>CM031590.1:11558167-11870330 GCA_018467065.1 Ephestia elutella | reverse complement strand
AACATGTCTTACAATTAAATGTCTGTGTATGTGGACGAATATACATTAAATATTTATAAAAAATGCCATTAGTCTATCATACTAAGTTTGACAGTTATTCAGACGTCCGATTCAGCGTTTTTAACTGGTTACTTCACTGATAGACAGTTTTGCTTCTGAAGATGTCTTTTATGCCTGAAAACTATTGTATTCCCTAGTTTCTTAATAGTATCCCCGTGTATAACCTAGTTTCTCACCAGTATCCCTATGTGTAAGGTAGTTTCTCACCAGTATCTCTATGTAAAACGTAGTTTCTCACCAGTATCCATGTATAACCCAGTTTCTCCCCAGTAACCCTATATATAACCTAGTTTCTCACCAGTATCCCTATATATAGCGTAGTTATTCATATTTATAACGTAGTTTCTCACCAGTATCCCTGTGTATAACGTTATTATGCCTCCGAGGGGGCCTCCTGCGGCGGGGGGCGGGGGTGTCATCTATATACAAGTCCCCGTCCTCGTAGTCGTACGTGTTGGACACGCGGCGCCGCACGGGCCGCTCAGAGCGCCGCACGGGCACAGCACCCGCGGGTTTCTCTTCTTCTACCACCTGAGGTATGAGAATAAATATCTCTTTAGTCGTATTTCCTCATGACTGAGGGTCGTGGTCATTATCCTAATATTATAAATGCGAAAGTGAGTTTGTTTGTTTGTTACCTCTTCACGCTTTATCTACTGAATAATCTTCCTGAAATTCGCATACACATAGTTAGAAGTACGGAGAAGGACATAGGGTACCTTTCATCCCGGGAAAAAGCACTGTTCCCGTGGTTAATTCACGCGAGCCAAGCCGCGGGCGAAAACTAGTATGGAATAAAAAACACACAATATGACTCGCTTGGTCGTTTGCCAGCGAGTTATAAAAACATAAGTGTCAATGACGTATCATCGAGTAATTTCGCAAGTTTAATTAGCAATGGTTTTGCCATCGTGCCTGTCGTAAAGTGGTGTAGAAATCACACTAGCTGATATGAAGAACCAGAGTGCGGAATTCTTTCACGAAGTTTTCCTTCACCGGAAGCAAGTGGTGGTCGTTGAAAACTAACATACCTAGGTACATGAGTCAGATTGGTATACAAACGCCAAGCGGCTGGGATTCCAACTTGGGACTTTGAGCGGTAGCCGGCTGCCGCGGTGTGTTGACCCTCTGCCACCACCTTGACGTGCCCAATCGTGTACTATAAAATTTTCCATTACTGAGAATGTGAGTGTCTTGTTGTATTTAAGTACATTTGGGCGTAAATGGAAGCTGAAATTTGGCATGTAGGTTCGTTGTAGTGTAGGGGAGTTACACTTCCAGAGGATTTCCCGATAATTCAATGATAACATCCTAGCAATATTAGTAAATTGCAATATTTTGTTACATTAATTTATTGGAGAAAAATAATGGTAGCACAAGCCCAATAACGCAAAATATAGTGGACGGATTTCGACGAAATTTGGTACACGGGTACACAAATACCTAGAATAACACATGGGGT
This sequence comes from Ephestia elutella, assembly GCA_018467065.1. NCBI lineage: Eukaryota > Metazoa > Arthropoda > Insecta > Lepidoptera > Pyralidae > Ephestia > Ephestia elutella. The sequence continues at coordinate 11,868,808 of CM031590.1, read as the reverse complement.
ACTTTATACCCCGAAATTCCAACGGAAGCGAAGCGCCCCGGGGCGCAACTAGTTTCTTCTCATTTTATTTAACCTTTATTGTACAAAAATACAGAGAAAACGTACAATAGGAGGGCTTAATGCTAAAGCATTATCTGCCAGCCAACCTTATGTAGAAAATTTTAGGTGGTTCCTTACATAATTAGTGGTAGTGGTTCCATATTGCTGAGCGATGGCGGCGTCGTACGAGGGTAAGGGAGTGTGGTAGTTGCCGTTGATTTGCTCAGGGACCGCCACTGTGTTGTATGTTGCCGCCTGCAAACAAACAGACAAAATATAAGTCATGGACGATATACAGAGAGGACCTGCCCTAATGACATTTCTCTATGAAAATGTGTGACGATACGCGGGGTAGAAGGCATACTAAATATATGGAAAGTTAAATTAAATACAAATATAATTTAACAAAAAAAAAATTTTTTTTTTCAAATTTTGGTATGTATGCCATTAACCAACGCACCAGCGCGGTCAAGGTCGAGTAATTTAGAATTTTTTATATAAAAAAATAAGTACTCAGTTTTTCACTTGATTGGTTAGTTTGTTGAAGATAAATAAAAAATTATAATTTTTATTGTAACATTTTTTTTACTGCAAACCGTACATTTGTCAATGTGAAGTTGCTAAAGTAATCGGACGGTACCTAATATAGTTTTATACCTGCTGTACTTGTGGTAACTGCTCCTCATATCTTTGGTACTCGTAGGGTACGTCAGTCGCGTACCCGTACTCGGGCTGGTACGGCGCTTTAGCTGTGGCTGCGTAGTGGTAGTCTTGTTGCACGTCCTCTGCTGAGTACATACCTGGAACAACATACGTAAAATTAAATTAAATTATTTTGATATAAGGACCTTTGTCTTGTAAATATCTTGCGTTTATATAAATTTACTAGCTTTTGCGTGCGGTTTCGCCCGCGTGAATTTCCCACAGGAACAGTGCTTTTTCCCGGGATGAAAGGTACCCTATGTCCTTCTCAGTGCTTCTAACTATGTGTATGCGAAATTTCAGGAAGATTGGTTCAGTAGATAAAGCGTGAAGAGGACAAACAAATAAATAAACAAAGAAACAAACACACGCATTTATAATGTTAGTTAGGATTAAGTACTTTTGTAAATATCTTGTGTTTATATAAATTTATATAAGAAGGATACTTAAAAACAGTCAAGGAATGCATCTTGGTTTAATATGCATTCCCCTTGACTGTTTTTACAAAGCTGTCAATGTCGATATGTCAAATTCAAATGACAGTATTGTACAGTCCGATGCGGAGAAACCTGACCCCCCCCATCCCCCCCCGGACACTCCATAAAACACTGACGATTGTACACGCGCAAATGTGTGCGTGAAATTTAGTAGGGCTGCTTGCGTGTCGTGGTTATCAAGCAAAATGGCACGAAAAGTGCGGCGATTATGTGCCAGCCCTCGTTCCGGTGTCAGTGATGTCTACAACGAAGTGCGGGATGGGGTGCGGTATAATGCGGGGCGGTGAGAGGCCTTCTGTACGTTAGTACTATTACTTATTCTGTGCAGGTTTCCCAGTGCCCAGAGCCCAGCAGTGGGACAGTCTCTCTTTCTCTCTCTAATCGTATTTCCTCATGACTGAGGGTCGTGATCATTATATGGAATGAAACACACACGACTCTCTTGGCAATTTTAATGGAGTGGTTTGCCATTGCCTTCTCCATTTCACACACTAACGTGGGGCCATTATAATAGGTCACATTTGACATTATATGCTATCTCTTTTTCACTTTCTGACTTAGAAAGAGAGATCAGCTATCTGATGGCTTACGTCTCTTTCTGAGTAAGAAAGTGAAAAAGAGATAACCATATTGTCAAATATGGCCTATTAAATTGGCCTTACTTTAGCTGATAATCATCAACCAGAGTGCAGGTTTCCTCACGATGTTTTCCTTCAGTGGGACAGTAGCTAAGTAAAACTCACCAGGTCCATAGCTGATCTCCTGGCCGTCAATCCTCATGGGATTCTGAAGATTCTCATTGGTGAATAATATCTGCTCCTCATGGTAATCCCCTATGTCCTTCTTAGAGATGGTCCATTGGTGGATAGGCTTGAGTGTCGGTCTGTCTGTACGGATGAGGTGTGACTTGAGGATGGAGTGTTCTGGGAGGGTGTAAGGGGGAGGGGCTTCTTCCCGCGATGAGGAGGGGGAGTTGCTGTAAAAAATGTTGGAGTAAGAATTTATAGGTACCTAATAATACGTTTAAATGTATTGTAATCTATATTGCAACATTTTTAGAAATTATTTCCAAAAATATTGCAATAGACACACACATACATCTTAAATCCACTTAATTGATGCAAAAAACGCATTTTTTTATTTATTTATTTTTTATTTAAACTTTATTGCACATAAACATATGTTACAGTACAATGGGCGGACTTAATGCTACAGCATTTTCTACCAGTCTACCTTAGGGTTATTCAGAGAACATTAAGTGGGTGCAAATACTTAAATAAATTGACTATATATTGTATAATAAAATACATAAACTAAGATAAATAAATATGATAAATATATATATATATATATATATATATATATATGTTATGTGTATGAATAAGTACTTATATATACGCAGCATGACTCAAATTAATCCATTAGGCATTCACTTGTGACTCGGTCAGGTAAAATTTATAGACGAGAGACTTAAAACAAGCACGGCTGGGAGCTCTTCTGATAGATTCAGAAAGTGCATTCCACAATCTGACCGCAGTAACGGCAAAGGAGTTGGAGAAGAAACCAGAAAGAAGTTTTTTCGCATTTTGGTCGGTAATAACAGCAGATAATGACAATTTATCACCTATACTATCTATCATCAATATATATTAAACTAGTATTTGCGTGAGGGCGCTAGGTGTAAGCATCTCGCGTGCGGTACAGGATAATTTTAATTTTGCTGTTGCGAGTTTGTTCAAATTTTGGAGGTAAGCAAAAGTCATCTACAAAAGCAGAGTTGTCGATTTAGATTAGGTAAAGAGCGGAAAGACCCATTTGCTCTTTGATATGAAAATCTAAAAAAAAAAGGTATTTAGTTACTTATTTATTTTTTTAAACGCCCTGAAATTTACTGTGATGAATTTCGTTATGCTCCATAATACACCAAAATCTTCAAAGTTTAGGCCAAAAATTTTTTTGTTTTTTTTTTAAATATATATATTTTTATACTAACTTCAGCTTGATCCTCAAGACGCTCTTTTTATCGTGTCGGTCGCCGTACGCGGGTTCCTGGTACTCCTCGAAGCTTTGGTATACGAATTTATCAGGTACCACCATATCTTTGCTGTCGAATTTGGCTTCTGGCAATCCGTTGTATTTCACTTCTTGTGTTATAAATCTTAAACAAAAAAAAAAACATTTTAAGTAATACAACATACCACGCCATGTTTGAAATACATCCAAACTAATATTATAAATGAGAAAGTGAGTTTGTTTGTTACCTCTTCACGCTTTATCTACTGAACCATTCTTCCTGAAATTTCGCATACTCATAGTTCGAAATACAGAGAAGGATATAAGGTACTTTAATTTTAGAAAAAAGCACTGTTCCCGTAGAAACTTCACACAAGCGAAGCCGCGGGCAAAAGCTAGTTAAATATGTTATCTATAGGATCACGGGCCCAAATACGAGGTAATAAGACCCATTATTACGTGAAAAAGTGTTGAAAAATAATAAAACACGTACCTGTCATGTTGGTAGCCATCTTTGGCCACGTACAGCTTGTCGTCGACGTATTTCCAGTTCTGCCCCATGTGCATTATGGGCCGGGGAGTGTCAGCTTTAGCGATTTCTTGTGTTGCTGCGGCTTCTTTGAAGGTTTGTTTGGGGATGTGCTGCTTTTTATTTTGTAGTCCTGTTGGTAAAAACATGGTATTTTTATATACATGTAAAATTGAACGATGATTGATTGGTATATTAAATTATCAACGCAGATAGGAAACTGCTGATGAGAAACTTGAAATTTTGCATCATCATCCACAGCCTTCCGTGACCCACTGCTGGGTATAGGCCTCCTTCCGTCTACGCCAACCTTCTCTGTCCTGGACCATCCTACTCCAGTTGTTGCCAGGAATATTCTTAACATCGTCGACCCATCTAGATGCCGGATGCCCTATGCTCAGTTTTCCGTTTCGGGGGTACCACTCGGAGAAATTGCATATCTATAAAGTACCTCACTTTATAGACATAGATAGACCAAGTACAGTTTAATTATATACTAGCTGTTGCCTGGGGTTCCGCCCGCGGCAAAAAGTATCTTATTCTTAACTAGCTTTTGCCCGCGGCTTCGCCCGCCTGAATTTCCCACGGGAACAGTGCTTTTTCCCGGGATAAAAAGTAGCCTATGTGCTATTCCAGGTCATTATCTACCTCTGTACCAAATTTCATCGAACTCCGTCCAGTAGATTTTGCGTGATTGAGTAACAAACATCCTCACAAACTCACATCCAAACATTCGCATTTATAATATTAAGTATGGATTAAAAAAAATATTTACAGCCCATGGCAGTCCATGTGGTGTTAATTTTACCAAAATCGATCAAGCGGTTTAACCGTGAAAGCGTAACCGACGGACAGACAGATAATATAGATATTGTAGAAATGTACTCATAAACTTAGTAAAAAATAATAGACTCGGCATAACAATCTATATACAAACAGTAGTTGTATCGCATAATTTAGCTGTTGAGTGATGTCTGTGGAACAGACACCACTCTCTCGTATTACATGTGAATTAAGTTATACCCTAGTTATTAATACGCTTACTTTTGTGCCAAACCTATGAATGTGAAGAGAAAATAAAGGGTTATTTTATTTTTTTGTAGTTATGCGGCCGGTCGCCATGTTTCGTCATTATTATTAGTACTAGCTGTCGCCTGCGGCTTCGCCCGCGTGAGTTTAGCTTAGATGATTTTTGTGTTCCAAACTGTTTTAGATGTTTCGGATTTTCGTTTTTTATACGTCTACAGAAAATGTTCATAAGATTAATCAAGTTTTGCTAAGGCGCCATTTCCATATATGTTTTAGTGTAGCTGGTCTCTTGAAGCTTTTCATCAGATGTTCCATATCTTCAATTTTTATAAGTCAGCAGAAAATGCTCATCAGGTTGAACGACTTTTGTTAAGGCACCATTTCCATATTTCTTATAGTTTAGCTGTTCTGTTATGGTTCTTCATCAGGTGTTCCAGTTTTCAAAATCAATTATAGTCTATATGTTGCCCAGACTTTATAGCTATACAACAAAAAAAGTTTCATTCAAATCCGTCCAGTAGTTTTTGCGTGAAACGCGTACATACATACAGACAGACAGACAGACAGACAGACAGACAGACAGACAGACAGACAGACAGACAGACAAGAAATTCCAAAAAAATTTTTTTGCTTTCTATTATTCTTTTTAAGTGTCCCTCTATCCATTTTAGTCAAAAATACTAAATGTACAGACAAAATATTTTTACTGTTTTATTATATGTATAGATGGGCAGGCCGCCATCTTTGTGCCAAATCCTGTGTCGGCGCCGGGTTTAGGTACGCACGATTTTTTGTAGGTATGTCATGTCTATTTTTGTGCCCTTAAATATGTAGAAATAAATACTATACCTTATCCTTATTGGCGGCCTTTCGCCGACCATTTCTCCAGCGTCCTCAGTTCCTTACAGAGCTCTGACTAACTGACCGGAGTTGAGGCATTTGGGCGCATTGTCGTTGGCCGGCTCATCTGTCAAACCATATTTTAGAACTTTTATATTCAGCAAATAGGAATAAAATTTAATAAAAAATGGATGATCGGATTGACATTATTTTATTATAACATAGGTCGTTAAACGAGCAAGTGTGTCACACCCGATGGCACAGAATTAATATAAGTACTACGAGCAGAAAGGAAACTCCCTGCCTCTCCCGTAATATGGCACCCCCCGTAATTCTCGTCCTACAATCACAATTTTCCACGGGAACAGTGCTTTTTCCCGGGATGAAAGGTACCCTATGTCCTTCTCCGTACTTACTAAATATATGTATGTGATTTTTCAGGAAGATTGGTTCAGTAGATAAAGCGTGAAGAGGTAACAAACTATTTGTGACGTCCTACGGCAAGGTTACGTGCCCTTCCACTGCACACGCAAGCACAACCTCACCGGCAGACATCCTGATGTTCCACCGTAATCACCAGGATAATGAATATATCGACACATCCTTAACAATTGCGGTGCACAGTGACACAACCCCACCACCGGGCCGTGTGGGGTGCCAGCAGAGAAGGGCTTTAAGACGAGGGCCAACCTGAGCTGCAATAAACAAAATTCATATGCGTTTAACCGCGACGTGTGCCGTTGCAATAAGATAGTTTTTTTGCACAACTTCAATGTTCTACTTTTCGTTGGCAGGATCGAACAGATTTTGTACCGATTTAGCAACTATTTCTCAAATATCTTTAAAAATATTAGTCTAAAAACAAAGTGCTCGTTTAAAACTTTAATATAGTAAGTATATATATTAACTAATTATATAAAAAAAGCTTCATATATGTTATCGCTGAAAATTGTAAGTTCCATGACTTGAAAGCTGAATTTTTCTAAATTTTCGGTGCCGCTTATATGAATTAATTAAGCCGAAAATATTTATTTTTAATTAAAAAAACACGATTGAAACCTTAATAAACATAATAATCTATGTCCTGTATTATTTTTCCCTCATTAAACGCTCTAATTAGGAAAACTTCTTCATGAAAAATTACAATTTTTCCGAATGTATGCTGGTTATGATGTACAGTTACGTGCAGTGGAAGGGCACGTAACCTTGCCGTAGGATGTCACAAGTCAAAGCATGGCCTTAGCCTGCTGGTTAATGGGTCTTTAACTCACACTCTTGAGCGCGTGCCACTCTTTCAGCGCATTGGCCAGTATCTTGATCCCGCGCAGCAGCGGCGGCAGCGGCGGCGGCAAGGGCGTCGCCGCTGACTCACAAAGTGTAAAGTCCTCATCCTGGGGACAATTACTTTCTTAGACAACTATTACTAGTGGCACAGAATACATAATAGTACAAGTACAAAATGTAATTCAGGGGCTTTAGCTTTTGCCCGCGGCTTCGCCCGCGTGAATTTCCCACGGGAACAGTGCTTTTTTCCGGGATAAAAAGTAGCCTATGTGCTATTCCAGGTCATTATCTACCTCTGTACCAAATTTCATCGAAATCCGTCCAGTAGATTTTGCGTGATTGAGTAACAAACATCCTCACAAACTCACAAATTCACAAACTCACATCCAAACTTTCGCATTTATAATATTAGTATGGATTAGCCACGCCGCGCCGGCATGGCCGCCGTACGTACTTGTGTTTTAAAACCTACCGCGGAGAGTGACATGCCAGCTAGTGGCTCTGTGAGCTGTACACCTTACGAGCTTATAGAGATTGCAGATCGAAGGAACTTTTCACACCATATGTTTTTCATGAGATATTAAAATCTTGATAACACCACCATTTTCAGAAATTTCCAAAAAATGATTCGACTATCGTTTTTCATATGTTTATCGAACCTGCTCCCAAAATTTCACGGGAATCGGTCGAGAAATGCGACCTCTAGAGGAGAACGCGTAGAAATACCAAAGCATTTTAGGCAAAGATGAAATGGAGACAATTATTAAGTACCGAACCATATGGTAGTTCTGTACTTAATCGCAGTAGTGAATTTTAGGTGTCAGTTACGAAATCAATTATGAATACAGTACGATATATAGATCTATACTGAAATGATAATCTTACTACATAAATATTAAAGTATGGATGCGTTTGAGAATGAATATTTGTTCAATCACGCAAAATCAACTGGACGAATTTCGATAAAATTCGGTACACCGATAATATATAACCTGGAATTTATAGCACATAGGGTATCTTTTATACCAAAATTCCCATGGGAGCGGAACACTGGTGCGCAGCTAGTTGAGAAATGAACAGAAGAAAAATTGTATATAGAATCGGACAAAATATACTTTTCTGCAAAAATTAATCGATTTTAACAAAAAATAATTAAGAAAATAATATTTACTTTTGAGTTTGGCGCTAAAACTAACTTTACCATTCTGTGTTTACTTGTGCGTCACTTATTATTGTCACAATTTTGTGCTTGTTAAGTCTGCATACTGGCGGGCCGGTATTTAATAAGTAAAATGAGTGAAAATTAAGTATTTTTCAGTGATATTATGCGAAAATAACACAAAAATAACACTTAAAATATTAAACAAATGTGATAAGACATCATGCGATCGTGGCCATTGAGGATTGGCGTTTATTATCAAAAATTAATAATTTTTTAAGGACCAATTTCATCGATGAAACTAATCGCGTTTATTAATCTCCGTTTAGCCGAAAAAACGAGTTTAGAGCGCCAGTTGCATTTCACCAACATCAACTAAGCACAGTTAAAGTAATCTCGGTTTCAAACCTAACCGCCCGATTTCCGCCGTTTAGCTCGTTTAAACCCAAGGTTTAAACAATAGAAAACAACAATCGACTTCAGGTTGAGGTTATAATACTCGTAATGCGTGTAGCCGTCATGTCTTTGTGACAGTTTGGGCAGATGGGTTTTATAGGCAGGCGTTTAGTGAAAAAATGTTCTAAAAGCGTTTGCCGGTATTGTAAATGTCACAAAATATATTGTTTATGTGTAAATAAATATTATATTTAATTTTAGTTAATAATTTATATTAAATTGTAGCATGGAAATAAATAAATAAATATCAAAAAAATATAAAACAAGACACATCACAATTTTTGTATATTACTTACGTTTCCGTAAACTGCGTTTTCGTAAACGCGATCAAAAATAAGCCGGAGAAATCAATTGGTATGTAATCGAGATTAAAGAAAACCTTTAATCTCGTTTAGATATAACTTGGTTTCATAAACTCGGATTTCGATAAGATCGATGAAATCAGCCTAAGTCAAATAAAAAATCCTAAATATTTATTACTAATTCCTTTTTATTATGCTTTCTAGACCTACCTCTACATTCATATCAAGATATTTGACACTGCTGTCCAAGACCCTATTATTGTCAAATTGACGGACAAATATCTTTTTTTTAAATATATATTTTTTTAAATTACCTGTGTCTCCTCATTATATCTCCTCAACATGGTCAGTAGATGTGCCCCGGCGTACCAGTGCATCGCCTCGAACAGCGGGTAACGGAACATTGTTGGCGTTTCTACGCGACGCTCTATTTCGTAGATCCTGAAATTAAATATTTTTTTTTACAAAAAGTTCATTTTTACATACATACGTAATTACATATTATCACGCCTTTTTCCCGTGGGGGTAGGCAGAGACTAGCCATAAGTAAGTAAGCAAGTTCATTTTTGACAAAAGATTTTTTCGCCACCAGGGAATTTCTTCACCACCACCAAATCACCATTCCCGTCACCATTTCTTGTGGGCTAATAAAGTATTATTGTTGTTGAAATCCATATTAATATTATTATTGCTACTGTTACGCTTTTACGGATAAACCACTGCACCGATTTTGATGAAATTTAGTATGGATAGAGTTGGATATCCGTGGTAAAAACATACTTTTTTCTCAAAAATTAACCCTTTTTTTCTTAAAAAGAGATTGAAATGGGGGGGTCAAAGTTTGTATAAAAAACACTCAGAATAGATTTTTTGCCGCGGGCGTATCGTACATTAGGGGTCGCAGGGGGTGAGTACTGCGTGGATCCAAGGCTCTGACCTGCCCGCAGCCCTGTATACACACACACACAATAACACAACTCACTGCAGCTGCATCTCGATAGCGTACGAGTGCAGTAGGTTCCCCGAACACCAGGGAGTCGCAGGGTCAAGGCCTGCGTGGATCCAAGGCTCTGACCTGCCCGCAGCCCTGTATACACACACACACAATAACACAACTCACTGCAGCTGCATCTCGATAGCGTACGAGTGCAGTAGGTTCCCCCCGAACACCAGGGAGTCGCAGGGGGTGAGTACTGCGTGGATCCAAGGCTCTGACCTGCCCGCAGCCCTGTATACACACACACACAATAACACAACTCACTGCAGCTGCATCTCGATAGCGTACGAGTGCAGTAGGTTCCCCCCGAACACCAGGAGTCGCAGGGTAGGTGCGTGGATCCAAGGCTCTGACCTGCCCCGCAGCCCTGTATACACTTGCACACAATAACACAACTCACTGCAGCTGCATCCTCGATAGCGCATGAGTGCAGTGGTTCCCAGACACCAGGAGGTCGCAGGGGGTGAGTACTGCGTGGATCCAAGGCTCTGATGCCCGCAGCCCTGTATACACACACACACAGCTAACACCAACTCACTGCAGCTGCATCGATAGCGTACGAGTGCAGTAGGTTCCCCCGAACACCAGGAGTCGCAGGGGGTGAGTACTGCGTGGATCCAAGGCTCTGACTGCCTGACCCTGTATACACACACACAATAACACAACTGCTGCAGCTGCATGTCGATAGCGTGCAGGTACAGTAGGTTCCCCGAACACCGGGAGGTCGCAGGGGTGAGTACTGCGTGGATCGAGGCTCTGACCTGCCCGCAGCCCTGTATACACACACACACAATAACACAACTCACTGCAGCTGCATCATCGATAGCGTACGAGTGCAGTAGGTTCCCGAACACCAGGGAGTCGCAGGGGTGAGTGCTGCGTGGATCCACCCGAGGGATGAATAGGCTCTGACACGCCAGCAGGCCCTGCTGTCACGTACACACCTGGAAAAAAACCTTTTCTTAGTTACACTTTAAAAGAACCTTAAATATTTGACTCACTGCATGGCTGACCAGAAATGTCGACCCTTAGCGTAGGGCAGCAGTTATGCGCATTAGGTTCCCCGAACACCATCTGGGAGTCGCAGGGGATCTATGAGTGCTGCGTGGATCCAAGGGGACTCGTGACCTGCCCGCCACAGCCCCGACTGCTATTTTGTATACACATGTTCTGTGGACAACTACAACAGTACATATCAACTCCTGCAGCTGCATCCTAGCGTACGAGTGCAGTAGGTTCCCGAAATTAATCCACCAGGGGTCGCAGGAGGTGGGTACTGCGTGGATCAAAGGCTCTGGCCTGCCCGCAGCCCTGTAAAAATTTCTCGGAAATATTCTCAAGAACGGAAAACGGTGCCTTTGCACATCTTTGTCCTGCAGCTGCATCATCAGTGTGGGTGAGATTTGAACAGAGTCGCAGGGTTATGAACACGTGGATCCAAGGCTCTGAAAACCTGCCCGCAGCCCTATTATATGTATTTTTTCGTACACACACACACAGATAACTGGGACAACTCACCGTTGCCAGCTTGCATCTGTATCGATAGCGTACGTATTGTGCAGTAGGTTCCCCAGACACCAAACAGGGGTGCCTCACAGGGGTGGTACTGCGTGGATCCACCCTTGAGGGGAAGTTAAAGCTTATCAAATGTCTGGCCTGCCAGTAGCTCCGGCTCTGCCATCACCAGTTGCCACCTGGAAAGAAAGCAACTCTATAGCTTCATACACTTTAACGAACCTTTTAAAAAAGTATTTGTTCAGGCTATACCTACTTTATGATGCATCTGTAAAAAAATAAATAAAAAAAGGATCCAACCTTGAGATCCCTGCGAGGTTTTGGTTTTTGAAGTCTGTTGATAACAGAGCTCAATACTTTATTGAATCATTAATCATTTAATGTAACTAAAAAGGGAATAAAACGACCTCTTTAATCAGTCGATTGAAAAATGAAACTTCGTAAGAGCTGTATTGAATAAGGTTTAAATTTAAATATTCAGGGAAATGAGATCCATTAAAATGGGTCCATTGGAAATGGGTCCTGATTCCATCAATGAAAGCAGCCATTTGAACCCTCCAGTATCTTCTTATATTTATGAAGTTTCTACATGCAGCTGTCTTGCCTCTGTATTGAGCTATTCAAATCAAGCCAGTTAGAAATCATCGATTAAAATAATTAATCAATAATTTTTCATTTCGGAGTGACCCCCACCCCCCTACTGAGAAACATCCACTATTCAGCTAAAGCTTGCGTATTCGAGTCTCACGACTCGTGGCTCTGTCTACCCCATGTAAGGAATAAAGACGTGATTCTATGTATGTATGCATTACTGAGCATGCTAAAGAGACACTATGTAAAACAAAATCTTGTATAACTTACCATATCCCCGAAGAATCGTTCGTTTTGATTGTTAGCGGCGCTCCATTGCTGGTACAATGCGAGATTGGTCGCCGTCGGCGGCACTAGGTAGAAAATCTACAAAAAAACGGGCGATTTTGTATATAAATGGCAAAAAAACATATATATTTATATGCAGGTAAAGGACTACCATAAAAATAATGGGGCATGATATACATTTTTGAACCTTAGGTTCAAAAATGTATTCAAGATGGTTTTGCATGGTTTTGAATGACAAGCTGACAACTTAACAAAATTCAGTTTTTAACAAATACCGAAAAATAGAATTATAATCGTACATCGTACGTATAGCAATACAAAAAAAAACCATAAATCATATTACCTTCCTCCCAACTGCAGCACATGATACCACATGTAGTCCCACCAAAGTCCCACATGGAAGTCCGTGCACGCACCGGCGGACGGACTGGAGACAATGCTTCTGTACAGCGGAGGCGGGAGCTTGCCCGCGCTGGATCCGCCCCCGCCCCACCTGAGCCCCGCCCATGGCCCTCCCGCCCAAGCTCGCTCAGCCCAGTCTAGTCGCCGAACGCTAGGCTGGGCCGGATCCACAAGAGGAGACAGGCTGGGGGGAAACAAATTTTTTAATACATAGCGCCCCATCACTTCGTCTTTTGGAAGTGCAAAAACACAAATAAGGTGGTCAGATAATTAGGGACAGAGCCAGTCGTATTTGTCAAACGAGGTTACTTCTTGAAGTATTTGCCACGCCAGGATTAGCCAAATAGCGGGCTCTCTGATGGAATCTGGAGATTCAGGGCCAACCTCCAGATCCCTGACAGGTTTCCGCTAGTTCAGTAAATATTTGTATGAGTGTTTTTTGTGTTATATTGAATAAATGATTTACAATCGATCGCGGGAAGAGACCCTATCAGCTGGCAATTCTAAGAGCTGTTTGAATTCTTCGCTCCCAGAAATAGCATTAAGCAAAAAATCCTGAAAGTCCATAAAAGCTGTAACAATTTAGACTTATTAAATCAGCTTTCAAAAACACGGCTTCGCCGCCATAAATTTTCGTCCAAATCCGAATCCTAACTATTTATAATCCAGGGATGCGAAAGGTATCCCTATGTCAGTTACCTCTTAACAAAGTCGCTTTCGCTGTCTGTCAACCTATGTATGCTTAGAAATTTTAAAACAGGAAGATTGGTTGATGTAGGTTTTTAAATAGATAGACTTTTCTTAAGAAAGGTTTATAACAAAGTAACAAATTTACCACGGGCGAAGCCGGGGCGGGCAGAAGTTTGTCTTTATAATATTAGTTAGGTGTGCTTAGAGATTAGTTTTGCATTTACCCGATAAATTCTACTTGAAATTTATCCATTTATACTGCATCATTATTTTCGAAAATATTAATTTGAGTACCGGGATATGATTAAATACCCTATGTTGATATTTTGTCACTACCAGGTATTTTTTATACCCGTTAACCAAAACAACTATTGAAATATATATTCCTCAAATCAAAACATACCTAATATTTATGTGTAACAAATTTATCACAAGTGTACAATTTACGTTTTGTAAATAAAAGACCTGAACATAGATTTACTCTTAGAAGCATTCTGACTCATTCGTGGACAAACTGGTTTTAGACAATAAATGTTTCCGCATAACAAATTAGTTTACCCATTCTAACCGGAATTCTATTCCCATTTTTACCTTCCCGAAACATAAGCAGAGATATTTTACTCTAGGTATATAATTTTTTTACTGTACACAACGTAGTGAAAAATATGTTTAAATTAAATAAATAGCGCGGGCGCTACTGGTCATATTAGGCGACCAAGACGAACGTTTCATGAGTGTTGCCGTGTTTACGGCAATTTCTTCATCAGCAACGATTCACGCCGTTAGAATTATGCCGTCGTGTAGTTTGGAAGCTTTGAGACACAATATATTAGGATTAAAGGTATTACTAGTTATAGCGACGTGGATGTTTTCAATTCTATTGGATGGCCATTATCACGCATCAAAGCTCAGTGTGGATCAATCCTTCAAACGTGCAAAGTCTCGCGCAGATTTGCGTCAGGCAGGCGGCCAATCGCCGCGCCGACCGTATATAAATTGTAGCCTATGTCACTCAGGTATAATGTAGCTTTCTATTGGTGAAAGAATTTTTGAAATTGGGTTCAGTAGTTCCGAGGATTACACCCAACAAACAAACTCTTTACACGAAAGAGTGTGATAAGAAAATATGTAAGCCAAATTTGAAAGAGAAGCAGGCGTCTTATCGTAACAAGACGTTTAATATAAAGCCGAGAAAAGAGGCCCACCGAACGAAAACTAAGTCTGTATGAAAAATAAGTTTTTCTCAAAATTTCCACAAATAACAGATACATATTATCACGCCTTTTACATGGGGCAGGCAGACATAGCGATTAATCATTTTGCTACGAACACAAATAACAGAGAAGGACCCATAAAAATAATTGATAATTTTCCATCTTATCCCGGGAACGAACATGGTTCCCCGTGGGAAATTATTGAAGCCGCGGGCAGAAGGACCGAAAACACAACCATACCCGTACGTTCATTTGTATTTTTTTTCTTACTTTAAGTACCTTTGTAACACAAGTTAAATTTTCTTTCACATTTTGCTTGTCACTTCTTTTAATGCTCGCCTTATATTATCTGATCTGCTCATGTACACTGTTTTTTAAGTTGTTGTTTAGCATCATAAACATGGACTTTTTTATGACTGTCATTATTGTTATGTGTACTAAATAAACAAAATAAATACTATAGGCATTATAAGTACAGAGGCCAGTGTAAGAGAACCTAGGTTTAAATGCCACATAATTAATATAAGTACTACGTACAGAAAGGAAACTTCCTGCCCCTCCCACAATATGGCACCCCCCGCACTTCTCCCCGTTCTTGTGTGTATTGGGACGCTATGACTATGAAAACGCACACATTGACGTGTCAAGGATATACCCCCGTTTCTATAATTGTACCGTAGTCCACCAGGTATATTTGGCGCCCCGTTTCTATGAAGCGCCCGCTCAGCTGATCCGTTGGGTGTGTATAGCGATCTGGATGTCCGGTCTATCCCTGGATGTCATCATCAGATCACAGCTCAGGATCAATCCTTTTCAAACTTCAAAGTATCCTCGTTTGTATGAAAAACTCGACTTGGTGTCCGATAATTATCTGACCACCACTGTATATAAATTAAAGCACTTGTGTCACTCAGGTATAATGTATGCTTTCTATTGGTGAAAGAATTTTTGGAAATTGGTTCAGTAGTTCCGAGGATACACCCAACAAACAAACTCACAAAGTGGATTGCTTGATAACGTTGAAACATAAAAGCCAACCTGTAAAGAGAAGGTGCAGCGTCTTATCGCAATAAGACGTTTACATGTATACATAAGCTGAGAAAACGAGGCTGGTCTTCACCGTGTAGGGAAACAATGGTTATTTAATAAATAAGTCGGTTTGCATGAAAAGCTTTAGTATTTTTGGGACTCAAAATTATCCACAGAATAACATATATACATACATAGTCCCGGAGTAAAAGGTAAAGTGAGAGTGACTTTGAAGTGATTATCACGCCTTTTTCTGTCCGTCTGGGGGTAGAGTATTCTAGCGATTTCCACTTACTATGAACACAAATAAACAGTGGCTCTGTAAGCGGATTCCCATGAATGAAACTAATTGATAATTTTCCATCTTGACCCAATAAACCTGTGGAACTAACATGGGACCTCGTGGGTTCAGCGATAATTGGTTATTGCCCAAACTGGAACACCTGAGGAAAACACAACCATCCAGTGCCCGTACGTCTTATTTGTATTTTTTTCTTACTTTAATGTACCTTTGTAACACAAGTCACACTTTCTTAACATTTTGTTGTCAATTTCTTTTTGAAATGCTCGGTATTATATTATCTGAAGTACTGAGAAGGTTATGTATACTGTTTTTTAAGTTATAGTTTAGCACATAGACCATGGACTTTTTTATGACTAGTCATTCTGTTATGTACTAAAAATAAACAAAATAAGCACCGCATAACCTATAGGCACAGAAGTACAGAGGCCAGTGTGCTGAACCTAGGTTTTCTACTGACGCCACAGAATTAATATAAGTGCTACGTACAGAAAGGAAACTCCCTGCCCCTCCCACAATATGGCACCCCGCTTTTCCTCCCGTTCTTGTGTGTATTGGGACGCTATGATCTATGAAAACGTATCACATTGACGTGTCCAAGGATATAGTTTCATTTGTAGTAGCAGAAAGTATTTGACGCCCTGTTTCTATGAAGCGCCCGCCCAGTGGTTTTGCGTACATCAGGGTAAAGAAATGAAACTTGTGAAACTAAAATCACTATATGACGATTTCCGAGAACTCGAGACTCAGCCAGAAACATTAAGCACTTTATCGTCTCGATGTCGGCGTACTGCTCGACCAGTAATCCACGAAGCTACTGCACCATGTAACACGAAGGCTCATCCTCAGAGTGGGATTGCCGCAGGAAACGTCTATCACTATCGTTGAGCATCTGTAAAGAATAGAACAATATTTAATTGGTCACACACAGATGCAGGATATAAAAACACAAAAACGAAATACAGATAGCAATTAACAAAATGGACTCAGCAATGTGTCGTGGCAAGAGTCTTGCAACGCTATCTGTGGTTCTTACCACGAAAGCGTTGCAAGACTATAGTTGACTCTGAAAAAGTAGTCTTACTACTGATAGGCCTATCGATAATATCGATACTATTTAATTCCAATAGTATTAAATTTAAAAGCTGTCGCTAGTGCAATAGTATCAATTGTTTGTTGAAATATAAGTATCAATAGTATCGATAGTATTGAAAACCAATACTATCGATAGTTTTGGTTATCATCAAAAGTTTAACTATTGGCTATCGATGAGCCTATCGATAGTGTGACTTGCCACAATACTATCGATAGTCAACACTTGCTGCAAATACTACACCACGACGCTGGTCTTCCTGTGTAGGGAAACAATGGTTATTTAATAAACCCGAAATACTGCTAATATGAACTAGTTTGCAGCCCCGGAGCTTGTCTCCTTGTGGAAATTTTGGGATAAAAGTATCCAGTATAGAATAAGTTATGGTACTAACGTAGTCCCGGAGTAAAAGGTAAAGTGAGAGTGACTTTGTAAAGAGACTATAAAACTTTCAACTCTGCTCGACGTTATTGATTAGCTATAATAGCTACTCCGTCTACTAACAAATAAATAAACAGTGGCTCTGTAAGCGGCCCCCTGTGCCAACTCCGCCGTTTTCAAAAAAATGTTCATCTATTTTTATATGTTTATCGAACCTGCAATGATCGTCTCAAAATTTCACGGGAATCAATTGACAAATGCGACCTCTAAAGGGAAGAACATATAGATATGCCTAAGCATTTTTGGCCAAGCTGAAACGGAGATAAAGATGTATCCTATGGCTAATATTATAAATGCAGAAGTGAGTTTGAACACGTCTTCATCGTTTTATCAGAATACTGAAAGAACCGTAAAATCTTCCTGGGTAAATTTCGCATAGCATATAGTTCGAAGTACTGAGAAGGATAAACGCAATCCTAGAGTGTGTGAACACTTTAAGCGAATGGCCCGACAATACGGAAAAAGCAGTCATCATATACAGTGACAGTAATTCAGCGCGGGGAAAAGCACTAGATAAATAAGAATCTTATAAACGTCGGCGTTACTTTCCAGACTGCAAGCATGTTTCTGAACAGGCTGGCCAACACAGATCGTACTGTGGTCACTGTGGCCTGGGTTCCAGGTCATAGAGGCATAACTGGTCATGAAAGTCCAGACGAACTTCCGGTTAGTGTGGAGCATATGAAACCTTCGTGGCCTCGTGAATCCAGTCATCCCATAGCCTATGGAATAACGAAAGGCGTACCTTTGTTTTAGGGTGCAAGTAGCTTCCACATGCTGGAGGCACTTGAGGATACATGCATCGTATAGTTAGCGGCGGAATCTAAAATGTTCAGTGGGCCAAAGCAGCAGACCAAAAGAGTCAAAAACACTTTTTATAGCCCAAATTGATCGTATTTTCAGGTGGTATATTTTAGAATCTATGTGGGAATCTCACTGTACACAGTCAACTGAACAGATCCTTGACAGTGATTGGGCTGTGGACGATCCCATCTGTCTTCTGCTTGCGCTTTGGAGGCGGTAGTAACTAGCTTTCAGCTTAGTAGCAGAATGTCCTTGCATTTGCCGCTGAAACTAAAAATGATAGGCCCAGACGTCCTATATGACGGGATGATTTAAGTAAGTGCTATTTAAGTTAGGGGCCCATGTTAAAATTCTGCAAAGTCATTTTCAGGTAGATTCATTTGGTCGCCACATACTGCTCGAGTTACCAGGCAACCGCAAAACGCCAGCTACTTCTCGGGGAATTGGGTGAAGCACTCTTAGCATAAGTTCAATTTGCACCATTCAGGAGAGGATTTAGATGGGATCCCCACATAGTAACATAATAATAATAATAATCGTTGAACAAGTACTTCTATTGTGCTTTTACTTTTGTATTTTGACAATAAAGGTTAAATAAATATTCATATGATTTGACTTGAACCCACAAATAAGTTAAAAGTTGGTAACATCTACATGAAAAACAACAAGAAATATTTAAAAAGAAACAATTTTGTTTCAGTAAAACAATACAGGATACATAGTTTCATCTCCACCAATTTTCTTTTAGAGTATATGTGTACAGCAACTAAATAAAAGGCCCACACTTATTAATATAGTACCATCAATTGCGTAAGAATCTTATCCCTTCAATTACTAAGAGATCAGATCTAGTAGTGAGCCTACTGTACAAGCTTTGTTATCTAAAACGCCATAATTATTACTCTGTTTTGTTTTGACTGGTAGAGAATGCCCTAAGGTGTTAAGTCCACCAATCCTAACTAATATTAGAAATGCGAAAGTGAGTTTGTTTGTTCGTTTGTTTGTTTGTTACCTCTTCATGCTTCATCTACTAAACCAATCTTCCTGAAAATTTGCATACACATAGTGTGGCGGTGGTGGCCCGAGTGGTAGGGCGCCCGCCTGTGGATACAAAATCCCAGGTTCGAATCCTGCCCCGGCTACATGAGTTTGTATACCAATCTGACTCATGTTAGTTTCCATCGACCACCACTTGCTTCCAGTGAAGGAAAACATTGTGAGGAAACCTGCACTTTGGTTGATGATTATCAGCTAGTGTGTGAAATGGAAAAGGCAATGGCAAACCACTCCATTAAAATTGCCATGAGAGTCGTTGTGTGTGTTTCATTCCATATAATGACCACGACCTACAGTCATGAGGAAATAAGACTAAAGAGAGTTAGAAGTACGGAGAAGGACATAGGGTACCTTTCATCCCAGAAAAAAGCACTGTTCCCGTGGGAAATTCACGCGGGCGAAGCCGCGGGCAGAAGCTAGTTGTACATAATTTCTAAAATAAAGCTTTTTTAATAAATAAAGGATTATAACCTGACAAACTCTTCTGTAAAATGGTGTGCCCGTAGTCTTTGCAGAGCAGCAGGGACGGGCCGGAGAGGCCTAGCAGCCAGCGCTCGGACCCACGCTGGAGTCCCAACCTGTGACGGGTGGTTCTCTGCCCCAATTTCATATCTGTCTGCGCTGTGATTATTTGTGGGGATTTTTACTGGAATAACCAATAAAATTAATTGAAACCTTAACTTCTTAATAGTTTTTCATTTTCATGATGACTTCCATGGCCCAACAGTCATCACTCCAACTCCAAACTATCACACCAGAGATGTCAAGATGGAAAATGATCTTTTCTGATTGGCCTGGGTCTTGGATGTTTATCTATATATATGTATTTGTTATAAAATATAATATTGTTGAGTTAGTATCCCATAGCACAAGTCTCGAATTTACTTTGGGGCTAACTCAATCTGTGTGATTTGTCCATTATATTTATTTATTTTATTTTAATTCCTTAAGATGAGTACTTTACTAGCTGCACTGCGGCGTTTTGCACTAATTGGTTTCACACTTTTTTAAAATACTTTATTTAGTTAACATTTACTTATACTTACACACAAGACGTGGCCATATGTTTGCGCACATTTTGGGCAATGGTACTTATCAATGTCATCGGAGTGGTATATTTTAACATCAACACAGCTGAAAAAACAATGTTTTATATTTCAAAAACATGATGAATGTTTTACAATCGAAGTGGAAAAATATTGCTAATAATGTAAACTTCTGTATCAAATTATATGACTTTTACATAATATTGTGTAAGATGGTTTTGAACAGTTCTAAGGTAACATTAACACCAAATACCTAAGAAATAAGAAAATAAGAATAACAAAAATAACAAAAATTTTGGAGGTAATTTAGATAATGCAAGTTTGAGGATAAATGATCGAAATATGGTGTAAGTACTTAATTTCCTTTGAAATTCAAGTATCAATTGAGGTATATCTATACAAAAAATAATCGTTTGATTCGTTTTTGCTCTGTTGATAGACCTCAAGCTCTTGTGACCATTTTTGTTTGTCCTTGTATAAAAAATTTAACAAGTCGCTGTATCTTTGAGATTAAAAAGCGTGGTTGTTCTTTAAAACATTCAAGTACTAAATGTATGAATTAAACTTGAATAGAAGACGTGCTAATCATGATTAACAAAGTAAAGATCACTATAAAAACAAAGACTTATATTGAACACTTGTGGGACCATTTGTGCCTGCTTGTAAACAATGCAATACGGTAGAAATTAGAAAGTACAGATGTACAAATAATATTGCAACTATAAATCACAGGATTATTTACATAAATTGGGAATAAGAACAAAAGAAAACAGGAATAAATGAACAAAACATTCGGCATTAAAATTATGGCCGAACGGCAAGGCACTGTCATATTTAGGCACAGGATTTTTAACACACAACACTGTTTTTACACTACAATTTATATATTTTCCGGTGTACCTTCCATGAAACCATTCACGACAGCAGTCGCATTCTATCATAAATTGTCCAACATTATATGGTTGACCACACAAACAATAAGTTTCCTTAGATGACGCCATTTTAATGGCGAATAGACAACTTTTTTATTTTTTTCTCCACGTCATTTTCGGGTTTGCTATATAAAAAAATACCAGAGACAAAAAAGAAGAACTATCCATATGCATAGCACGCCATCCAACGCCAAGTAGCAACAACCAGTTACAACTTTAGCGCCATCTAGTATAAAAACTCTAAAATAACTATTTTGGTTGAAAATTCTACTCACAGGTGGAGACACTATGCCGTAATTTTTAATTAATTTTGAGCAAACCATTAAAATATATTTTTCAACTATGTTAACGTAAGTACCTAAGCAAATACATAGTAAGTATAGCATAGTTGTAGAAGCAGGGGCGAGTCGCAAAATTTTTATATGATTAAGTTGTTAGATAGGTACTTCTCTCTCAGCCGAAAGACGTCCACTGCTGGACAAAGGCCTCCCCCAAGGATTTCCACAACGACCGGTTCTGCGCTACCCGCATCCATGCGCAACCCGCGACCTTCACCAGGTCGTCGGTCCACCGAGTGGGATGGGAGGCCTGCCAACACTACGTTTTCCGGTTCGTGGTCGCCACTCGAGAACTTTTCTGCCCCAACGGCTATCTGTTCTGCGAGCTATGTGCCCCGCCCACTGCCACTTAAGTTTGGCGATTCTGCGGGCTATGTCGGTTACTTTAGTTCTCCTACGGATCTCCTCATTTCTGATTCGATCACGCAGGAAACTCCGAGCAAAGCGCGCTCCATCGCCCTTTGGGTGACCTTGAGCCTTCTTATGAGGCCCATAGTAAGCGACCACGTCTCTGTTCCGTATGTCATTACTGGCAACGTGGCAACACACACTGGTCAAAGACCTTAGTCTTGAGACACTGCGGTATTTTGGACGAGAAGATATCGCGAAGCTTCCCGAACGCTGCCCAGCCGAGTTGGATTCGACGGTTGACCTCTTTCTCGAAGTTGGACTTACCTAACTGAACTGTTTGTCCCAGGTATGTATGTACATAATTCAACAACTTCGAGTGTAGAGTCTCCAACCTTTAGAGGAGTGGGTGCGACACGGATATTAGACATGATTAGATAGGTACTTACCTAGTGGTATTTATAAAACTTTGTTTGTAACCTAACCTCCTACCTACCCAACCAAACTACTTATTATTCATAGAAATATTCATAGGTATCTAAGTACATATTTATTTTTTTATTTGTGTTTTCCATTAAAATAATTCATTTTATGAGTATTATATTGTAGCAATTAACATAAACTTTATAGACAGTCTATAAATCGATCACGTTTTCCACGACCCGATTTATTATAACTTCCTTATTTCTTGATTCGAGAACACTTTTATTTTATTTTAATTAAATTGAAAATTGATAGGTTAAAAGATCATTCATAGTATACTCACCCACCCTTGAAGAATTGATAGTTAGTTTTTTGTTCACAAATTAAAAACATTTTTACTTTAAAATTCCCACAAATAATCCCATCCCGCAATCCCGCTATCCATACTAATATTATAAATGCGGAAGTTTGGATGTGAGTTTGTGAGTTTGTGAGTTTGTGAATTTGTGAGTTTGTGAGGATGTTTGTTACTCAATCACGCAAAATCTACTGGACGGATTTCGATGAAATTTGGTACAGAGGTAGATAATGACCTGGAATAGCACATAGGCTACTTTTTATCCCGGGAAAAAAGCACTGTTCCCGTGGGAAATTCACGCGGGCGAAGCCGCGGGCAAAAGCTAGTATTAAATAAATGGGAAAGTTTGGATGTGTGTGAGGGACGAGGGAGGATCCCTCGATCCACTTAAATCCATTGAAAGATCCATTTGGATATTTTTCTAGGATCCAGGATTTTTTGCAAAGTGGATTTTTTTGATCGAATGAGTACCTATGTACGGAGATCAAATTCAAGTTGGAATAAAACATTGGGAACATTTATCCTAAAATTCCTGCGAGCAGGAAGCCCCGGAGCGGAGCTTAGGTACGAAAAATTGCGAATAATTATTAACATTTCAGAACGATCACTGCTGAGAAAATAAGGAAGGTATAAACCAAGGAAATTACGATCATATAGGGTTAGTTATTTTATTTTTCATAATAAACTAAGCATCATAAGCATAAAAAGATAAAAGAAAAAAAATGTTCGTTGAAAAACTTTCTATCATTTCTTCTGATCGTCTCTTTCTCACAATATGAACACCGAAAACCATCTTTCTTTAGTATTTGTTTATAATATAATAAACTTTGTTCAAAACATAGTGTTCCGTAGGCATTCATAATTGCATCCAACAGTGGGATCTTCACAGCAAATAACAAAATAATAAAACATATATGTTTAACAGTTCTTACATTTCCTAAATTCCGTTGAAATTCGTTCTTTTCCTTAGAATAAGTTTTTTATACAATGGTTTTACATACTTATAACATTTGTTGTCTTTGTTACAATTCGTTAACAAGCTAATTATTAAAAATAAAAAACACAACTGACAAATCACATAGCCTATGTCACTCGGAGGAATGCAAGGAATCAAAAAATACCTCTCACATCAAAATCTGTTAAGGTCTTATGAACTAAGTATAATGAATTTCATGATAGAATAAAGAAACTTACATACATACTACATACATACTTACATACATACATGAACCCTGAAAACATAACACTCCTTTTATTGGTCAGTCGTGTAAAGAGATAACTAATGTTGTAACTGCTGTGTTAGCACTTTTATAAAATTAAAATGTTAAAGATTTTCCAAATAATTTTAAATAAAACTAAAAACTAAATCTTATTTATTTAGCGTTAAGTTGGTGTTATGAAATCCTGAGTGGTAGTGGTATGTAATTCAACTCGGGATTTAGGTAATCTTGAGTACAAAAACTGAGAAGATAACTTTTATTAGGTACCTACCTCCTACCTAAAAATAAAAGCTGAATATGAATTCAGATTTTAGTTTCAATAACAATTGCTACAATACAAAGTTTTTGCGTGAATTGGTAACAAACATACTAAATATCGAGTTGCTCTTCTGTTCTATCGATATATTGATTACCGGTGCTCGTAACTCAAAAGTCTTATGTCACCTGCATTGTGCAAAATGGGTACTTATGACGAATCTGCAGTTGCATAAGTTGGATGGTCGTGTGCCGGTCACGTGATGGACAGTTTTAGGGAAGGGATTCTGATTCTTCAGGAATTTATCGACAAAATTAAGAAAGAATTCATTATAAGTATAAGCAATAAAAAATTCCACCCCGGACGGCCCTTGGCCCAAAGATCTATCTCATTCTCTCTTGTCTGGAACCTTAAACTCAAAATTTTTAAAAAAAATATCGATTGAATTAAGTGACTAGTTTTAGGTGTTCCCGAACCAATACGACATTGGAATCTTCAAAAAAAGAGTATATACAACTTCTTGAAAGGCCGGCAACACTCTTGTGATACTCCTGGTGTTGCAATAGTCCATGGGCAGCGGTGATCGCTTACCATCAGGTGACCCGCTTGCTCGTTTGACGCCCTATGTTATTAAAAAAATCTATTGTGGCGGTAGGTATAAGGGTTCTTTAATTCAGTAACCCACCACCGAAATTGGAATAACCTGTATCTTGAGTTGTGGAGAGAAAAAAAGGTGTTGCAAAGATTTTATAGAATAATTTAAAGAGTAGGAACGTGGTGTGAACGACCAATATAATTTCAGCTAGTCACTTTAATAGCCAAAAGGCTAGGGACATACTTATAACTAGAGTTGAGAGAAAATGTTTCCCGCCACTTTTACTTTCGAAGATGTATTATTTTATGTGTGCATTCGAAACAGCAACATTTTCTTGCAGTCATTTTTAATAGGTTATTCTTGACGTAATAATTATGGCGTGATGAATGTGAAGCCTACAGCACTATACAGACAGACTGTGTGGCGTGTCGTAACCGATGGCCCAGTCGGCGACTATTCAGTGAAATCACGACACTCGACAACCGCTTTCCCCGCACTAAGTCCGCGAAATTATCGATTTATCGAAATTCCAATTTCAAATGT
This sequence comes from Ephestia elutella, assembly GCA_018467065.1. Taxonomy (NCBI): domain Eukaryota; kingdom Metazoa; phylum Arthropoda; class Insecta; order Lepidoptera; family Pyralidae; genus Ephestia; species Ephestia elutella. Next base: position 11,843,478 of record CM031590.1, on the reverse strand, counting down.
GAATGTGGCCGGTGGACTTTGTAATGTGGTTTTTTTGTGGATTTCGGACAAGGATACATTATGTGAAAGTGGAAAGTTTGGAGGTAAGTTTGTATTTTCGACAATAATTTGTAATAATTACTTTTTTTTATTTTATGGTATGGCGTTTACATAATACATTCACTGTTATATTAAAAAGGAAGAATTATTTTAAGGAGAACTGAAAATAGTACTCGGTTTAAATGAACATTTTCATGTAATGAATAATATTGATCACATGCGCGCTTTAAACACGTATAACAAATATTCTTAGCACGAACCCTTGTAGCTGACGTTTCGTGCGAACGTTGCAGTCGCCGTAATCGCAGCCAGTGAGACTCAGTAAAAAGGTTCATGCTAAATCGCATCAACGGTCGTCCCATTTAAAATGAGCTGTATACCAGGCCAATCTACCTAAATGAGTCAATTAATTCCTTCGTAAAAAGTTGCAATGTTTCGCAAACGTGGTACGTGCGGTAGACGACCTCTGTGACGTCGACGACCTACTCTCTTTGCTACTCTATGGACTTTGGAGGTCCCTAGTTCGATCCCCAGGCATTTCTCATCTCTCCGAGGCCGCCGTGGTAGCGGCCGCCGCGCCGGGGCTGTGGAGCGAGAGTAGCACATGGTCCCGGCACAAATGCGGTAGGCGTTGGCACCGTGTGGTTTAGTGAGTTAAAGTCCCACACACCTGTCCGGCTTCCCGTGGCCGGATGGACGGGACGAGGATCTTTCCACACGTAAAACAGGCACGTCTCATCTCTGTCCTCGGGCAAGATTGTGGTCAAGAGCAAACCAATCTTAACTAATATTATAAATGCGAAAGTGAGTTTGTTTTATGTTTGTTTGATACCTCTTTATGTTTTATCTACCGGACCCATCGTCCTGAAATTTCGCATACACATCGCTGGAAGTACTAAGACATAGGGTACCTTTCACCCCGGGAAATAGCACTGGTTCCATGGGAAATTCACGCGGGCGAAGCCGGGTCAAAAGCTAGTCTTTTATTTAAAAAAAAAACTGTTTCTAATTGGCTTGGGTCTTGTGTGTTTATCTAAAAATACTTTATTCTGTTAATTAACATCGTAACTAACTAAAGGTGTATTCCAAATTTCAACTCAATCCGTTAAGTTATTACTATTAAGTAATTTTAAAAAATAAACTTAAAATATAGGAACTTGTAGAATAAATGTCAACTCTCTTAAGATAAATCTTGGATTTATAACCAAGATTTATTTGATACCCAATTACTCAAGTAAATTAAATACAAGTGACATTCACGACGATAAGCTTGCAGAATTTAAAAAATAAAACATGTCTTTGTACAATAATATTATATACGCTTAATATTAACACCATTCAATGGCATTGGAACAAAGTTAATTAATTTGTATCTTTATTTGCGGATCAACGCCCTTCTCAAAGTAAGTACGGTTAGATGGGAATCGAAACCACAGCTCACGGGGCATTATTCCATACCATCTAAGACCCAGTGATTTTTCCGATTGGGTGGGACTAGTGGATTAATAGTGGCTCTGTGAGCTGTAGACCTCGCGAGCTTATAGAGATTGCAGATCGAAGGAACTTTTTACACCATTATGTTTTTCATGAAATTTACTCTGCCATTTTCAAAAATTTCCCAATATTGGCTTGACTATCGATTTCCATATGTTTATCGAACCTGCTCCCAAAATTTTACGGGAATCTGTTGAAAAATGCGACCTCTAGAGGAGAACATATAATAACTAAGCATTTTTGGCCAAGCTGAAAAGGAGTACATATTTAAAAAAAAAAACATCCCTGCCGTGAACGTGTTGCGATGTGCCGAATCATTTTTGTCATAGAAGTGTCATACTTTTTACACTATCTTTTGATTAAAACTTTCATAGAATCTACAACTATGTTGGTCCATGGACCAAAAGTAAGTCTATGTCATGGAAGTAATAAGTACCTTTGTACAACAAGTACTTACTACTTCCATGGTCTATGTCTACAACTTAAAAAAAACTTTTGATAATCCTACATTTTTTTTTAGTCACGTGGCATGGCATGGTCGCCAGGATAATTCCATAGATTTTTCCCACACGGAAGCAATCATATTCTATGCATAATCTTTATTATCTACGGACATCATGCAATCGTTGCGTAAGGTATTGTTTTTAAAGATCGTAGGACCTGCCAGTAGTTATGGTACCTAGTATCCTATCGTCATAAATAAATAATCTAAACCCATGGAAGTAATAGTACTTATTACTTCCATGTCTAAACCTATATGCATATTTTCTTTAGTTTTGACAGATTTATTTTTTGTTATTTAATTAACTGAATCTATTTTAAAAATGGACAAAATCGCGGGCATTATTATTAAATTTAGTTTAAGTAATCACTAATTAGCGATAAGTACTAAGGAAGCACTTAAGTATGTAGGTAACCAAAGTTCTAGATCGTGGACGATCTAGATCTTTGTAAGTAACGCAAGGGAAATAACTAAAGGGACATTATTTGCTTCAGTTTCTTCATTTTATCACTTTTTTATATTTTCCATTTGTATCAGTTTCATTTTTTAAGATGTTATAATCGGTCCCATACAAAAAGTTGTTCGTTCATGACATGAGTACTTTCACCAGTAGGCATTTTGCCAATGCTTTTAGGGTTCCGTAGTCCGACAAGGAACCCTTATAAGATCGTTCAGTCGATTCTATGTTCTATGTTCCTCATTCTATGTTCAAAAACTAAACGTTAGCTAACTATGAAAAAACAACACAAAATATAGGCTAAAACGTGATTTAGGTATTTTACTTCATAAAACGTTCCTAATTGAGATCATAAATCGCAAAAAACTATGGAAAAACACGAGTCAAGTTTACAAAAACGTGAATTTATTTCAGAAAAACTAATCCACCAATTTGTTTACACACTTACTTTTGACTGCGACTTCGTCTACGCGGAATTTAGGTGCTCTTGTTATTTTCTCAGGGTCCAAGCAGCGTAAATAGATGAAACCTGCATCAGCCTTCCTTCAGCAATAAAACGTGAAAGTAGCATCAAATGTCATTTAGTTTATTGCGTGAAGCGCGTACCTACAAACAGCTTCTTAGTTGGTCATCTTGACAGAGTAATCGTGGTTACAATACAAGAATACTTTATTTGCACTTAAGTAATCTATACATATAATAAAACAGTAAAAATATTTTGTCTGTACATTTAATATTTTTGACTGAAATGGATAGAGGGAGACCTAAAACGAACAATAGAAAGCAAAAAAAATTTTTTGGAATTTCTTGTCTGTCTGTCTGTCTGTATGTATGTACGCGTTTCACGCAAAAACTACTGGACGGATTTGAATGAAACTTTTTTTGTTGTATAGCTATTAAGCCTGGGCAACATATAGGCTATAATTCATTTTGAAAACTGGAACACCTGATGAAGAACCATAACGGAACAGCTAAACTATAAGTAATATGGAAATGATGCCTTAACAAAAATCGTTCAACCTGATGAGCATTTTCTGCCAACGTATAAAAATTGAAGATCTGGAACATCTGATGAAAAGCTCCAAGAGACCAGCTACACTATAACATATATGGAAATGGCGCCTTAGCAAAAATCGTTCAACCTGATGAGCATTTTCTGCTGACGTATAAAAATTGAAGATTAGGAACATCTGATGAAAAGCTCCAAGAGAGATTTTTCATCTAAGCGAAACTCACGCGGGCGAAGCCGCGGGCGACAGCTAGTTACATATATGTATTTGTCATAAAATATAGTATCGTTGAGTTAGTATCCCATAACACAAGTCCCGAACTTACTTTGGGGCTAACTCAATCTGTGTGATTTGTCCGTATATATTTATTTATATTTACATGGTATAGATACATAAAGTAGGTAACTTAACACTAAAAAAAAAAGAGTAGAAGATGCGCAAAAGGTGGCCTTAACGCTGCAAGCAATTTCTTCCAGGTTACTCCAGGTTCCAGATTACTTGAGCAGACGTCTTCGTTTTTCTTTTTTTTTCAGCTCGTCCCCTGGGCGAAGGTTGTTGGTTTTGCATCTATTGCTTGCATTGCTTTTTTCTTCTGGCTGTAGAAAGTCCCTTCATACATTTTTTAAAATATCTCCTATATTACAAACATAGATCACAGTTTTATTTTATGTATAGATTAACACGGAAGAAAAAAATCGTAATTGTTCCTAACACCGTTTCCTTATAAAATATATGTATAGGGACTGTAATAATGAATTTTTCTACCGAATACGTGTAGGCATTTGGTCAACTTGCAAAAATGAATAGAACCTTATGTAGAGCGGATTGCGAGCTGCGATAGGTCTTTTGAAACTGGTGGCTGTCCATATTCAATGCCAAGGTCATAATTGTGATGGAGAAGAAAAAAATACGAAGTTTAAAAGTGTGGGCTCGACGGGTAAGAAGTTTAGTTTGTGCGTGTCTGTATTCTATGGTTTGCGCGGGAAAAAAACGCGGGAAATATTGTAATTGATGTCAGTTTGACAGTGAATGCAAATTTGAGGCAGGTGATGTTTTTTAAAAGTTGATTGTGGAGTTTTCAGGTAAAACAAAAGACAAATACCTACCTGCTTACTTACTTACTCGTAGCTCGGATGGGAGGAAATAGTTGTGTAAACTAACAAAGATTTCGATGTCTTTAGTACTTAGACTTACGATACAGAAAAAATAAATTAACGGTAGTTGAACTCTAATTTAATTTATAGTAAGAATATCTAACAAAAAATTTCAAACTCCACGTTTGATAAATGTATTTAAAAAAAATCACTTCCACTTCATAGTAGATATAATTTCACGCTTGATAAAATCCATCACTACGAAGTATAATTCCCTACGATGTGTCTGTTAGGCTTTCGGCTGCTCCTAAACCTGATCACGCTACAGATTTCGATGCGGTTTTCACATACCTACCCTATAGGTATACGTGGGGTGCACTATAAGTTTCCGGAATGAATATGAAAAAATACTATTAAAGGTACAAAATTAATTTATTGTTTTTCAAAATAATCTCCCTTGGCGTCTATACACTTTTTCATTCGATGAAACCAGTTTTGAAAACTTTTGTGCCACTCCTCTGTTGTGACCTCTGAAACGTGTTTTTCATACTCCTCGACAGCCTCTTCTGGTGATGAAAATCGTTGACCGCGTAATTGGTTCTTAATTTTTGGGAACAGAAAAAAGTCACAAGGTGCCAGGTCGGGACTGTATGCAGGATGACTCATGAGTTCTACATTTTTCGCCTTCAAAAAGTCGTTTGTCTGTCTGGCCGTGTGAGAATTAGCATTATCGTTACGTTTACGGTTATTTTTACGGAGTTCGTCAATAACTTCCGGCAAACAAATGGTCGTGTACCAGTCACTATTCACTGTACGACGATTCTCTAAAGCAGCAGTAGCCACGTGTCCAGTTTTATTAAAAAAGAAGCAATCATCCGCTTAGATGCACTTTTCACGCGCGCCACTTTGGTTGGTTTCGGCTCATCTTGAAAGACCCATACGCTCGATTGCTGCTTTGTTTTGGGATCGTAGCAATAAATCCATGTTTCGTCACCTGTTACTATGTCCCACACCAAATTTGACGCACCTTCGTTGAATCTGGTAAGCATGGCACTGCACCAAGTGACGCGGTCCGTTTTTTGAGCCTCGGTCAAGTTGTGTGGGATCCACCGCGAGCACAGCTTTCTCACACCCAAATGTTTGTGTAGGATTAATTGTATTTGACTCATGCCTATTTCTAAGGATGCGCGAATTTCATGGTAGGTCACATGCCTGTCTGTTTCAATCATACGGCGCACAGCATTAATGTTTTTGTTGGTCACAGCGGTGGACGGCCGACCATCGCGAGATTCGTCACTGAGATTGATACGACCACGCTTGAATTCTGCAAACCAGCTCTAAACAGTTATCTTGCATGGTGCTTCATTGCCAAAAGCTGTTTCAAGCCGAGCGATGCTCTGTTGAGCTGTCAAATTACACTTAAAATCGTAGAAAATCATACTACGAAAATTTTCCCGAGTTAAATCCATGTTGATGCAGACACACAATTTTTTAAATGGCGCCACAAGGTAAAAACAAAAGACAGTCAGATGAAACAAACTGCATTCTACAGCCAAAGAATTCTATTTTCAAATGTTGCAATAAATTTTTAAATATTGTTTATGTAAGTGGCCAGTTCCGGAAACTTACAGTGCGCCCTATGTAGAATTCATGAGGAAGGAAGGTTTATACTTTTCACATCCGTGCGAAGTTAGGGCGGGTCGCTAAACATAAAAAGTTAATTTCAGGGTCGCACGCGATACACCTCTGGCTTTTAGGCGTCCACAGGCTGCGGTGATCGCTTTCCATCAGGTGGGAATCATGCCTGTTCGTCTAGGTTCTTAATAGTATAAAAATATATTTATACTGAAGAAGTGGTGGTGGCCGAGTGGTAGGGCGCCCGCCTGTGGATGCAAAATCCCAGGTTCTAATCCTGCCCGGGCTACATGAGTTTGTATACCAATCTGACACAGTTAGTTTTCATCGACCACCACTTGCTTCCGGTGAAGGAAAAACATCGTGAGGAAACCTGAACTCTGGTTGGCGATTATCAGCTAGTGTGTGAAATGGAGAAGGCAATGGCAAACCACTCCATTAAAATTGCCAAGAGAGTCGTTGTGTGTGTCATTCCATATAATGACCACGACCCTCATCATCATCATCATCGTCAGCCTTCCATGACCCACTGCTGGGTGTAAGCCTCCTTTTGTCTACGCCAACCTTTCCTATCCTGGGCCATTGCAATCCAGTTCTTGCCAGCAACATTCTTTACATCGTCGACCCATCTTGCTGCCGGGTGTTCTACACTTCTTCTCCCATTTCTAGGGTACCACTCGGTTACAGCCTTACTCCACCTACCATCGTTCCTTCTAGCCAGGTGTCCCGCCCAGTTCCATTTTAGTGCAGCAACTCTGGAGACCACGTCGTGAACTTTCGTTCGACGTCGGATCTCCAGGTTGCGAACTCGGTCTTGAAGTTTGATGCCGAGCATGACTCGTTCCATGGCCCTTTGCGCGACAGCAATCTTATACATGGTTCCCTTTGTGAGAGTCCATGTCTCGGCACCATAGGTGATCGTGGGCAGGACACACTGGTTGAAGAGGCGGGTTTTTAGGCTTTGAGGCACCTCTCTGTTCTTAAAGATATCTGCTAATTTACTAAATGCAGCCCACCCCAGCTGTATACGCCGATCAATCTCTTTCGATCTTAGTTTTTTGTCAAAAGATAAACAATGACCAAGGTATGTATATTTATCGACCACCTCTATCCTCTCGCCATGAACTGTAATGCTCGTGTTCAAGAGGTCAGATATGCTCGACATAACCTTTGTCTTGGTCATGTTCATCCCAAGACCTACACTAAGAGATGCGTCGTGGAGATCAGCTAACATTTTCTGGAGCTTTTCAGGCGTTTCGGCAAACAATATTAGGTCATCCGCAAATCGTAGGTGGGAAAGAAATACGCCGTTTATGTTAAGACCCTCGGAATCCCATTCTACGGTTTTAAGGATATCGTCTAGAGCAGCAGTAAATAGTTTGGGTGAGATGGTATCCCCTTGCCGCACCCCTCTCTTGATGGGTACGGGACCGGTATTACTATGCAGACGGACCTGCATTGTTGCCGAACTATAGATTTCCTTCAGCAGATCCACATAGCGTGCGTCTACCTGGCAGCGATGAAGAGAGTTAAACACGGCCCAATGCTCGACGCTGTCGAAGGCCTTTTCATAATCGACAAAGGCTAAACATAAGGGTCGGTTGTATTCTGAACTTTTCTCCATCAGCTGCTTCACGGTATGAATGTGGTCTATAGTGGAATATACGACCACGACCCTCAGTCATGAGGAAATACGACTAAAAGAGAGGTACCTAAAAAAGCATGCTATGATGGCCGCAACTTACCAGTTGTCCCATCAGTATGACCCCTAGTGGGCCAACTTGGGGTATTTTTTCCCAAATACCCACTGCACTAGAGTTCTAGCTCCCGCCGATACGGAAACTCATGATGACTAAACTCAGTTTTTTCTTAATTGTCTTATTATGCAAGTAAACAATCTTCACAGTACTTTTTGTTGAATTCTGTTGAAAATAAATCAAATATTAGTTCAGACCTAAACATTCTAAAGTAAAACATTTAATTTTCTAAAAAGTGTATTTTAAAGTACTCTCATATAGAAATAAGATATGGTGAAAAAATTCCATGCGAGCAGGACTTGAACCCGCGACCAGGTCTTTATACGACCTTGCTCTTCCAACTGAGCTATCGCATTTCAATCCTGTCCTGCTTGCATGGAATTTTTTCACCATATCTTATTTCTATATGAGAGTACTTTAGTACTAATATTGCATCTGAGATACTCAAAAATCCAAAAAAAAAAAAAGTGTATTTTAATTTATATTGTTGTAACATCATAAAAAGACATGGTAAGATTGTTTACATAATAGGGCAATTAGGAAAAAAACGGAGTTTACATTAACACAGTTTAAATAAACTGAAGTTAGTCAAACATTTGTCTATTGTCTTAAAATGTATAGCTTCGCTAATGAGTTAGCGGGCAACCCTGACACAGACAAACGCACACGACTATTAGAACCCTGATCTTAACGGCAAGCATAAATATTAAGCTAGCTTTTGCCCGAGACTTCGTCCGCGTGGTAATTTAATTACTATGCGGCAACGTGTGGGCAACGTCAATGAAATTCTGGTAACGCAATAAAAAAAATTGCGTGATGCGCGTACAATACAGACAGACAAAATTAAAAAAATATATTGTCTTTTATGAATTCCTCATGCACAGAAAAGAAATAGGTACTTCAAATCTTTAATCTTTTTTCTTCTGCATTATGCATGGTCTTCTGTTTAGGTACCTCGATAGATAGAAACAGACCAGTTACTAAAAGTTCAAGCCATAGGTTCAAGCCGAATCAATTTTCTTAATCCAGTCTTAAGTGTTTAAACTTTTTGCTTGATCTCTAACTTTTTTCCATGCAAAATCAAATACGTATTTGATTTGTAAAACCATCAAAAGTGGTAAAACCACTATTAACAATAATTGACAGTAATACATCCGCGAAAAGCCGGTCATTAATTAAATAATTAAAGAATCCTAATGCTACGTTTAGTAGGCTAAGTAGGTAATAACTAGGAATAAGATACTTATCTAGATAAATATTCACAACCTAGGCCAATCAGAAAAGAGGCAAATTATCAGCCGGGGATCAAAACCGTGACCAATGGTGAATGGCGAACTTTGTAAACAACACGAAAAAATCTTATTTAGCTATTTTCTCGCCATGTTTTTTCATCACTGTCACAAAACCATAGATTATGTAATTTTAGAATGGATTTCCTAATTCCTTGATCAGATTGCTGGTCAAATTGGCCATGGGAAGTTCAGACTGTGGCCATAACTATGACGTCGTTTAATTAAAGCGCCCCGTCGCCACAGAATTAATATAAGTACTGCCGTCGCTCAAAAAAAAATGCAAATTGGAGTCAATTTTTTTTTTTTTTTTTTTACTGGACACGGATGAGTGGAGATATAAGGTGGACCTAGAAAAAGGGATAGCTAAGAAAATATTTTTAATTATTTTTTTCCGGTTTCAAAAAACTACTTAATAAAGCTTGCACATATTGTATTGCTGTGAAGCTGAAATCCTAACTAACATTATAAAAGCGAAAGTGAGTTTGTTTGTTTGTCACAACTTTCTGAAATTTTGCATACATACAGTTGGAAGTACTTAGATGGACATAGGCTACCTTTCATCCCGAGAAAAAGCACTGTTCCTTGTGGGAAATTCACGCGGATGAAATCGTGTGCAAAAGCTTGTTATTTTAAAAAAGAAAAAAAAGAGAAGAAAAATAAAATTTTGAGACTTAAGAGTCTCAAAATCTTATTTTTCTTCCAACAATAAAGTTGTTGGCCACCCATCAACGGACAGTGTATTTTTTCTTCATATTTATTAAGTAGGTAGGTACTTAATAAAAATATATAATAGGTGCTTATTAAGATTTTTTTTTACAGTTCACTTTTTCTGCATGAAGACAAAAAGCGATGAAGCCGTTTATAAAACAGGTAAGAAAAAAAAACAAAAAATATTTTTCAAAATACATATAAGCAGGGCTTGCTAACCTGGTTAAAATTCTAAACCAGCTCACTCGATGCGCCATACATTTAAAAAAAGAGCGTTTTAAATCAGTTACGGTTGAGCAAAACCATATATTATTTCTGGTTATGTTCAAAGCGCGATATCATTTCAGTTCCTGTTCAAAATACCGGAAAGACCCAAAACATTTCGCTCTTTTCGACGATCGTGTTCTATCTCGCTCTAACTATGATTATTTCTCACTCTCGCTCGATATAAATCTAACCAATCTACACGTTGAGACTTGCAAATGCGTAAGTGAGATAAAACGCTGAGCGATATACCCGTCCTGGTCACTCGCCCGCGCGGGATTAACCAGGTAATTTCCGCTCGCGAGACCGATTCAAAAGGGTTTTCACTCCAATCGTAATGACCCGAGCGTTACTGCGTAACCAGGTCAAAACACTTATTTTTTAGGTTTTTTTATTAACCGGTTTCAAGCCCTGCATATAAGTATATTTTAGCCTTGACATTAACATAGACTTATAAGCCTTGTCCGGTTCGAAGGACCAAGTGCAATCAGCTGAATGGATTATAAAATAAATAAAACTTCATAAAAGAAGTAGAATGGACACTACCTGTCTGTTTCTACGAGTATGGCAGCTCCTCTCTCCTAAACTACTTGCGAGGATGTACGCAAAATAGTGTGAATAAATAACTAACACGGTTAGGTATATGTTACTAAGTTATAATTTGACATTTGTAATCGAAAGCCAGCTATTAATATTTGAAACAAAGTTAAGTTTGTAAACCGAAACAGGTGGAGGAAGTAGTCAGAGAGAAGGTGATTCTACGGGGAGTCACGACACGACCCTCAGTAATGAGGAACACGACGCGGGGAGGGAGGAGGAAGTTTGTAAACTCTTTATTGCACATACACAAAAAACACAAAAGATAGTGTAACAAAAAGAGAGGCGTACAACAGCGGACTTATCCCAAAAAGGAATTTCTTCCAGTCAACCAAGTGTTATGTTACAAACTTTTGAAATCTTTTTATTTTTGGTGTTGCCAGGCGTTCGTGGTAAGCGGCGCTGCGCTCAACATCGCGGGACACGGCTGTGCGCACGGCTTCCCCGCTGTGTTGTTCGCTCAGCTCAAAACTACAAACGAAGTAGTGCTGACAGACCACGATACCTCATGGATTGGTAAGTTCATCTCACTTCGTCTGGACCTACCAAGCAGACCCACCGGTGGGTCTTCGAATGCTGGTGTATCTCCAAAGACCTACTTGTTGACCTCCCAGGCATGAATCAGATTGGCCTTGAGTGGATCTCTGACCGATCAGCTTATAGGATCATTCTGTTGAGGTCATATCTCCCCATCTCCTAGGCCTGCTTCTGCATACTCATAAAGTGGCTAATTTTACCCACTGTTCAGGCCGTTGCGACCAACAGTCCAGTCCATTTTAGTTAGGCAGTTTTTACATCGACATCCTGAAAATTTCCCGCCGTTTTCTCGTGTTCCCAGAATTTTGTCCCATTAATGGGAACTGTTTCTCGTAATCCCATTTCTGTCAGGGAACGCATCAGCTTGGTGTTCCGAACTTTGTCCATAAAACGTAGACTCCTCTGAGCAACGAACTAATAGGTATGTCATAATGATTTTGATATGGATACTCACGCGTCGCAAATCCGGCTAACAAGACGCTTGAGTATCCGTATCAAAATCGTTATGAATATTTCTCACGTTAGTTTTAATCAAATTAATAGGTACGAGTATGTCCTTTGCCACTGAGGCATAAAATTGAAGGATATTGTAATCTATTAGATGCAAAAAATATTATTTATAGACTAGTTTTATGATCTATATTTTATTGTAAACGACACAACCCCTTGCTTCTCGACATAGCCATCACTGTCAGATATACCAGTAAAACTTGATATTTTATTAATTGTTAAAGTTGTAGTATATTCTAACTCCCAGTGTTGTTAAGTTGTTAAACATTTTATGACTTTTAGGCGAGCAAGACATCGGAGCAAGTTCTATTTATACTTAGCTTATTATCTTTTCACAGCTTCAGTAGTCGGCGCCATGGGCATCGTCGGAAACTTCATATCTCCAATCCTGATGACACGCTTCGGCCGGCAGAAAGCCCATCTCATCAGCACAGTACCCGCCCTCTTAGGATGGATCGTCTTCATCCTAGGAAAGTCAGTCCCTGCCTTCCTAGTAGCCAGACTTCTTCACGGCCTTGCACTAGGACTAAGGACACCGTTAGCAGCAATATTAGTCGCGGAATACACTGACCCAAAATACAGAGGAGCCTTCCTTGGAACCTTCGCCATATCTTTAGGATTAGGCATATTTTTATCACATTTATGGGGGGCACATCTCACGTGGAAATCCACGGCAATAGTCTGCTCAATGTTTCCACTAATATCCATGATCATTATCAGTCTTTCACCGGAATCTCCAGGTTGGCTGGTCTCTAAAGGGAAATTTGCAGATGCTACGAAAGCCTTCAGATGGGTTAGAGGAGATGGAGCAGAGCAGAAAGAAGAACTAACCGCTATGATTGAAGCGCAAACAGAAGAAATGAAGGCAGAAGAAAGAAGAAGAGCCGATGTCGTTAAAAGGTTTTCTTTTAAAGGCATTTTCAAGTCTACAACTGATTCTTTGAAGGAAGTATTGAGGATATTCAAGAAGAAAAGAGTTTTACAAGCCAGCTATTATAGCTATAAGTATGTTGATCGTGTTTGAGTTCGGTGGGAGCGCATATGGTAGCAGCATACGGAAATATAATGCTGCAAGCGGTTTTGGACAAAGTGGACCCAAAAGACGTAGCGTGGCAATTTACAGTGATAGATTTACTTAGAACTGTCTGTGCTTTCCTTGCGATATTCTTGTTGAAATACTTCAAAAAGAAGGACTATATTGTTTACAAGTGGTGCTTTAACAGTTTTATCTTTATCATCGATATCAATATTTGTGTATATGAGGAAAGCTGGATTATTCCCAGCTGGTTGGGTATTAGATACCGTGCCTATGGCATTGATGATAATGTATACAGTGTCTTTTTGTTTAGGATTAGTGCCTTTAAATTGGGTGATTTGTGGGGAAGTGTTTCCTTTAGCTTATAGAAGTTTAGGATCTACGCTATCAACTTCATTTTTGACTCCATCGTTTATGGTGTCAATGAAGACTGCCCCACACTTGTATTCTTCGGTAGGAGTAGAAGGAGCATTCCTTGTATATTCAGCAACACTGACAGTGTTCCTATTGATCATGTTTGCGTTACTACCAGAGACAAAAGATAGAACTTTACAAGATATTGAAGATAGTTTTAAGGGTAAGAAGACTGCAGACCCAGAAGTACAAATGACGTTAATTAATAAGGAGGAAGTGGTTGTGAAATAATACCAGTTCTCATATAGATGATAGGGATATAGTCAAGAAAACGAATCAAAAATGATAGGGTCTTAACTTCTTAATGCCACGTAAGTGAGACTTATTGTCTATTATTTTTAAGCGTATTCTTACAAGATTAATATTTTTTTATATGTCAACGAGAAGATATTTTATCACAGAATTTGGATTGAGGCAACCATGTGCTGTCTCCTTCATGCAACTTCCGCGTGTCTCATATGGAAATATCTGTCGGTCTGAGACGTACTCGCTAAAAACAAATTGGTACATTTCTACAGTGAAACTTAATTGAATATTCAAATTCGAAAGGGGATTCCCTTCGATTGATTGAATGTGTGAGTGCACCCTAAGGTATTAAAGTCTTATGCGGCTTATGTCAAACCGCAATAAAAAGGGCGTTTTTCACACTTCTACTGTTACAACATTCTAAATTCTGTATAATTTATCTATAAGACGATGTGTGATATATGTAATGACAATAATTTCAATCTAAGACAAATCAATGTAAAATCCATTTATTCTTACCAGTCCTATCATGTAAACAATCTTCACAGTACTTTTTGTTGAATTTTGTTGAAAATAAATCAAATATTAGTTCAAACCTAAACATTCTAAAGTAAAACATTTATTAACCACGAAAGTAATTTCCTAAAAAGTCTATTTTAATTTATATTGTTGTAAAATCATAAAAAGACATGGTAAGATTGTTTACATGATAGGACTGGTAAGAATAAATGGAGTTTATGATAAGATGTTAATTTTTTTACTGACTAATATACAATTTGCAACATTTGTCCTTTGTTTATGTTTTCTTTAGTTCACTTCCGATTCTGACCTTCCCCTAACGAGATAATTGATGATTTCATTGTGCATTGTTTACCTGAACACGTCGATATGTGTTAATTGTATGCTCATTACGACATTATTAGGAACTAGCTACCTGTCTTGGCTTCTGCACGGATTTATATTATATCTATAAACCATCTATAATAGAAGAAATTGTCTGTCGCTTTGACGGCTAAGCCGCTGGACCGATTATAATATTGATATAGTTGAAGACACGGAGTCATACATAAGCTACATTTTTATTTTTACATTAACCCCAACGGCCTCAAATGGGGGGTAAAAGTTTGTTTGTAAAAACATATAAGATGTACGTTTTCCCGTGGGCGGGGCTGCGGGGAAACAACTAGTTTAGTATAAACGTTAAACCAGGAAATGTTCACAATTTACCTAGACATATGGTTTTTATTTTATTTGTATAAAAACCGATACAACAAATGCATCGATAAAAAATATCTATTGAGCCGATCGAATCACGATCTCATTCGTCACGAACCACGATCGATAATTCGATTTATATTAAAACGATCGATTTAGTAAAATCTGCAAGTAATGTTTTAGCAATAACATCTAAGTCATGGAAGTAATAAGTACTAGCGTACATAACTACTTATTACTTCCATGATCTAAGTTTACTTGTGGGAAACGTTTTACCTAAAGTCCATTTATCCATACTTGTCCCATTATAAAAACAACCTTACCATGTCTTTTTATGATTTTACAACAATATAAATTAAAATAGACTTTTTAGGAAATTACTTTCGTGGTTAATAAATGTTTTACTTTAGAATGTTTAGGTTTTAATTAATATTTGATTTATTTTCAACAAAAACTAATGTGAAGATTGCGTTTACATAATAGGACAATTAAGAAAAAATGTAGTTTACCTATCGCGCCCTCGACTGTACGTTGATCACTTTTATTAGGTATTTAACTAGCTTTTACCCAATGCTTCGCCCGCGTGAATTTCGCACGGGAGCAGTGCTTTTTCCCGTGATGAAAGGTACCCTTTCCTATGTAGCGTTACACCGCTACAAATCCAGTCGGTTATTGCAAGTCAAGTCTATTTTAGTTTGTGATTATATTTCTACGCAAACTTTTTTCTTTGTTCTTTCTTAAAAAAAAAAAAAAATTGACCACGTCCTTTTACAAAAATTAAGTACCTATATCGGACACCAAAAAAATATAAAAATAAAAGAAAGGAAATTAAATATATGAAATGAGTGGAAAATGGATGATAATGGCTTACAAAAGAAAATTCCAAATCAAAACCGAAAAAACAAGATAATCCCGACAAAAGGGGCTTTTAGAATTTGAAGGGAATAAAAAAGGTAATGCAGATATTTAACATGTATAAAGACAAAAAGGTCAAAAACCCCTTAGCCTATAAATGTTTATGTATACCATATAGTGAAGCGAAAACAGTAGCTCCACAGAATAGTAAGTAGTACTGTAGTACTAACGTACATATCGGTCACTCACCGCCCCGCACTCATTTCAAATACCGCACCCCATCCCGCCAAACACTTCGCTGTAGACATCACTGACACGGTTTAGGCGCATTGGTTCAAAGTTCCAAAAAATGTCCAATTCGCGGTTGGTCAAATTCGCGGTTGGTCCCATTCGCGGTTGGTTCAATACGCAGTTGGTCCAATTCGCGGTTGGTCTAAAAATAAACAATGTTTCCGAAATTGTAAATTTTTTGAGTGTTAAACTTTGTATATTGAGAAGCTAAGATCATATATATAGGTAGTAGAAGTAAGGTTTAGGTTATTTTTTTGACCGCCCGGAAACACTTGAAGGCAGAAAAGAAGTTAGGTTCAAGTTACTCTTTATGACCAACCGAAAAGACTTTGAGGGCGAAAAGAAGTTAGGTTCAGGTTATTTTTTTTTTGTTACCGCTCTGAAAGACTTGAAGACAGAAAATAAGGTTCAGGTTACTTTTTATGACCTGTTGGCACGTTTTTTTATTATTGGTGGTGCGGGAAGTTTTTAGGTCGCTAGGGGGGTTGTGATTATGGAAGGAGGTGTTTAATGAAAGGAAAATGCACTATACCTTGACTTCGAAGATTCTCTCTTGACCCTGGCGCCAGGGGATGTCTTCACAGTGGCACGTTTCACAGGATCACTTTCTTCGAAATATCACAGTATTATGCACTATAACATTTGTCCAAATGCAATTAGAAGTATATTGTCAATTTAGCACGAGATAGTCTGATTATAGCGGAATTATAGCCAAAATGCTGAGATAATGGCGGAGCCGTATCTACACGTCACGGGAACGTGATTCAAACTCGAATTTCCGAAGTCTGTCCTCAGAAGCCTTCGGCTGCGTTCGGGCGCTCGGAGAATCTATCTCTCTCCTTCGTTGTGCATATAAAAGGGAGAGAGGATTGGAAAGGATTAGGACAATAACATAGCGGGAAATTCAAATAGGCGGCGCGAACAATTATTTTATATGTAACGATGAAATTTTCGCGCCATTTTGATTGAAAATCACGACAAGCACGCAAGCAGCCTTACTAAATTTCATGCACACATATATATGCGAGTATATAAACGGTATTTGCCTATGAATTTGTAATTTTGCCCATTTGCTATTTTACCTATTTTTCAAGTGCTAACTCGCGCTCAAGCAACAGTTTCACAGGGGCGGGTTAATGATTAATCCTTTTTTGCCGCGTGCGAAGCCGCGGGTAACAGCTAGTTTATAATATTAGTTATATTAGTTAGGATTAGGATTTATCGCGTTGATTTATTACAGTCTTTCTTTCCCAAGAATATTCAAAGAATACTGTTAAGAAGTAATACCCTTGTTTGTTATGATCTGTGAGTTATTATGATCTTATTTTCTACGCCTTCCTGGCAGTAGCGGATTTCTGCTTTTATGTGTACCTACTGTGAAGGGAGATTCCATGACAGTGCATATTAAATTAAGATAACAGAAACGTGCCCTTTCCCCAGACTGTTTTTTGTGTACCTACTGTGGAGAAAAAAAATCCATAACAGTGCATATCAAATGAAGAAATAACAGAATTTTTTCTGCCCATCTGGTTTATATCTTGATTTTTTTGCAAATCTTTGCAGTGGCGTAGTGAGAGGAAGTCTGTAACATCAGGACGTATGTCGTCTGGCGGCTACTTTTGGTAGGTATAGGATGGGTATAGGTAAACCTATTTATTACTTTCGTGAGTGTAGGTACTAAGAAAGAAAAATACATTTTTTTATTAATATCAATAAACTTTTACATCATGTATGAACAACATGTAATTATTTTCTACGCATTCCTTTAGGCTAGTGTTTTTAAACTTTTTATAAATAAGACTTTTTTTGGTAAGTACATACATTCTTAAATTAAATCAGGAGGAAGTACCAATATAGTAACACCTATAAACAAAATAAGGATACCTTGATAAACACAAAAATAACTAAAACTGAGACAGTATCACAACAATAAAGAGATCAGGTACCTATTAAATCTTAGTTAGGCACAATACCACAAATGACTTTCCATATCTTCGAGATTCTGCTTGGCGAGATATCAGTGGGTCCAAATAAGAATGACCCGCTGATAAGTCTTGGACCGAAAGTGGTCAAAAGAGTGGCCCGCGGCCATGTCATGATGAGGTTAGCCAGGGGAGTGACACTGACGCCAGCCTTCAGGGCACACGTGCCTGTGATGTGGATGTCTTCTATCCAAAAATAAGGCAAGGACTGGGCGGCTTCGAGCAGTCGGTGGACTACATCTTGTGAGTATAACACTGACCAACCTGGAAATATTAATTGTGCTTTAAAATCCAAACTATTTAGAATTAAGTTCCACACTAGTGGCAGTACAGTTTTACAATGGGCAATCAAGAGGTTATTACTTAGATCAGTTACAGTTTGATACATAGACTGATTTCTATGATCATTACTTAAGATTCATGGAGAACCTTACCAGCACAGTATGAAGGATAATACTGTTCCGAGAATTCTTCCACAGACACCTTCCACTTTGAATTCTTTCTCAAAACAAACACATGATCCAGCCTTTGACACGTCATTAGCCCTCGCGCTCCCCACGGAGACAGTTCCCTGACCAAAAACCTCTTCAACTCGTACGAGTTCACCACAATATCATCATCCGTTTTCAGGACATACTTTGCGGTAGGGCAGTGATGCACAATCCATTTCAAAGCCATCACATGCTTGTAAGTCAAGTTGCGATACGAATCCACAAAGTTCCCTAAAACTATGTCACCATAGATGGCACTTTCGTTATGGGCATCATGGAAATTTTCGGCAGACTGTCCCAAAAGAAATAATACTTTAGTGAAATCAGTGGAACGGCCCCAAGTATTTCGAATCACCATTCGGTTCTGGTAGTTACTGGGCCTCGAAGTCACCAAGACCATGAGGAGTAAACCCTCTGAGTACCCTTTGCATGGTTGCGGATTCAGGAGGAAAGAAAAGTTCTTCAAGTCAACTAATTTGTTGTATACATCACCTGTTGCAGGTAAAGACGAATTGTGAGGGCCAAGTAAAGAAAATTTTGGGTTCGGAATACGAACCAGCGGGGCCTGGGGACATAGAGAGTCATAGTAATCGAATACTAAAAGACAAGCGAAAAATATGATTAAAAATTTATGTAGCGATTTGTCGACTTTTCTACGCATTCTTGCTATTTTATACCAGAACATTTTAAATTATTTCACATTACAAAATTATAAAATAAATAACATTCAGCGCTTAGCTATTATCGGGCCGAAACCTAAGCTCCCGTATGACAGATGTCATCAGGGTCAAGCCCATGAAGTTCCGAATTTTTATTTATTTTTAAATCTATGCGCGGAAAAGTAGTACTTGAACTTCCGGCTTGCCCGTTTAGGGAATTCCACTGCATCCGGCTACAATAAAACGATAGTGAAAATGTAAAAAATCGCGATACATCGTTAAATTTATCGATTTATTTAATAACATTTATTATTGATTTTTAAATGCTGAATATAAAAATTATTGCGCTATAAGATTTAAAAGAAAATAACATTATTGTTTAGTCCTGTATTGCGGATTCTATTGTTACTACTACTTCATGTAGTGCTGATTCCGTTGACTTTCCCGCACAGTATGCGTGTTGTTTTGGATGTAAGGGCTTACTTATCAGTGCCGTGTCTCTGATATGTCTGTCACATAGTCTTTCGAGAGTCTTGAGCATGAAAGACGACAGACTGATAGGTCTGAAGGATTTGGCACTGGTGTAGTCTGTTTTGCCAGGTTTTGGTATGAAAACCACTTTTACCTCGCGCCACTGTTTGGGGACATACCTATTATAGGCTAGGCATGCCGTTAACAAAGTTATTAAATGTTCGATGAGCTTATCACCTCCCCATTTCAGTAGACCTGGGAAGATTCCATCAGGACCAGGGATTTGAACATTTGAAAGCTGTTGATTGCCCACTGTAACCTATCTGGTGTGATTATTTCTTGGGCTATAGTCCAGTCTTGTTCCGTCGGCTGGTAGTTTGACTCTATCCAGGTCGTGTCTTGATGGTCTTTTAGACAGCCTGGGAAGTGAGTGTAGAGAAGGACGTCGCTAATCTCTTCTTTAGTCGTGGCGTAGCTGCCGTCCTGTTTTTTGAGAGTACCAATTGTTTTCTTAGGTTCTCCTGCCAGAACCTTTCTGATTCTCGAAGCTTCCGAGGTGGATTCGATGTTGGTGCAGTACTTGCAGAATGATTTACGGCTAAAGGCTCTGATCCGCTTTTTGTAAGTAGCGCGTGCCCTAGCGTAGTTGTCCCAGTCATAGTCGTTTCTGGTGTTTATGGCTCTGTTGAAAAGACTATGAACCTGCTCTTTCCTCCTTTCTAGTTCTGGACCCCAGAGTCGGTTTCCCCCTCTGGAGCAACATGAGCCTTTGAGGGGCAGGTTTGTTCATAGCTGCTACAGACAGCCTGTGAAATTGCAGTTGCATATTCTTCCACCTGTGCGGTGTCTGTAAGTTCCGACACCTTTTTCGAAGGTGATTTTCCAACAGTCTATTGTATGCGACTTTGTTGGTTTTCCTAGGGTTTCTGTTCTAACTGTTAAATTTAGTTTTATATAGTTAATATAGTACTAATAAGCGCTGCTGTAATTTATTTGGTAAAAATAAAGATTCTTCTTAGTTATGACGTTTCTTCGGACACGTGCCAGTCCGAGATGTGATCAAGTATAGTGTTTGTAGCTAAGGTGAGATCTATAATGGTTTGAGCTCGTTTAGTAATAAAGGTTGGTTTGTTACCTTTGTTGATGATGTTGAGTTTGGTCTGGAGGAGGTAGTCTACGAGTTCCTCACCTCGGCTGTTAGGTGATTCCGAGCCCCAGAGCATATGGTGTGCGTTTGCGTCTGTGGAGACGATGAGCTCTAGGTTGTGAGTGTCGCAGTAACTTACCAGCTCCAAGAATTCACGAGTGGGCATTTCCGTATCCGACGTAAGGTACACGGAAGCTATCACTGTATTAGGTAGGTTTTTGTAGTCACTTGTCGAGATCCTGATGGCCGTCAGACCTCTGGAAAATAAGTGTGTTAGGCAGAGCATTGAAGTTTCGGGGAAAGTATATGCAAGATCTAGGTGAAATGCAAGTGGTGTCGTAGATGATCATGAGCTTACCTCCGATGTTATTAAGACCACATATGGTATTTCCTCTAATCCACGGCTCCTGGATTAGGGCTATGGTCCTGTGTTTCTCCAGCTGGCTCCGCAGGTTAGCCGTCGCGGTCTGGCTGTGCTGGAGGTTTGCCTGGATGACCTCAGTCATCCGGGTCGGAGTTCTTCGTTCCCCCCGCAGTCCATCTGCGCCAGGCGCCGCTTTCAGGATGTCGTCGTCAGCGGGGTCGCTCTGGTGTGAGGCTGTGCCAGTCATCGCCGTAGCCCCAACCAAGGGATCCTCGGTGGGGTTGGCCATCGTCGGCGAGGACGGCTTCGGGGTGTCGGTCCGACCTGAGGGTCCTGCCTCAGCGCAAGGCGCAGTGGCGGATTCCTTTTCAGGCTCTGTTAAGTCGATGACCTGGTCCTTGTCGCTGCCCTCGGTGGCATTGATTTATTACAGTCTTTCTTTCCCAAGAACATTCAAGGAATACTGTTAAAAAGTAATACATTATGATCTTATTTTCTACGCCTTCCTGGCAGTAGCGGATTTCTGCTTTTATGTGTACCTACTGTGGAGGGAGATTCCATGACAGTGCATATTAAATTAAGATAACAGAAACGTGCCCCTTCCCCAGACTGTTTTTTGTGTACCTACTGTGGAGAAAAAAATCCATAACAGTGCATATCAAATGAAGAAATAACAAATTTTTTTCTGCCCATTTGGTTTATATCTTGATTTTTTTGCAAACCTTTTGCAGTGGCGTAGTGAGAGGAAGTCTTTAACAGCATCAGGACGTATGTCCATTTGTTGCACCCAACATGCATAGTACGCCACGGTCCTTGTGCCCCAGAAAAAAATCCTAGATCCGCCGTTGCTTCCTGGTGGCTACTTTTGGTAGGTAAAGGATGGGTATAGGTAAACCTATTACTTTCATGAGTGTAGGTACTAAGAAAAAAAAAAATACAAATTCTTATTAATATCAATAAACTTTACATCATGTATGAACAACATGTACTATTGTACTTATTTTCTACGCATTCCTTTAGGCTAGTGTTTTTAAACTTTTTATAAATAAGACTGTTTTTTGGTAAGTACATACATTCTTAAATTAAATCAGGAGGAAGCACCAATATAGTTTCACCTATAAATAAAATAAAAAATGACAGACCTTGATAAACATAATAATTACTACTACATCTAACTGAGACAGTATCACAGCAATAAAGAGATCAGGTACCTTTTAAATCTGAGTTAGGCACAATACCACAAATGACTTTCCATATCTTAGAGATTCTGCTTGGCGAGATATCAGTGGGTCCAAATAAGAATGACCCGCTGATAAGTCTTGGACCGAAAGTGGTCAAAAGAGTGGCCCGCGGCCATGTCATGATGAGGTTAGCCAGGGGAGTGACACTGACGCCAGCCTTCAGGGCACACGTGCCTGTGATGTGGATGTCTTCTATCCAAAAATAAGGCAAGGACTGGGCGGCTTCGAGCAGTCGGTGGACTACATCTTGTGAGTATAACACTGACCAACCTGGAAATATTAATTGTGCTTTAAAATCCAAACTATTTAGAATTAAGTTCCCCACAGTTTTACAATGGGCAATCAAGAGGTTATTACTTAGATCAGTTACAGTTTGATACATAGACTGATTTCTATGATCATTACTTAAGATTCATGGAGAACCTTACCAGCACAGTATGAAGGATAATACTGTTCCGAGAATTCTTCCACAGACACCTTCCACTTTGAATTCTTTCTCAAAACCAAGACATGATCCAGCCTTTGACACGTCATTAGCCCTCGCGCTCCCCACGGAGACAGTTCCCTGACCAAAAACCTCTTCAACTCGTGCGAGTTCACCACAATATCATCATCCGTTTTCAAGACATACTTTGCGGTGGGGCAGTGATGCACAATCCATTTCAAAGCCATCACATGCTTGTAAGTCAAGTTGCGATACGAATCCACAAAGTTCCCTAAGACTATGTCACCATAGATGGCACTTTCGTTATGGGCATCATGGAAATTTTCGGCAGACTGTCCCAAAAGAAATAATACTTTAGTGAAATCAGTGGAACGGCCCCAAGTATTTCGAATCACCATTCGGTTCTGGTAGTTACTGGGGCTCGAAGTCACCAAGATCATGAGGAGTAAACCCTCTGAGTACCCTTTGCATGGTTGCGGATTCAGGAGGAAAGAAAAGTTCTTCAAGTCAACTAATTTGTTGTATACATCACCTGTTGCAGGTAAAGACGTATTGTGAGGGCCAAGTAAAGAAAATTTTGGGTTCGGTATACGAACCTGGGGACATAGAGAGTCATAGTAATCGAATACTAAAAGACAAGCGAAAAATATGATTAAAAATTTATGTAGCGATTTGTCGACTTTTCTACGCATTCTTGCTATTTTATACCAGAACATTTTAAATTATTTCACATTATAAAATTATAAAATAAATAATATCCAGCGCTTAGCTAGCTTATTCCAGTCAAAACAAATCTATTCAATTCAGACCTAACTGACACTGATACATTGAGTTTCGAATTTATTCCTTTTCTACAAGAGTAATTTTATTGTTTAAGCCAAATCCTATTGTTTTATGCACAGAAATATTTTTTTTTTATATATGTACTTTACACAGAAATATTTTTTTTTTTAAATATAAGGTACTTTACTTCATACTTTACTTACTATTATTATATGTCTGTGGTTTTATGCGTGAGCCATGGAAGTAGTAAGTACTTGTTGTACAAAGGTACTTATTACTTCCATGGCGTGAGCAGAAAATTCATAAACAAGATAAAAACAAATGACAAGATGTATTAGTGATAGGCACAGCCGACACTCGCACATAAATATATCATAATCAATAGATTCATTTAATTATGGAGTTCATTTGTTACATGTACCTAAATAGTTTAAAGTACCTACCTAATGTATAAAGTGGGTGCCCTTTGTTTCGCTTAAAATTTTTGTCTCTAATTTCACTTCGCCGAACCTTATTGGCCTAAACTTGTTATGCACAATTATTGTCTCGCCTAATTGATGTTTTTGCACAATAATAATTTAGCCTAATAATTATTAGATGCAATTTTTGAGTCTCTATTATTAGATGTTCTAAAATCGTTTGGCTTTTAAATTTTTACACGTAACGATATTGTGCGCAGAGAATCCGGACAAACGAAGTGGCGGGAAGAATTCTGTACCGGAACTTTACCGGGAAAAAACCACCGGCAAAAATAAGTACCGGGAAAAAATCTCCACGCGGCACCACGTTTGTCCGACTAGAACCTAACTTAAGCTATACGCAGACTGCTACCACCGTAACTTATATAGGGAGCTACGGGCCCTATGTACTAATAACTAACTAACTAAATTTATTATGCTACTCACCAAGTTGACTTCTTAATCCAAGTTGGGGTGTCTTCGGAGGAGGTGGTGGTTGGTCCCTAATCACCCAAACTACCCCGAGATCTCTTCCCCAGAATAAATACGTAGGTTTCTTCCAGCAGTTCCACTCGGCGACGGGATTCGGCGGCCCCAGGCAGCCACGTTTCGCATCTCACAAGAAAAGTCACAATAACAGGTTTTTCACAAACACAAACGTTCAATAGTTATTTAACAAAAGGAAGCTCACAATTATAACTCAAACTAACCAACAATCAACGTGGTTTTAGACAAACAGGACGCGGGACCTCTCCGCGTATTAAAATCAAACCGATATATCACAGGACAATATGGCGTGCCTAGCACGAGTTATTTCATGCGGCGCGGCCTCCCCGCGCGCTGTCCAAACAATACTAATATGGCCGTCGCCTGCCGACGCCGGCCGGGCGGGCGACGCCAGCGCCGACTGCGCGTAGCGGCGCCAATGGGAAACCCTCGCGTTCCGTTTCAAACAATTATATTACAAACATCCCCCCGTCCCGGTCTGAGAAGCAGACCGCTAGCTTACTCTACGGGAAAGCGGGCGAGAGAAGTCACAGCTCTCCTTAAAATCGAACCGTCGACCAACACCTCAGCCACACGCGGAGTGCCATCTCCGCCAAGAATCAAACGTAATATGCGAGCTCGTCGCCAAAGCAATGAGGGCAAATTTGCCTCTTTTAACAATACTAAATCACCCTCCCTGGGAGGCTCAGTCCTGTCTGTCCACTTCACTCTTTGCTGCAGCAAATGCAAATATTCAAGCGACCAGCGACGCCAAAAGTCCTGGCTCATTTGCTGCAACATTTGAAAACGCGACAACCGATATACGCGTTCGTCCTTCCACGGGTATTCGGGCAGGGCATTCAAAGGCCCTCCCACCAAAAAATGACCAGGGGTGAGAGCTTCCAAGTCATTTGGATCTGGAGATAGCGGACAGAGAGGACGAGAGTTGAGGACCGCCTCAACTGTACAAAACACTGTGGCCAGCTCTTCAAAAGTTAGAGCCGTTTCTCCGATAATGCGGCGGAGGTGGGTCTTTGCGGATTTCACAGCCGCTTCAAAAATCCCTCCCCAATGGGGGCAACTTGGGGGACTAAACTTCCAGGTTATTCCCCTTTGAGCAGCAATTTGACTTAAACTAATACAATTCTTATCAATAAATTCACAAACATCCTTAAGATAATTTACAGTTCCCTTATAGTTTGTGCCATTATCAGACCTAATAAGGGAAGGTAGACCTCGACGCGAAACAAAGCGATCCAACGCGGCGACGAAGGCCTCCGTAGTCAGAGCCGACACCACCTCCAAATGGACAGCCTTGGTGGCCAAACAAACAAATACACACAAATAGCCCTTCACAATACGGGCATTACGAAAGGGAGAAGCCTTGATCGAAAAGGGACCGGCAAAATCGGTTCCAACGCCGTCAAACGGCCTCGAAGGTCGGATTCGATCAGCGGGCAAATCACCCATCTGTGGTTGCATCGTGGATGCCTTCAACCTATAACATGCAATACATCGAAACAGGACACTACGGATTGCTCTTCGGGCAGACAAAATCCAAAACTCGCGTTGCAAAATAGCCAACAAAGCATTGCACCCAGCATGGGCGTTACGAATGTGTCGATCAGACACCAAAAGCTGCACCAAGGGTCCGCCCTTGGGCAACAACAGAGGATGGCGAGTCTCATATGGAAGATCCGCCTTCCGGAGCCTGCCTCCAACGCGAAGAAGCCCATCCGAGTCGATGTACGGGTTCAAACGAGCGACCGCGCCCTTCAACTTAGCGCGTGCGTCGCGCAAAATATGAAGCTCTGACTCAAACCGTCCGGTCTGCACGACACGGACCCAATGCAACAATGCGCTCCGGCGCTCTTCTGCACCTGCAATCGGCTCCAACCGCTTTGCCTGTGGGTTTCTACAATTATGTATGAAACGCTTAATCCAACTGGTAACACCCAGAAGCTTATCCAAACTGCTATACCGAGCAAGTAGCCAATCCGGCTCCGACGTCGTCTCAGCGACTACAGCATGTACACGAAGCCCGGTCAAACTCAAAGAAGTAACATCTGTCTGACAGACAGGCCAAGAAGTTTCTGATCCCATCAGCCACTCTGGACCCCACCAGAGCGGGTGTGACACCAATTCTGGTGCCGTACAACCTCGGGAAGCACAGTCCGCTGGGTTAAGCTCTCCCGGCACATGTCTCCATGTTATATCAATTCCAATATTTTGAATTTGGGAAACCCTGTTTCCAACAAAAACCTCCAAGGTATGTGGGGCCGCGCGCAACCATGCAAGCGCGACCTGGCTATCCGACCAGGCGAAGATGTCCCGTATCTCGACCGTGGCCGCCAGCTCACATGCAACGTGATGCAACAATTTAGAGAGAAGGTGAGCTCCACTCAACTCAAGCTTGGGAATAGTCAGCCTAGTCCTGATGGGGGCGACCACGGAAATATGAATAAGAGTGGAAGTGTTACTTGATAAAATTAGTAAGTGAACCGTGGTCGCCAAACTCACACATTTAAGTTATAAATCATACACTACACTACAGATGAACAATGAGCTTTATTGGTCATTTTTATTTTATCAAAGTGTATTAAGTCAATGCGACTATATCGGACAAACAAGTGCCTTAAGTCTTCGACATATGGCTTAATTTGTACTGTACAAGAACGTACATAAGACGTTTTAAAGTCCAACGTCGACTGAAGAAAAATTCCGCCACTCGACAATAGATGGCGTTTCAAAACTTTTGAGCAACTATGACCCATAAATCAAAGAGAATAGGGTTTAAATTAGCGTCAAATGAAAGTATTCCTAGTGCTACTCGATTAGTGCAGTAGCGGATTGATTATTGCAACACAATATCGATATCGATAGATCAAATTTTCATACAAACTCAGAATAATAAAATAGATTTTCTTTCTTCTATATTGTTTCGCGGATTTATAGTGTTATTATTTTAATCAAAAATTAACGTAATATTTTGTGTTTGTAATATATTGGGTAAAACTAAACGCAGGCGTTTCCTGTTATCGCCGCCAGGCGTTTTGGGGTTCTCACATTGCTCGCGTGTAAGATGGCTCGCGGACGGTCGCCATTGTGCTATGCGATATCGGTTTGATTTTTAATACGCGAGAGGTCCCGCGTTCTTTGATTGCTAATTAGCTTGAGTTGTGTTTGTGAATTTCCTGTTTGTTAAATAACTATTGAACTTTGTGTTTGTGTACCCGTCATTGTGACTTTCTCCTGTGGGATGTGACGCGTGGCTGCTCGCTCACATCTATCTGTTGCCGAGCCGATTTCGGGAAGAAATCTATTTATTTGTTCTGGGGAATTGAGATCTCATGGGTTAGGTAGGGTGATTAGGAATTCCCCCTTCCCGAAGACACTCAAGTTTGGATCCGAAGAGAAAGAAGATTTAGCTTGGTAAGTGGTTTTCCATTGTAATTAATTTATAGGTTAGGTTATTATATAGGGCCCTGTAGCTCCCTTCATAAGCTACGGTGGTAGCAGACTGCGTTAAGTTAGTTAGGTTTTAGTCGGGCAAACGTGGTGCCGCGTGGAGATTTTTTCCCGGTACTTATTTTTACCGGTGGTTTTTTCCCGGTGAAGTTCCGGTACAGAATTCTTCCCGCCGCTTCGTTTGTCCGGATTCTCTCTGCCACATTTTCTGGCAGCAGACCGTAGTTGCTCTGCACAATTTCTGGTAGCAGAGCGTAGTTTATCTACCCTCTATTTGTTCGTTTGTAAAAAATAATTAATTGTTTGTAAAAATTATTAGATTTTTTCTTAGTTTGTTTGTATAAGAATATTTGTAACCTTTTTTGTATTTGTTTGCGGTTTGTACCGTGCGTTCCGGGTTTGTGCCATTCTCATACCTACCGCGGTTTCTCGTGTTGTTGCTTGATCTTGTTCTTTATTTACCTTTTTTATCTTTTCTTATTTGTTTGTTTGTTTGTGACTTGACGCGATGGCGAAGGCCTCCAATGCTAGGGCGACACTCGCCAACGAATTGAGATGGTTTGTGACGGCCGGTGGACTCCTGTCCCGGAAGGACAGGGAGGCCGCTATACTGGAAAGAGCGGATCAGCTCCGCTCACGATTAAACAACGCGGAAGCGGCCATGGCGGCGCTTACCGAAGCCGACCTTACCCCGGAGGTCTACGCAGGTCACGTGGCGGACCTGGACCAGATCCTGAGTCTGCACGATGACATCGTGGAGGCGGCGGCCGCAATAAGGGCGAGACAGGCTGGCGGACCAGCCCCTCGCACACCTGTTAGACAGGAAGGACCAGCGGTTACTGGTCGGCTCCCCACCCTTCAGCTGTCCCACTTTGGGGGTAGGATGGAGGAGTGGGTGGCATATAAAAATATGTTTGAGTCCCTGGTCGTAGCACGACAGGATTTGTCGAAGGCCCAGAAGATGGCCTACCTCCTCTCCACTCTTGAGGGTGAAGCGCGGTCGCTCATCCAGCACCTCCGGGTGGAGGACGACCAGTACGACACGGCCTGGGAGTTATTGAACTCCCGCTACCAAAACTTACGTTTGTTAGCGGATGCGCACGCCGCACAGTTGATGGCCCTGCCCAAGGTGGCCAACAGGGCACAGTTGCGCCTGCAGTTGCTCACGCCCGTTACAGTGGCCTGTAACGCGCTCCGCACACTGGGGCTGCCGGTGGACCAATGGTCTTTTTTGTTGGTGCACATTGTATTGGGCAAATTGCCCAATGACATCCGCTCGCGGTTTGAGCGCGAAAATGCGGAGCGGGATAGCACCACCCTACCAACATTCACTGACTTGGTGAAGTTTTTGGAGTTTGAGGCACGGGCTGCTGAGAATACCATGACGGACTCAGCGCCATCCAGAGCGCCTGAACGTAGGCCCTTGGAACCCTCATGGCGAGGGAGGCCCCAGCAGGGACGGCAACCGCCACCGCGTGGAGCTGGTGTGCGGGTTGCGCACACGGCAGCAGTCGCGGGGGACGCGGACTGCCTGCAATGTGGCCGGATGGGCCACAGCCTGCTGCAATGCAGGGACTGGCAGAGGCTGCCAGTACAAGATCGGCGCCGCATGGCAAGGCGGCATGAACTTTGCTTCTACTGTTTGGGCAGTCACTATGCACGTGACTGTCCCAGGGCCATACCATGCAGTGCATGCCGTGGGCGGCACCACGCGATGCTTTGCATGAACCGCAACGGGGATGGCACCCGGATGTTGAGGCAGGGGTCCCCTATGGGCGGGGGCGCTCCTGTGCGAAGCCCTCCACCACCGGAAGGAGGACGCGGCTTCGCTCGTCGCACCCCCCCTCGGGAGGGGGGTCGCGTACCGGCGCGGGTCTTGGCGGACCGGGACCACGCGCCCCAAGGTCATGGCCAGTATGTGGCTGGCCAGGCCCCGGATAGGGCCCCCATGGGCGGGGGCCCTAGATCGGACGTGAGAGTGGGGACACCCCCCTCCACGCGGGTTACCAATGCCCAACACATGCAGCCGCAGCGGTTTTCTCCGCCGCTGCACGAGTACCCACGGCTGGAGTACCACCCGCCGTACCATAGGTATGGCCGGGCCGCGGGTTATGCCCCCCCTCAGATGGGGATGTGCACTCGCCCGACATATCATCCGGGTCAGTGGCGCGCCCCTGGTTTGGAGAGAGTGGGGAGCCCGTAACTAGCTTGCTCCCTTGCTGGGACAGAGCCGCGGACGGTTCTGCTCCCTACCGCGGTGGTCCGCGTATGGGGTCGTGGGGGGGAAGCCATTAATTTGAGAGCGCTGTTGGACTCAGGGGCTCAAAGCAGTTTGGTTACCACTCGAGTGGCACGCCAGTTAGGTTTAGTCGTGGAAGACTCGCCTGTGCCACTTCTTGGAGTTGGTGGCATACAAGTGAAGTGTCTGACGGGCCAGACACTTGTCACCTTTTCTTCGCTGAAGTCCTCCACAATGAGGATCACGACTTCGGCTATGGTAATGGATACCATTGCGGGTTGGCACCCCTCGACAGACATACCGCCGGGTGTGTTGTCTTTGGTTTCGGGTCTGGATTTGGCCGACCCCTTTGTCTTTCATCCCGGCCCAGTGGACTTGCTCCTGGGCTCGGACGTATTGGGTTGGATTTTGTTGGGTACCCAGAAAGCTCTGGGTTCGTCTTCACTGATGGCAGTGTCTACTATCTTTGGTTTCGCCCTGATGGGCCCTGTGTTTGATAATAGCACCGTGGAGGAGCCACCGGTCGTCGCATCAGCGTCCTTGGCCAAGACCATGCAAAGGTTTTGGGAGGTGGAGGAGCCACCTATGAGTTCCAGGGTGGATCCGGAACACGCTGAGTGCGAAGCCCTTTTTCGATCGACCACGGAGAGGTTGCCCTCCGGTCGGTTTGTAACTAGGTTACCCTTTGTTGCCTCTCGTCCTAGCCTAGGGCAAAGTAGGGCGCTTGCGGAGAAACGACTGCTGTCCATGGAGCGACGTATGCAGCGTGACCACGTACTTCGCGATAAATATATTGAATTTATGCGCGAGTACGAGGATTTGGGTCACATGTCTCCGGCTCGAGTTGATTGGAGCTCAACTGAGCATTATTTTTTGCCCCACCACGCGGTGGTGAAGGCCTCAACGGGCAAGTTGCGGACTGTCTTTGATGGGTCCGCACCCACTTCGAACGGGGTTTCGTTGAATCTGTGTTTGCATTCGGGTCCCAAATTGCATAGGGACATAATTGACATCATCTTGAACTTTAGAAGACATCAAGTGGTTTTTGGTGCGGACATCCGGATGATGTTCCGCCAGACAGTCATACATCCTGAGGACAGGCGATTCCAGTTGATACTCTGGCGTGAGCGCCCTGAGGATCCTGTGACGGTGTATGAACTCAACACAAACACGTATGGTTTGAAATCTAGTCCCTATATCGCCATCAGATCATTGCTTGAATTGGCAGAGCGGGAACGGATCCGCTTTCCCCGTGGGGCTTCCGTGCTGTCACGTGACTTGTATGTTGATGACGTGTGCACCGGAGCCCAAAGTATTGAGGAGGCCCTCCTACTGCGGGATGAATTGATTGAAATATTGAAGACAGGTGGCTACGAGCTACGTAAGTGGTTGTCTAATGAGCCTAAAGTTCTAGAAGGGATCCCGGAGGATCACCAACAGAACCCTCACCTGTTTGAGGATGTGGATGATCCCAACAGGATAGCGGTGCTGGGCATGCAGTACCAGCCGCTAACCGATATTTTTACATTCCAAGTGGACTTGGAAATACCAAAGGTCTGGACTAAGAGAACGGTGTTGTCCGTAATAGCCCGTATGTTTGATCCAAGCGGTTGGATCAGTCCAGTGATATTCTCTGCAAAGTGTCTTCTTCAGAGACTTTGGACTTTGGGCGTCTCGTGGGACGAGCCGCTGTTTGGCTCTCCATTGGATGATTGGCTCGAGTTGTTTTCATCGATTAAGGAAGTCAATCGAATTGCCTTGCCTCGTCGAATATTGCCCCACGGGAAATATCGAGCCAGCCTGCATGGCTTTTGTGACGCGTCGGAGCGAGGCTATGCCGCGTCAGTCTATATGCGGACAGTTGACGCCGATGGCCGGGTCAATGTCTCGCTTTTGTTAGGGAAGAGCAAGGTCGCCCCCATCAGGACTAGGCTGACTATTCCCAAGCTTGAGTTGAGTGGAGCTCACCTTCTCTCTAAATTGTTGCATCACGTTGCATGTGAGCTGGCGGCCACGGTCGAGATACGGGACATCTTCGCCTGGTCGGATAGCCAGGTCGCGCTTGCATGGTTGCGCGCGGCCCCACATACCTTGGAGGTTTTTGTTGGAAACAGGGTTTCCCAAATCCAGAATATCGGAATTGATATAACATGGAGACATGTGCCGGGAGAGCTTAACCCAGCGGACTGTGCCTCCCGAGGTTGTACGGCACCAGAATTGGTGTCACACCCGCTCTGGTGGGGTCCAGAGTGGCTGATGGGATCAGAAACTTCTTGGCCTGTCTGTCAGACAGATGTTCCTTCTTTGAATTTGACTGGGCTCCGTGTACATGCTGTAGTCGCTGAGACGACGTCGGAGCCGGATTGGCTACTTGCTCGGTATAGCAGCTTGGATAAGCTTCTGGGTGTCACCAGTTGGATTAAGCGTTTCATACATAATTGTAGAAACCCACAGGCAAGGCGGTTGGAGCCGATTGCAGGTGCAGAAGAGCGCCGGAGCGCATTGTTGCATTGGGTCCGTGTCGTGCAGACCGGACGGTTTGAGTCGGAGCTTCGTATTTTGCGCGACGGACGCGCTAAGTTGAAGGGCGCGGTCGCTCGTTTGAACCCGTACATCGACTCGGATGGGCTTCTTCGGGTTGGAGGCAGGCTCCGGAAGGCGGATCTTCCATATGAGACTCGCCATCCTCTGTTGTTGCCCAAGGGCGGACCCTTGGTGCAGCTTTTGGTGTCTGATCGACACATTCGTAACGCCCATGCTGGGTGCAATGCTTTGTTGGCTATTTTGCAACGCGAGTTTTGGATTTTGTCTGCCCGAAGAGCAATCCGTAGTGTCCTGTTTCGATGTATTGCATGTTATAGGTTGAAGGCATCCACGATGCAACCACAGATGGGTGATTTGCCCGCTGATCGAATCCGACCTTCGAGACCGTTTGACGGCGTTGGAACCGATTTTGCCGGTCCCTTTTCGATCAAGGCTTCTCCCTTTCGTAATGCCCGTATTGTGAAGGGCTATTTGTGTGTATTTGTTTGTTTGGCCACCAAGGCTGTCCATTTGGAGGTGGTATCGGCTCTGACTACGGAGGCCTTCGTCGCCGCGTTGGATCGCTTTGTTTCGCGTCGAGGTCTACCTTCCCTTATTAGGTCTGACAATGGCACAAACTATAAGGGAACTGTAAATTATCTTAAGGATGTTTCTGTGTTTATTGATAAAAATTGTACTAGTTTAAGTCAAATTGCTGCCCAAAGGGGAATAACCTGGAAGTTTAGTCCCCCAAGTTGCCCCCATTGGGGAGGGATTTTTGAAGCGGCTGTGAAATCCGCAAAGACCCACCTCCGCCGCATTATCGGAGAAACGGCTCTAACTTTTGAAGAGCTGGCCACAGTGTTTTGTAAAGTTGAGGCGGTCCTCAACTCTCGTCCTCTCTGTCCGCTATCTCCAGATCCAAATGACTTGGAAGCTCTCACCCCTGGTCATTTTTTGGTGGGAGGGCCGTTGAATGCCCTGCCCGAATACCCGTGGAAGGATGAACGCGTATATCGGTTGTCGCGTTTTCAAATGTTGCAGCAAATGAGCCAGGACTTTTGGCGTCGCTGGTCGCTTGAATATTTGCATTTGCTGCAGCAAAGAGTGAAGTGGACAGACAGGACTGAGCCTCCCAGGGAGGGTGATTTAGTATTGTTAAAAGAGGCAAATTTGCCCTCATTGCTTTGGCGACGAGCTCGCATATTACGTTTGATTCTTGGCGGAGATGGCACTCCGCGTGTGGCTGAGGTGTTGGTCGACGGTTCGATTTTAAGGAGAGGTGTGACCTCTCTCGCCCGCCTTCCCGTAGAGTAAGCTAGCGGTCTGCTTCTCAGACCGGGACGGGGGGATGTTTGTAATATATTGGGTAAAACTAAACGCAGGCGTTTCCTGTTATCGCCGCCAGGCGTTTTGGGGTTCTCACATTGCTCGCGTGTAAGATGGCTCGCGGACGGTCGCCATTGTGCTATGCGATATCGGTTTGATTTTTAATACGCGAGAGGTCCCGCGTTCTTTGATTGCTAATTAGCTTGAGTTGTGTTTGTGAATTTCCTGTTTGTTAAATAACTATTGAACTTTGTGTTTGTGTACCCGTCATTGTGACTTTCTCCTGTGGGATGTGACGCGTGGCTGCTCGCTCACATCTATCTGTTGCCGAGCCGATTTCGGGAAGAAATCTATTTATTTGTTCTGGGGAATTGAGATCTCATGGGTTAGGTAGGGTGATTAGGAATTCCCCCTTCCCGAAGACACTCAAGTTTGGATCCGAAGAGAAAGAAGATTTAGCTTGGTAAGTGGTTTTCCATTGTAATTAATTTATAGGTTAGGTTATTATATAGGGCCCTGTAGCTCCCTTCATAAGCTACGGTGGTAGCAGACTGCGTTAAGTTAGTTAGGTTTTAGTCGGGCAAACGTGGTGCCGCGTGGAGATTTTTTCCCGGTACTTATTTTTACCGGTGGTTTTTTCCCGGTGAAGTTCCGGTACAGAATTCTTCCCGCCGCTTCGTTTGTCCGGATTCTCTCTGCCACATTTTCTGGCAGCAGACCGTAGTTGCTCTGCACATTTTGTTATAAAAAAAAAGTGTGTCGAAATCAAGAAATTATTTTCCTCGAAATGCTCGGAACATATAGTACTAAATTAGTTGTCATCCAAACAACTCTGCCAGTTGCATCTATCCATTTTTCTTTAAAATCAGGATCTTTGGGAAACCTTAAAATTAATATTTCATACAATGTAAACAAAATATATCGATAAAATCCAAAACATTACCTTACTAGGTACATCACTAATCGAGTAGCATAGACGTTTCGGGAAGAACAGAGGAGCACGCGTTAATGACAAAATCGACCTTATATAAATGACATTAAGGTAACTTTTAACAAATAATATTTTAAAGTTTTTATTATCATTATTGAACTTTTATTTTAAAGAAAACAAACGAAATATTACTCACCTGTGGTACGAAACACCTCCATTTTTAAGATTAATTTTGCTACTGTTATTTTTGCACTCTAAAATAGAACAAAATGGCATTTTGACGAGGGAATTTCGACGAGAATTCAATGTCACGAACAAACTACTCAGCGCGAAGTCAGAACACAACTAGAATGACGAGCCGTGTTTGTTAGCAATGCATTGCTTACTTGTGGCGACCGCGCCACGCCTACTTAACACTTCCACTCTTATTCATATTTCCGTGGGGGCGACCTTGCTCTTCCCTAACAAAAGCGAGACATTGACCCGGCCATCGGCGTCAACTGTCCGCATATAGACTGACGCGGCGTAGCCTCGCTCCGACGCGTCACAAAAGCCATGCAGGCTGGCTCGATATTTCCCGGGGGCAATATTCGACGAGGCAAGGCAATCCGATTGACTTCCTTAATCGATGAAAACAACTCGAGCCAATCATCCAATGGAGGACCAAACAGCGGCTCGTCCCACGAGACGCCCAAAGTCCAAAGTCTCTGAAGAAGACACTTCGCAGAGAATATTACTGGACTGATCCAACCGCTTGGATCAAACATACGAGCTATTACGGACAACACCGTTCTCTTAGTCCAGACTTTTGGTATTTCCAAGTCCACTTGGAATGTGAAAATATCGGTTAGCGGCTGGTACTGCATGCCCAGCACCGCTATCCTGTTGGGATCATCCACATCCTCAAACAGGTGAGGGTTCTGTTGGTGATCCTCCGGGATCCCTTCTAGAACTCTAGGCTCATTGGACAACCACTTACGTAGCTCGTAGCCACCTGTCTTCAATAT
The DNA here is from genome assembly GCA_018467065.1 of Ephestia elutella. Taxonomy (NCBI): domain Eukaryota; kingdom Metazoa; phylum Arthropoda; class Insecta; order Lepidoptera; family Pyralidae; genus Ephestia; species Ephestia elutella. The sequence goes on along the minus strand of CM031590.1, from coordinate 11,807,501 downwards.
TTCGATCAATTCATCCCGCAGTAGGAGGGCCTCCTCAATACTTTGGGCTCCGGTGCACACGTCATCGACATACAAGTCACGTGACAGCACGGAAGCCCCACGGGGAAAGCGGATCCGTTCCCGCTCTGCCAATTCAAGCAATGATCTGATGGCGATATAGGGACTAGATTTCAAACCATACGTGTTTGTATTGAGTTCATACACCGTCACAGGATCCTCAGGGCGCTCACGCCAGAGTATCAACTGGAATCGCCTGTCCTCAGGATGTATGACTGTCTGGCGGAACATCATCCGGATGTCCGCGCCAAAAACCACTTGATGTCTTCTAAAGTTCAAGATGATGTCAATTATGTCCCTATGCAATTTGGGACGTGAATGCAAACATAGATTCAACGAAACTCCATACGAAGTGGGTGCGGACCCATCAAAGACAGTCCGCAACTTGCCCGTTGAGGCCTTCACCACCGCGTGGTGGGGCAAAAAATAATGCTCAGTTGAGCTCCAATCAACACGAGCCGGAGACATGTGACCCAAATCCTCGTACTCGCGCATAAATTCAATATATTTATCGCGAAGTACGTGGTCACGCTGCATACGTCGCTCCATGGACAGCAGTCGTTTCTCCGCAAGCGCCCTACTGTGCCCTAGGCTAGGACGAGAGGCAACAAAAGGTAACCTAGTTACAAACCGACCGGAGGGCAACCTCTCCGTGGTCGATCGAAAAAGGGCTTCGCACTCAGCGTGTTCCGGATCCATCCTGGAACTCATAGGTGGCTCCTCCACCTCCCAAAACCTTTGCATGGTCTTGGCCAAGGACGCAGATGCGACGACCGGTGGCTCCTCCACGGTGCTATTATCAAACACAGGGCCCATCAGGGCGAAACTAAAGATAGTAGACACTGCCATCAGTGAAGACGAACCCAGAGCTTTCTGGGTACCCAACAAAATCCAACCCAATACGTCCGAGCCCAGGAGCAAGTCCACTGGGCCGGGATGAAAGACAAAGGGGTCGGCCAAATCCAGACCCGAAACCAAAGACAACACACCCGGCGGTATGTCTGTCGAGGGCTGCCAACCCGCAATGGTATCCATTACCATAGCCGAGGTCGTGATCCTCATTGTGGAGGACTTCAGCGAAGAAAAGGTGACAAGTGTCTGGCCCGTCAGACACTTCACCTGTATGCCACCAACTCCAAGAAGTGGCACAGGCGAGTCTTCCACGACTAAACCTAACTGGCGTGCCACTCGAGTGGTAACCAAACTGCTTTGAGCCCCTGAGTCCAACAGAGCTCTCAAATTAATGGCTTCCCCCCTACGACCCCATACGCGGACCACCGCGGTAGGGAGCAGAACCGTCCGCGGCTCTGTCCCAGCAAGGGAGCAAGCTAGTTACGGGCTCCCCACTCTCTCCAAACCAGGGGCGCGCCACTGACCCGGATAATATGGCGGGCGAGTGCACATCCCCATCTGAGGGGGGCATAACCCGCGGCCCGGCCATACATATGGTACGGCGGGTGGTACTCCAGCCGTGGGTACTCGTGCAGCGGCGGAGAAAACCGCTGCGGCTGCATGTGTTGGGTATTGGTAACCCGCGTGGAGGGGGGTGTCCCCACTCTCACGTCCGATCTAGGGCCCTCGCCCATGGGGGCCCTATCCGGGGCCTGGCCAGCCACATACTGGCCATGACCTTGGGGCGCGTGGTCCCGGTCCGCCAAGACCCGCGCCGGTACGCGACCCCCCTCCCGAGGGGGGGTGCGCCGAGCGAAGCCGCGTCCTCCATCCGATGGTGGAGGGCTTCGCGCAGGAGCGCCCCCGCCCATAGGGGACCCCTGCCTCAACAACCGAGGGCCATCCCCGTTCCGGTTCATGCAGAGCATCACGTGGTGCAGCCCACGGCATGCACTGCATGGTATGGCCCTGGGACAGTCACGTGCATAGTGACTGCCCAAACAGTAAAAGCAAAGTTCATGCCGCTTTGCCATGCGGCGCCTATCTTGTACTGGCAGTCTCTGCCAGTCCCTGCATTGCAGCAGGCTGTGGCCCATCCGACCACATTGCAGGCAGTCCGCGTCCCTCGCGACTGCTGCCGTGTGTGCAACCCGAGCACCAGCTCCACGCGGTGGCGGTTGCCTTCCCTGTTGGGGCTTCCCTCGCCATGAGGGTTCCAAGGGCCTACGTTCAGGCGCTCTGGATGGCGCTGAGTCCGTCATGGTATTCTCAGCGGCCCGTGCCTCAAACTCCAAAAACTTCACCAAGTCAGTGAATGTTGGTAGGGTGGTGCTATCCCGCTCCGCATTTTCGCGCTCAAACCGCGAGCGGATGTCATTGGGCAATTTGCCCAATACAATGTGCACCAACAAAAAAGACCATTGGTCCACCGGCAGCCCCAGTGTGCGGAGCGCGTTACAGGCCACTGTAACGGGCGTGAGCAACTGCAGGCGCAACTGTGCCCTGTTGGCCACCTTGGGCAGGGCCATCAACTGTGCGGCGTGCGCATCCGCTAACAAACGTAAGTTTTGGTAGCGGGAGTTCAATAACTCCCAAGCCGTATCGTACTGGTCGTCCTCCACCCGGAGGTGCTGGATGAGCGACCGCGCTTCATCCTCAAGAGTGGAGAGGAGGTAGGCCATCTTCTGGGCCTTCGACAAATCCTGTCGTGCTACGACCAGGGACTCAAACATATTTTTATATGCTACCCACTCCTCCATCCTACCCCCAAAGTGGGACAGCTGAAGGGTGGGGAGCCGACCAGTAACCGCTGGTCCTTCCTGTCTAACAGGTGTGCGAGGGGCTGGTCCGCCAGCCTGTCTCGCCCTTATTGCGGTCGCCGCCTCCGCGATATCATCGTGCAGACTCAGGATCTGGTCCATGTCCGCCATGTGACCTGCGTAGACCTCCGGGGCAAGTTCGGCTTCGGTAAGCACCACCATGGCCGCTTTCGCGCTAATCAATCGTGAGTGGAGGTGATCCGCTCTTAGCAGTATGGCGCCCTCCCTGTCCTTCCGGGACAGGAGTCCTCCGGCCGTCACAAACCATCTCAATTCGTTGGCGAGTGTCGCCCTAGCATTGGAGACCTTCGCCATCGCGTCAAGTCACAAACAAAAAATAACAAAAGGTAAATAAAAAACAACAAAATCAAACAACTACACGAAGAACCGCGGTAGGTATGAGAATGGCACAAACCCGGAACGCACGGTACAAACCGCAAACAAATACAAAAAGGTTACAAATATTCTTATACAAACAAACTAAGAAAAATCTAATAATTTTTTACAAACAATTAATTATTTTTTACAAACAAACAAATAGAGGGTAGATAAACTACGCTCTGCTACCAGAAAATGTGCGCAGAGAATCCGGACAAACGAAGTGGCGGGAAGAATTCTGTACCGGAACTTTACCGGGAAAAAACCACCGGCAAAAATAAGTACCGGGAAAAAATCTCCACGCGGCACCACGTTTGTCCGACTAGAACCTAACTTAAGCTATACGCAGACTGCTACCACCGTAACTTATATAGGGAGCTACGGGCCCTATGTACTAATAACTAACTAACTAAATTTATTATGCTACTCACCAAGTTGACTTCTTAATCCAAGTTGGGGTGTCTTCGGAGGAGGTGGTGGTTGGTCCCTAATCACCCAAACTACCCCGAGATCTCTTCCCTAGAATAAATACGTAGGTTTCTTCCAGCAGTTCCACTCGGCGACGGGATTCGGCGGCCCCAGGCAGCCACGTTTCGCATCTCACAAGAAAAGTCACAATAACAGGTTTTTTCACAAACACAAACGTTCAATAGTTATTTAACAAAAGGAAGCTCACAATTATAACTCAAACTAACCAACAATCAACGTGGTTTTAGACAAACAGGACGCGGGACCTCTCCGCGTATTAAAATCAAACCGATATATCACAGGACAATATGGCGTGCCTAGCACGAGTTATTTCATGCGGCGCGGCCTCCCCGCGCGCTGTCCAAACAATACTAATATGGCCGTCGCCTGCCGACGCCGGCCGGGCGGGCGACGCCAGCGCCGACTGCGCGTAGCGGCGCCAATGGGAAACCCTCGCGTTCCGTTTCAAACAATTATATTACAAACAGATATCCTCGTATAAATTTGTTTGAGACAATTATTATTTACTATTATAATCACTTCTTATAATTATAACTAATTGAATTATAATTGACCGAGCGAGCGAAGCGAGCGAAGGTCTCTAAATCGAGTTGGGGGCGAAACACATTGTTTGTATGTATGTATGTATGTTTGTACCGCGATAACTGCCGAACCGATGGTCCGATTTTGATGAAATTTGGTAGGCATGTAGGAAATATCAATAGAATTTTCAAGTTCGTTGGGCATCAAAATAGGTTCAGTAGTTTTTGAAATATTAATAAAATCGTCCGCGATTATCTAGCAAACGAAACCATAGCGTGTTCTAACTTTGGATAACGCCATCTAGATTTTATTTAGGGAACTGAATTATGTTAGAAAAGTCGAAATCAGAGTATATCAATAAAAACGCAAGTAATAATCGCGAGGTCTAAGTTCGCGGCGAACTATTATTATTAAATTATTAAGTAAGTTAATTATTAAGTATTAGTAAATTTAATTACTATTACTATTAGTACCTTCTCACCGGCATGGGTACTGTGACATGTCTATCACAGCAGTGCCGGAGATAAGGACAGTCCAGTCTGTCGTCAATCGTTTTCAGAATGATGTTAGTAATGCACTACTAATAATAATTCCAAAAATTCTTCATAAGTGTCAGATCCGACTTAGAGCACCCCGACTCCACGTGGCTCAAGTTTGCCCTATACTAGAGTGTTATTCCTTCGCGCGGAACCAGAAGCTCGCGAAGGAGGTCCTGAGAAAATGAGGGCACGAAAGAATCGAAGGGCCGACGGAGCGAGTCTTCTGGTGGAGCCACCCAGAAATACTTGCATGCTGCATGCTTGCTTGCTTGCTGCATGCTTGCTGCATGCCTGCTGCATGCTTGCTTGCATGCTGCATGCTTGCTTGCTGCATGCCTGCTGCATGCTTGCTTGCATGCTGCATGCTTGCTTGCGTGCTCCATACTTGCTTGCGTGCTGCATGCTTGCTTGCATGCTGCTTGCTTGCTTGCATGCTGCTTGCTTGCTTGCATGCTGCACGTTTTAGTTCACATGCCTAATATAACTTTCTTTTACTTCTCGACATTTTTCAAACACAAATCCATCAATGTTTAATTTAAGTCCCCCTATTAGATTTAAAAAACTTTGTAATAATTATCAGAAATTATTATAACAGAAATAATTAGGTGTTACACTTTTGTGCTTAATTACTTTGTACGAAATATTAATTAGTATTTGTTAATATTAGAAATAATCAATTATTAGGCCTAATGACTTATTTGGGAAGTAAATATACGGCGATAAAAACTTAGGGCAATCAAAAATAGGCTAAACAAATTAGAATTCATGAAAATGTACGAAATAATGTTGTACTAAAATTTGTGCACCAAACTACATTAAGAGTACAAAAAATTAGGGAAAACAATAGAGACCCGTATAAAGTTCATAACACAAAATAAAAATGCTGGCACTGAAATATTTTATTTATCTTCTATTTTATTATAATCGAAATTATATACTTAAAAAACAGCATGATTAATGATTGAAAAGTTTACATGTCTCATGACTATCGAATTTAACTGTCAAAAGATGCACCACGCGATGCACCGACGTGTCACGATTTGCGAATTATGGGCTTGGTCTATACCATGGAAGTAGTACTTTGTACAAAGCTGTGGTACAAAGTACTTATTACTTCCATGGTCAATACTAGGGAACAATTCAATAGTCTAGGCACTGATATGACAATGATATAACGGTGACAAGGATTTTTCCATAGATTACAGAAGCGAGGGGAAAATCTTTGTAGCTCTATGGATTTTTCACTTTACATGCCAGGGTGCCAGTATTAACTTAAATAAAAAATAAAATTAGTTTTTTAATATTTCTGTGATTTCAGATCAAGATCCAGGGGCTAACCACAACGTCTAATAGCAGTATTATTATAATATTACATTGAGTTTTCGTACCACAAAGTCTTTAAAACAAACTTGAAACAATATTACTTTTTTCAGCAGTTTTGGTGACGTCACCTCTATTTTGTTCACTCAATTCGTACCACTACGTGCTTTTGGCCACTAGCATTATTGTTTTAATGTCAAATTTAGCGATGTTAGAAAAAGTTACTCTTTCGCAACTGATACAACATTATTTACTATTATTTGCTCAAAAATATAAAGTAAATCAACTTATTTTCGAAAAAAAATAAATATAATGTTAACGTGAACGTTATAGTGAGTGACTGCAATTGATTAAATTTGATTCTAAATGGATTTGGACTTGGAAACATTTGAGTACTTGGAAGCCGATATTCTAACTCCGATAAGAGTGTACATCAAGAAAAGGCGTCGTATGCGTTTTCATGAGGAGATATTAGTGTATATTACGTAGGTAATTAGTTACTGAAATATACTTAATTTTCCAAAAACGAGCATTTTAAATCAATTCACAATTCTATTATTGTGAACTAGCCTATGCCTGCCACTTCGTCTGCGCATATTTCAGGTTCCGCCTAAGCGGCATATCAAGATGAAACTACGCCAGATTTTAAGTTAGACCTTCTAATAATACGACAGTGAAAACCGCATCGAATTTAGTCCAGTAGTTTTTGCGTGATGCGCGTACAAACAAACAGATAGAAAGACAGACAGACAAAAATTCTACAAAAAACTGGTTTTGGCTTCTATTAACCCCATATAGACCTCTCAAAGTTTTTTTCTTAAAAATCTTTTATGTACAGACACAGACCATTACAGTTTTATTATATGTAGTGATTATAACCTACAAAATCATGTTACGCGGAACGTCATTGGAAAGAGATGGCGCTATTATTATAGCGCTGTTTCTTCTTATCCATGGAAGTAAACGTAAGTATTTATTACTTCCATGTTCATATCCTTAACTGGAAATAGACAATGTCATCAAATCATTCGTTCTTTCGCAACACTAAGCAAGAATAAAATAATATTGCTCGGTAGAGGTCATAGTACTAAAACGTAGTGATTATATGCTCTTTGCCGCGCGCATTTACCGCGACCTGAAAATGGCCTTTTTTCTATTTCATATATGAATTTGTCAGTATTAAACATGATTACCGAACAAAACGCGCGTCCCGTCCGCTTACTATGTGTCGTCAAATTGAATTCTGTACAAACTTGCATACAAGCGTCTCGGGCGCAAGAAGGACGTGCGCCGGGCGCGCGTTTCTTTCGCGGCCGCGCCTCGAACGCTTGCTATGTTTCGTTACATACTAATCCATACAATTTAACTTAGCGCCCCAGGCGCGCGATATGTCTGTCACATAGTCTTTCGAGAGTCTTGAGCATGAAAGACGACAGACTGATAGGTCTGAAGGATTTGGCACTGGTGTAGTCTGTTTTGCCAGGTTTTGGTATGAAAACCACTTTTACCTCGCGCCACTGTTTGGGGACATACCTATTATAGGCTAGGCATGCCGTTAACAAAGTTATTAAATGTTCGATGAGCTTATCACCTCCCCATTTCAGTAGACCTGGGAAGATTCCATCAGGACCAGGGGATTTGAACATTTGAAAGCTGTTGATTGCCCACTGTAACCTATCTGGTGTGATTATTTCTTGGGCTATAGTCCAGTCTTGTTCCCTCGGCTGGTAGTTTGACTCTATCCAGGTCGTGTCTTGATGGTCTTTTAGACAGCCTGGGAAGTGAGTGTAGAGAAGGACGTCGCTAATCTCTTCTTTAGTCGTGGCGTAGCTGCCGTCCTGTTTTTTGAGAGTACCAATTGTTTTCTTAGGTTCTCCTGCCAGAACCTTTCTGATTCTCGAAGCTTCCGAGGTGGATTCGATGTTGGTGCAGTACTTGCAGAATGATTTACGGCTAAAGGCTCTGATCCGCTTTTTGTAAGTAGCGCGTGCCCTAGCGTAGTTGTCCCAGTCATAGTCGTTTCTGGTGTTTATGGCTCTGTTGAAAAGACTATGAACCTGCTCTTTCCTCCTTTCTAGTTCTGGACCCCAGAGTCGGTTTCCCCCTCTGGAGCAACAGGAGCCTTTGAGGGGGCAGGTTTGTTCATAGCTGCTACAGACAGCCTGTGAAATTGCAGTTGCATATTCTTCCACCTGTGCGGTGTCTGTAAGTTCCGACACCTTTTTCGAAGGTGATTTTCCAACAGTCTATTGTATGCGACTTTGTTGGTTTTCCTAGGGTTTCTGCGAGGGGTCGGTGTAGTTCTGTTCTAACTGTTAAATTTAGTTTTATATAGTTAATAAGCGCTGCTGTAATTTATTTGGTAAAAATAAAGATTATTCTTAGTTATGGTGAGGTTTAGCTGATATTTGATCCATCTGTGGTCTGAGCATGACGTTTCTTCGGACACGTGCCAGTCCGAGATGTGATCAAGTGTTTGTAGCTAAGGTGAGATCTATAATGGTTTGAGCTCGTTTAGTAATAAAGGTTGGTTTGTTACCTTTGTTGATGATGTTGAGTTTGGTCTGGAGGAGTTAGTCTACGAGTTCCTCGCCTCGGCTGTTAGGTGATTCCGAGCCCCAGAGCATATGGTGTGCGTTTGCGTCTGCGGAGACGATGAGCTCTAGGTTGTGAGTGTCGCAGTAACTTACCAGCTCCAAGAATTCACGAGTGGGCATTTCCGTATCCGACGTAAGGTACACGGAAGCTATCACTGTATTAGGTAGGTTTTTGTAGTCACTTGTCGAGATCCTGATGGCCGTCAGACCTCTGGAAAATAAGTGTGTTAGGCAGAGTTTCGGGGAAAGTATATGCAAGATCTAGGTGAAATGCAAGTGGTGTCGTAGATGAGCTTACCTCCGATGTTATTAAGGCCACATATGGTATTTCCTCTAATCCACGGCTCCTGGATTAGGGCTATGGTCCTGTGTTTCTCCAGCTGGCTCCGCAGGTTAGCCGTCGCGGTCTGGCTGTGCTGGAGGTTTGCCTGGATGACCTCAGTCATCCGGGTCGGAGTTCGAGGGGAGAACACTGTTCTCGTCTCCTCCCACCTCGTTCCCCCCGCAGTCCATCTGCGCCAGGCGCCGCTTTCAGGATGTCGTCGTCAGCGGGGTCGCTCTGGTGTGAGGCTGTGCCAGTCATCGCCGTAGCCCCAACCAAGGGATCCTCGGTGGGGTTGGCCATCGTCGGCGAGGACGGCTTCGGGGTGTCGGTCCGGCCTGAGGGTCCTGCCTCAGCGCAAGGCGCAGTGGCGGATTCCTTTTCAGGCTCTGTTAAGTCGATGACCTGGTCCTTGTCGCTGCCCTCGGTGGCATTGATTTATTACAGTCTTTCTTTCCCAAGAATATTCAAGGAATACTGTTAAAAAGTAATACATTATGATCTTATTTTCTACGCCTTCCTGGCAGTAGCGGATTTCTGCTTTTATGTGTACCTACTGTGGAGGGAGATTCCATGACAGTGCATATTAAATTAAGATAACAGAAACGTGCCCCTTCCCCAGACTGTTTTTTGTGTACCTACTGTGGAGAAAAAAATCCATAACAGTGCATATCAAATGAAGAAATAACAAATTTTTTTCTGCCCATTTGGTTTATATCTTGATTTTTTTGCAAACCTTTTGCAGTGGCGTGGTGAGAGGAAGTCTTTAACAGCATCAGGACGTATGTCCATTTGTTGCACCCCCCCCCCCAACATGCATAGTCCGCCACGGTCCTTGTGCCCCCCCCCCCCTCCCCCCCCAGAAAAAAATCCTAGATCCGCCGTTGCTTCCTGGCGGCTACTTTTGGTAGGTATAGGATGGGTATAGGTAAACCTATTACTTTCATGAGTGTAGGTACTAAGAAAAAAAATACAAATTCTTATTAATATCAATAAACTTTACATCATGTATGAACAACATGTACTATTGTACTTATTTTCTACGCATTCCTTTAGGCTAGTGTTTTTAAACTTTTTATAAATAAGACTGTTTTTTGGTAAGTACATACAATCTTAAATTAAATCAGGAGGAAGCACCAATATAGTTTCACCTATAAATAAATAAAAAATGACAGACCTTGATAAACATAATAATTACTACTACATCTAACTGAGACAGTATCACAGCAATAAAGAGATCAGGTACCTTTTAAATCTGAGTCAGGCACAATACCACAAATGACTTTCCATATCTTAGAGATTCTGCTTGGCGAGATATCAGTGGGTCCAAATAAGAATGACCCGCTGATAAGTCTTGGACCAAATGTGGCCAAAAGATTGGCCCGAGGCCATGTCATGATGAGGTTAGCCAGGGGAGTGACACTGACGCCAGCCTTCTGGGCACACGTGCCTGTGATGTGGACGTCATCTATCCAGAAATAGGGCAGGGATTGGGCGGCTTTGAGCAGTCGGTGGACTACATCTTGTGAGAATAACACTGACCAACCTGGAAATATTAATTGTATTTTAAAATCCAAACTATTTAGAATTAAGTTCCCCACTAGTGGCAGTTAAGTTTTACAATGGGTAATCAAGAGGTTATTAGATCAGTTAGGGATGATTCTCATTAGAGCGGGCCGTGCCCGGAGCGGGGCGGGGACAGGCCGGGGCCTGTCCGTGCTGCACTGTTCATATTACACCGAATGTATGGGGCGGGACGCGAGCGTGCAACAACCGTGGTGCTAACGAGCGTCGAGCGGGCCCGGACGGGACACTGTTAATGCACTGTGTAATATAAATTGATTCATACAAAATGTATGTAACAGATTAAATCCGTGCCCCATCCGGGCCACGTCCACGGCCCGCCCCGGGCACAGCTCGCTCTAATGAGAATCATCCCTTACAGTTTGATACAGACTGATTTCTATGATCATTACTCATGATTCATGGAGAACCTTACCAGCACAGTATGGAGGATAGTACTGTTCCGAAAATTCTTCTACAGACACCTTCCACTTGGAATTCTTCCTCAAAACCAACGCATGATCTAGCATTTGACACGTCATCAGCCCTCTAGCTCCCCACGGTGACAATTCCCTGACCAAAAACCTCTTCAACTCGTGCGAGTTCACCACAATATCGTCATCAGTTTTCAAGACATACTTTGCTGTGGGGCAATGATGCACAATCCATTTCAAACCCATGACGTGCTTGTAAGTCATGTTGCGATACGCATCCACAAAGTTCCCCAAGACTATATCACCATAGGTGGCACTTTCGTTATGGGCATCATGGAAATTTTCGGCAGACTGTCCCAAAAGAAATAATACTTTAGTGAAATCAGTGGAACGGCCCCAAGTATTCCGAATTACCATTCGGTTCTGGTAGTTACTGGGCCTCGAAGACACCAAGACCATAAGGAGTAAACCCTCTGAGTACCCTTTGCATGGTTGCGGATTCAGGAGGAAAGAAAAGTTCTTCAAGTCAACTAATTTGTTGTATACATCATCTGTTGCAGGCAAAGACGAATTGTGAGGGCCAAGTAAAGAAAATTTTGGGTTCGGAATACGAACCAGCGGGGCCTGGGGACATAGAGAGTCATAGTAATCGAATACTAAAAGACAAGCGAAAAATATGATTAGAAATTTATGTAGCGATATGTCGACTTTTCTTCGCATTATTGCTATTTTATACCAGAACATTTTAAATTATTTCACATTATAAAATTATAAAATAAATAATATCCAGCTTAGCTACCTAACTATAAAGTCAAAACAAATATATTCTAACTTGACTGACACTGACATAACAATGACATAGCAGTGAGTGACAATGATTTTTCACTTTACATGCCAGGGTTGCCAGTTTTAACTTAAATTAAAATTAAAATTCGTTTGGTTTTAGCTAAGGCATTATTTACCAGTAGGTATTAATTTACTCAATGCCTAGCGCACTTTAGATTACATAACTTATTTTTTATTTATTTTACACAAGGTAGGTATAAAAATAATATCTTAAGTTCGTTTTTTCCTAATTTTTTGTCCTATAATGTAAAGTAAACAATCTTACCAGTCTTACCATGTTTTTTTATCATTTTATAACAATATAAATAAAAAAATAGACTTTTGAGGAAATTACTTTCGTGGTTAATAAATGTTTTACTTTAGAATGTTTTAGGTTAAAACTAATATTTGATTTAGTTCCAACAAACTTGAGACTTGTATTTTGTTAGTATTATGTTAATCTACCTTTTGGTCATCCGAATATATAAAATAAAATAAATAATAAAATTCAACAAAAAATACTGTGAAGATTGTTTACATAATAGGACAATGGACATTTACATATGGACAAGCAATAATATGATGGGTATCAGATCAGAATGTAGGTACCTTTAGTTCCAGGGTGTTCTGGTCGCCATCCTGTAATATAAGAGAAGAATGGTGAAAAGACTGAAGATTGCTCTTCAATTATGGCAGTAAAAAACGGGCACCTACTGAATTATTTGATTTATTAAGACCTCATGCAAGCGCAGAATATGTAAAGCGTTACTAGGTCTTATAAAGGCACATGTAGCCACAAACTTATAACTTATAAAGCCTATAAAATGCAAGTAAATATAGCGACTGGCAAGTTATAAATGCAATTGTAACATTTGATTATTTCGAGTGAATATTTTATACCTATTTATTTTAGATTTTAGGTATTACATTATGTAAGTAGTTTTTTTTTAAATTCTACTCCTTTAAAGTCATTCCATGGAAGAAACAAAAAAAGAAATAAAAATTCTTTATTCGACAAATTTTACGCTAAAGTAGAATTTTTAATTCACTGGAGTAATCTGACGTTTGCAGATCCGAGCCCATTACAATTCAGAATTTGTATCTTTCCAGCTTTTCGGTAAGAAATGGAAAGTTTCAATCCTCCCGGGTTTAAACCGGGAAGAAACCATCTCTGAGGTGGGACGTTTGTCTTGTTTGTATTTAAATTTAATAATGACGGAAAAATAAACTTATCTAAATTCACCGCGTGACTTGTAGTTATAATTTAAAATTATTAGGTATACAAAAACATGCACCTACCTACACAGTACACATGCTTTTGTATACCTAATAAAAAAGAAAGTTATCTATACATATAATAAAACAGTAAAAATATTTTGTCTGTACATTTAATATTTTTGACTGAAATGGATAGAGGGAGACCTAAAAAGAACAATAGAAAGCAAAAAATTTTTTTTGGAATTTCTTGTCTGTCTGTCTGTCTGTATGTATGTACGCGTTTCACGCAAAAACTACTGGACGGATTTGAATGAAACTTTTTTTGTTGTATAGCTATTAAGCCTGGGCAACATATAGGCTATAATTCATTTTGAAAACTGTAACACCTGATGAAGAACCATAACGGAACAGCTAAACTATAAGTAATATGGAAATGGTGCCTTAACAAAAATCGTTCAACCTGATGAGCATTTTCTGCCGACGTATAAAAATTGAAGATCTGGAACATCTGATGAAAAGCTCCAAGAGACCAGCTACACTATAACATATATGGAAATGGCGCCTTAGCAAAAATCGTTCAACCTGATGAGCATTTTCTGCTGACGTATAAAAATTGAAGATCTGGAACATCTGATAAAAAGCTCCAAGAGAGATTTTTCATCTAAGCGAAACTCACGCGGGCGAAGCCGCGGGCGACAGCTAGTCTTACCTAAACCACAGAGTACTATATACCCTAAACTAATAGGGTGTTTTATTTCGAAATATACCTACCTACTTTCTTGTTAAGGCATAAACATTAAAGGTAATAAAAAACACGCTACGGATATGCGCCTAACTTCTGTTACAATTTCAACCTTACGGTAGTAGTATTAAGAACTTATCGCTGACTTTAGCCCGCAAACTGCATCTCGTCTGCCGTTTAGTATTTCCTTAAAAGTATATTACCGTTCGAAAATTTGTTAGATTATTGATGAATCTGTTTTAATATATAATCAAATGATCAATAGATGTATAAGAATGGACGGAGAAATTTTTCATATAACGTAATTAAGCAAAAATTAAAAAAATATGTTTCAAAATGAAAAACTTTTAGATAACTGAAAAAGCTATGCATTTGAACATATAAAAGCATATTAAAAAATAAAAATGAGCAGAGCAATTTTTCAGTAGAAGTTATAGTGCAAAATGTTAAAAGTTAAATTTGGGGTATCTTTGAAGTGGAAAAAAAAATTAGATTCTTCTATATACATATTCTAAGTAGTACATAGGTACGTATACAGAAAGAATTTCAGCCGGAGGAATTTTTCACAGAGAGCTATAAAGGATTTTCATGTTTAGGTAAAAATACCTAACTTCTCGTAATAAAAGTTATTAGATTATTGTATATCTATAATCAGTTTTACCTATTTTCACCATGTGCCAAGTTTCATAGACAGATGAATTATTCGGAAGTCTCCATACCACAGAAGTAAATTTTTTTTTTAAATATAAGCAGAAGGAACACAAATTTCACACACACACTGATGATATTTGACAATATTTGCATCCTGTTCATGATAAGGACTGTCACATAACTCTGTCCCTTTCCTTCCTTAGCATTGCAATGTATTGCAACACGAACCACTACACTGAAAGATTTATCATCCAAGCCGGATTTTTCATGCGAAATGATCCTTAACTGTCATATTTGTTGTGTTGTCATAGTTGTCATAAATATTTAAAATTATTTTTTACTGTTTTGTGCTTTTAAACTCAATAGAAATGATAAAATGCAACGTGTACAATATGTGGAAGTGTTTCATAAAAAAATATTCGTGGAATATCGTTCCTTCGGTAAGCAATACATGTTTTTTTGACGTGCCCAATGATAATATACAATTTCGTGTTATTTTTGAAACAATAACCATTATTAGACTTTTGAATGCTATTTATCAGCAATATCATTATTTATTTTATAAAGTAGTGTATTAATTATAACCATTTCATAAGAAATACTACAAGTAATTTAATAATTTCGTAAATAGCATAGATCATTTGACGGATCCAGTTTTGTTTACTATGGCTGGGCCGAATCAAGGCAAATATACGAATTTAGTACCTATTCTATAAAAATCTCAGGAATTCTTTCTTGAAGATTAAAATGCACATTTTATAAAAATACTGACAGTGAATTTTATTTCAGGACAAGGAAAATATGCCAAAAAATAATACCTCAAGAAAGAGAACTGTTATGGGGAGTATTTCTCTTACGTACTACGAGTACCAGGACACCATTCACTGTCCTGTCACGCCAGCAACCATTAACATCATTGCAATGTTTCATTGCACGTGATTTTTAATAATTTAAAATAAATTTTATTGATTTAATGACTAGTATTTTTTCCCAAAAGGGATAGAATTTCCCATCGTAAAAAGCTGATGCAGATCCGTCCGCATACCGCGCACGGCTTAAGATTCAGCGTCTCAAAATTTTTGGTTTTGCTACACTGTACCGAATATAATTAATTATCTTAGATCCGACCCTGTATTCTGTCGTTGTGTGAATAATAATCTTAGTGTGTGTTTTTGCCATGCAATTTCAAATGACATGTTCAGTCTGCTTACTATTATTATATGTCTGTGCTCCATACAACGAAACTCCTCGTTGATCGGACTACATGCTAGTAATGAGGGATTTTCCGAGACACAAATTAAAAAAAATAGTTCCAGATGACTTTCCTTTGTGTGAGTGATCTGAATGAACGAAACGCATCACTAGTGCAACAAATGTGGCAACATAATTTTACAATTTGACATTAGCAGCTGTCAGTTTACTCCAGTGAATTAAAAATTCTACTTTAGATCAACACTTTTAACTAAATTCGTCGAAATGGCGACCAGCTCAGCATGGTGCCAAGGCAAAAACCAAAGCACTGATTTTCAGCTGGTACCAAAAGAGGAGGCTAAGCATGGAAGTAATAAGTACTTGTTGTACAAAGTACTTATTACTTCCATAGAATGCTTGTTGTACAAACTACTTGTTGTACAAAGTACTTATTACTTCCATGAGGCTAGGTGGCTAAAATAATAATGTGTACCTAACCATAATAGATATTAGCTGCGCTCCGAGGCTACGATCCCATGTGAATTTCAGGATAAAAAGTACACTTTCCGCCTATCTATGTAGGTACCAAATTTCATCGAAATCCGTCCAGTAGATTTGCGTGATTGAGTGCCTAACAAACATCCGCACATTCTCACACACACACACATAATATCTATGTCCTCTTGAACGGATTTCGATGAAATATTGCACACGAGTAGTATAAAATAATCTAGAATAGCGATATAGGGCACTTATTATCCTGAAATTATTACGGAAGAGGAGCCCAATAGCGAAGTAACAATTTAGTAATCTGTACCAATAGCACAGAATTAATATTAGTACTACGTACAGAAAGGAAACTCCCTGCCCCTCCCGCAATATGGCACCCCCCCGCTCCTTCCGCACTTCTCCGCCGTTCTTGTGTAACTGTGGGACGTTCGACTATGAAAACGCACACATTGACGTGTTACTAACGTGTTCACGGATATACAGTTTCATTTGTAGTAGTAGTAGGCATATTTGACGCGCCGTTTCTATGAAGCGCCGCCCTGTGCCAATAGTCAGTCAACATCCAATCACAAGAATTAATATTAGTACTGTTGAGGCCTTCAGCCTCCAATTTTTTATAATTTCCTTTTTTTCTCTCCAATTCGGTGACAAGGCACCTTGATATCGCTGTCCCTTTTAGCGGGCAAATGAGGGAGCGTGATGGTGTCTACTTGCCCTTCCCGGAAGCATCGCCTGTGATCACAATCAGTCTCGTATCATCTGTCATTGAGATAGTGCGTGTCTCCGCGTCCCAGTGCCGTGCGCGCGCGCCGATAAGAGATTCACGCAGATCGTTCCAGAACATTCCGAAGAAACTACTTGTGTTCAGAAGAAATCTGGTGATCACCAAAGAGAAGCCTGCAACACGCGAGCAAGGTAAGCGATTATCGAGCCCCCTGTCGAGTTGCCGAATTGTTGAAATTTTCTCTTCATATATACACATATAGGCCGTTTAACCGAAGTCTCATCCGAGCCTTAGGTATATCTATAGGTCCTACATACCGCACAAAAGGAGTCAACCTATTTACACGGTTGCCACTCCAAGTACTACGTACAGAAAGGAAACTCCCTGCCCCTCCCGCAATATGGCACCCCCCCGCTCCTTCCGCACTTCTCCCCCGCTCTTGTGTAACTGTGGGACGTTCGACTATGAAAACGCACACATTGACGTGTTACTGACGTGTTCATAGATATACAGTTTCATTTGTAGTAGTAGTAGGCATATTTGACGCGCCGTTTCTATGAAGCGCCCGCCCTGTGCTATAACCACAGATAACTAAATAGTTACTTGCTAACACTTACATTATACTTAAAAAGGAAGTCTTTGTGAGTTTGTTTGTAGGGGTAAATCTTTGGAACTACTAAACCGATTTAAAAAATTCTGTCACCAATAGAAAGCTACATTATAGCTCAGTGACATAGGCTACAATTTTTGTATGTTCCTCCCGAGCGAAGCCGGGGCGGAGCGCTAGTACATATATACAGAGATGCTGACTGACGAACGCTGAACGTTGAAACATGACATTCCTAGCAGGAGAAGTTCTACAGGGTGTTTTTTAAATCATTGGCATCCTTTCTACTGGTGAAAGTACTCATGAACATGAGCAACTTTTTGTATGGGACCGACTCATTCCGATGGAAAAAAAAATCAGCTGTTCCATACTATTTTTCAATACCTACTCACCCGAAATGTATGGAACAGCTGTTTTTTTTTTCCATCAGATTGAGTCGGTCCCATACAAAAAGTTGCTCATGTTCATGAGTACTTTCACCAGTAGAAAGGATGCCAATGATTTAAAAAACATCCTGTATAGCGTAAGTGAGCACAGCAAAATTTAGTAAATTACACCTCTAAAAGGGTAAATTGGGTCAAAAACGGTATTTACGCAGGCGAATCCGAGGGCAAAAGGTAGTGTTATTAAGTAGGTAGTAATATTTTTTTTAGGCTTATATGTGCAAACATCTTATCATCAATACATATAATAAAACTGTAACGAGTCTGTGTCTGTACTTAAAGAGATATCTAAAAAAAATATAATGAGGGGACTCTGTAAGGCTAATAGACGAAAAAACTTTTAGACCAAATTTGATGCGGTATTCACAGTTGGATTGCGTGAATTTCCCACGGGAACCGTGCCTTTTCCCGGGATAAAAGGTACCCTATGTCCTTCTCCGTACTTCTAACTATGTGTATGCCAAATTTCAAAAAGATTGGTTCAGTAGATAAAGCGTGAAGAGGTAACAAACAAACAAACAAACTCACTTTCACTTTTATAATATTAGGATATTATTATTTAGTTTACTATATTAATAAAGATGGCTTCGCCCCCTTGGGAATTTCGGGATAAAAAGTGCCCTATGTGCTATTCATGGTATTTTTCTACCCGTATACTAAATTTCATCGAAATCCAGTAGATTTTGCGTGATTGAGTAACAAACATCCTCACAGACTCACATCCAAACTTTCGCGTTTATCATATTAGTAGGATAGTACTTTACGCGTGAACGAAGTCGCGGGCGAAAGCTAGTGTTCAATAAAATTACTGTAGTGTACATTAGTCTATTCGTCATATCACACGTTAATTTTCTAATGAAGACTGTAAAATCTTACATACATAATTTAAAACAACATAAATAATTTAAAATATGAAGTAAGTTTTATAGTATTTTGATAAATATTTATAAAGATAATGGAGTCCAAAAATAGGTGCTTATCACCATTTATATTACAAGTAAGTATAGTTATTTTTCTCTTAATATTTTAGTTATTTAATTAGTTGCCAGTATAAGAAATTAGTTATATTGCTTTTCCGCAACATGGCGAGGATTTTTATATTCCTGGAGCCTAACCACAAGCTTTTGTAAAACAATCTTATTTCAAGGAAGTTTTGTTTCAAGCTTAGAATAACATTACTCGATTTCGTACCATGACCTCTACCGAGCAATATTATTTTATTCCTGCTTAGTGTTGCGAAAGAACGAATGATTTGATGACATTGTCTATTTCCAGTTAAGGATATGAACATGGAAGTAATAAATACTTACGTTTACTTCCATGGATAAGAAGAAACAGCGCTATAATAATAGCGCCATCTCTTTCCAATGACGTTCCGCGTAACATGATTTTATAGGTTATAATCACTACATATAATAAAACTGTAACGGTCTGTGTCTGTACATAGAAGATTTTTAAGAAAAATAACTATGAGAGGTCTTCATGGGGCTAATAGAAACCAAAACCAGTTTTTGTAGAATTTTTGTCTGTCTGTCTTTCTATCTAATTGTTTGTAAGCGCATCACGCAAAAACTACTGGACTAAATTTGATGCAGTTTTCACTGTCGTATAGAAGGTCTACCTTAAAATCTGGCGTAGTTTTATCTTGATATTCCGCTTAGGCAGAACCTGAAATATGCGCAGACGAAGTTGCGGGCATAGGCTAGTTCAAAATAATAGAAGTGTGAATTGATTTAAAATGCTCGTTTCTCGTTTTTATAAAATTAAGTATATTTCAGTAACTTATTACGTAATATACACTAATTTTTCTTCGTGAAAACGCATATGACGCCTTTTCTTGATTTACACTCTTCGGAGTTAGAATATCGGCCTCCAAGTACTCGAATATTTCCAAGTCCAAATCCACCATCATATTCTTCACCTTATCCCATCATCTGGGGTCGGCGCAATATGTCTTATCCTTCCACATGTTTCTGTTTCCCGTCATACCAACATCCAATTCCAACCTCTTCATATCGTCCCTCACACAGTCCAACCATCTCTTCTTTGGTCTTCCTCTTCCCCTGTAGCCCTTCTTATTTAATGTCTTCTTAACTAGATGTTCGTCTTCTCTCCTCATAACATGACCAAACCATGTCAATCTGTTTCTTCTTACCTTTGTATTAATAGGAGCAACTTTCAAACTTCCTCTAACATATACATTTCTTATCCTATCCGTCCGTGTTACCCCGCTCATCCAACGCAGCATTCTCATTTAAGCAGAACTCATTGCACTATAACGTTCACGTTTATTTTATATTCAATTATTTTTCGAAAATAAGTTGATTTACTTTACATTTTTGAGCAAATAATAGTAAATAATATTGTATCAGTTGCAAAAGAGTAACTTTTTGAAGATTGCAAAATTTGACATTAAAACAATAATGCTAGTGGCCAAAAGCACGTCGTGGTACGAATTGAATGAACAAAATAGAGGTGACGTCACCAAAACTGCTGAAAAATTTAATATTGTTTCAAGCTTGTTTTAAAGAGCTTGTGGTACGAAAACTCAATGTAATATTAGAATAATACTGCTATTAGACGTTGTGGTTAGCCCCTGGTCAGGCTATACAAACTTTTATTTAATTTAATCTGGGTTTAACATACTGCAGTTACAAGAACAGTGTAAAAACACAACTATTAAAAAGCCATTGAAATTGAAACACGATTATGAACTTTAGAAAAATGGATGCCTGACTGGTTCAGAGTCTGTCATTTCAAATCTAATGTACCTACTTACCTAAAAATATAGTAATATCAGCTGTTCCATACATTTTGGCTGAGTAGGTATTGTAAAATGTATGGAACAGCTGTTTTTTTTTTGAGATTTTAGAGTCGGTCCCTTACAAAAAGTTGCTCATATTCATGAGTACTTTCACCCCTAGAAAGGTTATTGATGTTTTACAAGTAACCCTGTATAGAGGGTAGAGGGAGGGTTATTTATACCCAGCAGTGGGTAAAAGAAATCTGACGATGATTATAATGAATTATCCTAACTAATATTATAAGTGCGAAAGTGAGTTTGTTTGTTACCTCTTCATGCTTCATCTACTAAACCAATCTACCTGAAACTTCGTAGATATATTGTTAGAAGTACTGAGAAGGACATAGGGTACCTTCTAGTGTATAGAGAACCGGATATGTTTCAAGGAACCGGGATTTTCGGTACCGGAATATGCTGGAACCGGGATTCCCGGGATTTTCGGTACTTTAAACTTTTTTCAACCATAAAAATTTATCTTTAATTATAATTAATGACTAATTAATTAACAATCAGCCTTTAACAATAGTAAAACTTAGTATTCATTAATTATCCAGTTAAAACCAGACTATAATTTATTGAAAGTACTATTAATTAACGCCGTGAAAACAAGAGGAACCCTCAGCTACAATAAATTTACAAATAACATTGAAATCAAACAGATAAAACAATCAAATAAAGTCTACGCCAACAGATTAACATCTAACAATGTAATAAAATCTAGCAATCACAGATAAACTATTTGGTCTTTTTGAAATATTTTTTTCTTTGTAATATATATCCTCAAAAATATCAACGCGTCCAAAGTTACATCACCTAAACGCGATCTATATAATTTTATTACACCACAGGCCAGCCGAACAAAAAATCTTTTCTGGCTCAACACTGGTGGATGGAACACCCAGAAAATGACCATAAAATTGTGATAGATGTCGCCAACAATCGCCTCCATTCTCGAAAAGAGCCACCTCGATCCTTACATTTGTTTCGAGGTCGTCATTCTGCGTCGATCTAACATCCTACCGAATCCGCACTGTTCGCTGCGCATAGCGTCAGTGTTGTCAATTGCCATATATTTAAATGGATTTGTCCCTATAAACTATGAGTGAATTAATTTCAGTTGATCACAAAAACAAACAATGAGTTTTATGCGGTTTTTAATGATGTCAATTTACGATTTGTAATAGTAATAGTAGTTTTAATAGTTTGTGTAGTTTGACCTTATCTCTGTCCTCAGTATGATTTCATTGTGGTCAAGAGAAAACCCATCTTTCATTTAAAAAAAATCCCGAAAATACCAAAAATCCCGGTTCTTGTATTTTAATTCTCGGTTTTATTACCGCCACAAAAAACTGGGAAATCCCGGGATTTTCAGTACCGGTTCCCGGATCCCGGTTCTATACACTAGTACCACCATCCCGGGAAAAAGCGCTGTTCCCGTGAGAAATGTGCGGGCGAAGCCGCGGGCAAAAGCTAGTATGTTTAATAAAGCTATATTTGGCTGGAAATCTATGGGGGATTATGACCAGTCCAGCAATAGATAGATATTACGGTCAGATGCACAGAAAACTGACCCTCTACCACACCTAATCCAATCTCAGGTCAGTTTTGCCTGCATCTGTACATTTATTTTTCTACAATAACACAAATACAAAACAGGCCAATAAAACATACAAAAGTGGGATTCGCAATGAACTTCCTGCGGTTGAAATGATGATTAGTCTTCACTGGACTTTCGGGACCAAACAGTATATACCTAAGTAGTCTATGGTCCGTAGAAGGAAAACATCGTGAGGAAACCTGCACTCTGGTTGATGATTTTCAGCTAGTGTGTGAAATGGAGAAGGCAATGGCAAACCACTCCATTAAAATTGCCAAGATAGTCGTTGTGTGTATTTCATTTCGTATAATGACCACAACCCTCAGTCATGACATGAGGAATACTAAAGAGAGAGTGTCTTTATATTCCAGTGTTTCGTGACATTCGGCGTATCCCTGAACATGTCCGGGATGGGCCTAGTCATGGGGTTCGTCACTGGTCTCCTGCCGCAGCTACGCGACCCTGGCTCCACCATCATCGTTGATGATTCATCAGCGTCCTGGATAGGTTTGTACTGAATCTGTTTCATCACAAGAGTTTTTAATACATCATATTATCACGTCTTTTTCCCGTGGGGGTAGGAGGGACTAGCGATTTCGATTCCATTGACATTTAGAGATTTTTCAAGAACACACAATTTTCCATTTTTACACTACTGACCAAAAAGGAGTGTTATGTTTTCATGGTTCATGTATGTAAGTATGTATGTAAGTTTCTTTATTCCACCATAAGTCCTGAACGGCTGTACAGATTTTGATGTGAGAGGTATTTTTAGGTTCCTTGCATTCCTCCGAGTGACATAGGCTATGTGAGTTGTCAGACGTGTTTTTTTATTTTTTTATAATTAGCTTGTTCTTTTTTTTGGGTGTAGTGCAAGGGCAGTAGACCTTATATTGCCGGGTAGATTCTGACTGCAAATATAAGGCATGACTGTACAGGTGTACATTTTGAAAAACCTTGTGAAGTACGAGTAACGTACCAGTTTTCGGATAAAACCGGATGCGAGCCCAACATCTCATAAGTATTAGGCAATACTTAGATAAATCACACCATTGTGATTCAGTTTATTTAGGAATTATTTAAGTAACTACTAGTCGTAAATTGGAGATAAGATAATTATTTATTTACAAGAATATGCCTTTGAAACATATATTTACATAAATGAATATCTGCTTTACTGTGTCTTTGTCTTTAAAAAAGAAAGATATATGCATTAGCTTTGCCCTTCGTATTCGCTTCTGTAGGAATTTTAGGTACAAGATAGCGTTTCTATCATTTAGGTATTTACGCACTAATCTCTGAATGGTTGGAGTCAAAGTCAAAGTCAAATTTTTTTATTGAAACTTGGCTTGGCTTGGCTTGGCTTCAAAGAAGGCTCTTTTTCACGTCTATAACTAATTATTTAATCATAATATATTATGTCTCAAAGCTAAAAACTACTAGCATTTCGGAACGACCACTGCTCTGAGAAGAAATGCCGAAAGAAACTCATGAAACAGTCTTGGAGAGAACTGATTCCGGAGATAAGCGTGTTCAAACAAACATAAAACCTCTTCAGCTTTCTCAGGTGCTGGGTCTGCCCTGTAGATCTGCTTTCGTAGGAATATTGAGATGCTGTAATAACCATGATCTTGAATGTATGTGATGTAACGAAAACTACTTATTTAATCTCTTCCAGCCAGAAATTCAGCAACGCAATTAATTGTTATCTAATATTGACAGAAATGAATAAGTAAGTATCTATAATTAGAACTTGTAGATACGTACTTACTATACATCAACGCAAAAGTACCTACCAACCACAAAAAAAACATAAAATCGAATATCCACCTTCTAAAGTTTATAAAAATACTTTTATCTCCCTTTTCAGCATCTCTCCCAGGCTTCTCCGTGGTCATGGGCAACTTTATCGTACCAAGCATCATGGGCACATTCGGAAGACGAATTGCCAACCTCTGCAGCCTGGCCATGGCAGCAGTTGGCTGGGTCTGCATTCTCTTCTCAAACTCCGTCACTCTTCTTCTTCTTGCCCGCTTTCTCCAAGGCCTCGGCATGGGAATGATCGCAGCTCTAGGCCCTGTACTTATTGGAGAATACACTAGTCCTAGAAATCGTGGACTCTTCCTTATGACCATATCTGTAACTGTCAGTGTAGGAGTTTTCGCGATTCAAACCTTAGGAGCATACTTGCCATGGAAAATGTGCGCTGTAGTGTGTATAGGAATTGTTTTGTTTAACATGCTCGTAGTGGTATTATCGCCTGAATCTCCAACGTTTTTAGCTGACAAAGAAAGGTATGAAGAGTGCCGGGAAATATTCAAATACTTGAGAGGTGATTTGGAGAATGAAGAGTTAGAGAAAATGATAACGACACGGATGATGGCGAAGAAGGAGCAAGTAGACAAAGTCGAGACGTTTGCAGAAAAGGTGTCATCAAAGTGGAATTATTTGAAGCAGACTTTGAAGAAGAAAGAGTTCTATAAACCCATTCTGATAATGTTTCATGTGTTCATGATGGCTCAATGGAGCGGCGTCAACATTTTGACGTCATACACTGCTGATCTTTTTGAAAGAGTCGTCGGTTTAGATGCAGGAATAAGTATTCCATTGATGATAGTAATAGTTGGAGTGTTAAGAATTTTAGAAAATTTAATAGGAATGATTTTCATAAAGTTATTAAGGAGGAGAGTGGTGTTATTTATAACGATTGCAATAAACGTTACGGCACTCTTGGGGATAGCTGCATATAGTTACGCAAGAGACAACCACTGGTTACCTTTTGACATGCCTTTGGTTGGTATAATACTGATTCATATTCACATGTTCTCAGTAGCTACAGGAGCCCTTCCACTGGGATACGTTTTAGCCGGGGAGCTATTCCCGATGGAGTACAAAGGTCTCTGTGGAAGCATCAGTATGCTGTTCTTTTCGATGAACCTCTTCGTAAATATGAAGACTGTGCTGTTACTGCTCAATTCTTTGGGTATTTACGGGATGTACTGCCTGTACGCTGGTCTTGTGGTGTACTGTTTGATAGTGGTGGGAGTGTTGCTCCCAGAAACCAAAGATAAGACACTGCAGGACATTGAGGAGGAGTTTAGGGGTAAAAAGTGTAGTAAATAAATGTTTACATGTGTTTTTATTAAATGTATAAGTAATGTTAGATATTTCATTATGTGCCAGCTGCTTCTCTTCCCGCGCAGATTGTAAAAGTCAATAGGGGGAAAGGGCTTTAAACTGGGGATTCCTCCACTCATAGGCGATGGGCTAGCAACCTGTCACTATACCTGAATCTCCATTTCATCAGAGAGCCTACTATTTAGCTAAACGTGGCCTTCGAGTCTCACGACTCTTGGCTCTGTCTACCCCGTAAGGGATAAAGACGTGATTCTATGTATGTATGTATTTAATTAATTCTCTAAACATAGTGCAATTAGAAATTGTTATAACCACAAACATTGATAGGATAATATAATCTCACAAAAACATGATGGCTCGCACTGTCAAAAAATTATCAGATGTCATGTTCGAGCCAAACTTTTAACTCTATCACCCTACACTAGATACCCTACACCCTACACGAGCCCTAACTTCACAAACACTACACAAAATATGTGGCTTGGTCGTCTAGCTTGCTCGTTTGCCGCCCTATGTTATAAAAAAAAAAAAAGTTAATAAAGCCTTACAATTAGTTTTTCTCTTTACTTATAATTATCCTCAGACAAAAGTCAGACAGCAATCGATTACGATTTTTTATTTACTTTAAGTATTAATTGATTTGATTGCAAATTTCCATCCCATTCCTAATAACCTTTAATTACAATTATTTTGTTTTAACCTCGACTTGTTGAAGATCCTTGTATTGCAGGACAATAACAATTTACTACTCTTATTTTGTAATTATTTTATTAATGATGACGATATTGAATGATATTGAACACAGATTTTGATATAATCTAGATGCCGCAAACAGTATGTCCAAGCGTGCCCTGCGTATGTCCAATGGACAAACAATCACGCGTTTGCTACTCAGTTAGTCTTCATTCGCGTTTATGTTGCGCCCATCACTAAAATGACTGGCGTGACGTCATCGTAGGTAGAAAATAAGGGCCTCTCGGTTTTAAAACTATCAAACACACATGCGGTATCTAAAGCAGCATGTCTAAGCGTGCCCGGCGTATGTCCAATGAACAAACATCACGCGTTTGCTACTCAGTTAGCCTTCATTCACGTTTATGTTGCGCCCATCACTAAAATGACTGGCGTGACGTCATCGTAGGTAGAAAATAAGGGCCTCTTGGTTTTCATACTATCGAACAAACATGCGGAATCTAAAGCAGTATGTCCAAGAATGCCGTATGTCCAATGGACAAACATCACGCGTTTGTTACTCAGTCAGCCTTCATTCGCGTTTATGTTGCGCCCATCACTGACGTGACGTCATCGTAGGTAGAAAATAATGGCACGCTCGGTTTTCATACTATCGAACAAACTTGCGGTATCTAGTCTAAACTAAATCTGTGATATTGAATATGAATTATGAGATAATTTAGTTTTTATTGTCGCGGTTAAGTCATTTTTTAACTACAGAAAAAGATAAAGTTCTGAAATAAACTCGCGAACTGTGTCTGCAAAAGGATGAACCGATTTTAATCTAGTTTCTTTTTGTTTGGCAGGCGACTTAATCGAGTGTCCTTAGCCATGATTCATGAAAATCGGCTTAGCCTTTTAGGAGTAATTCCAATTATTTCAACGTAACGTAGGGGATTTTTGTTTTGTAACTTAACTTATTTCGACCAGCACAGGGTAGACTTTTGCCAATTTAGGCTAATAAAAAATCATATGTGTATCTTTTGCGTGTTACACAACATCAACACACGTTTTAGCATCTATATTTATTTTGTGACACTGCTAAAGTTCATTCATTAAATGACTGTTGGAAGACAGTGTCTGATAACAGCACGGCAGCGATGAAGTCTCAATTTGTTTTATAGACTTTTTTATACCTAATTAATTAATTAAAGTGATAATGGAGTTAAAGCGGCGCATTAGCCCATTTGCTGTACAAGTAAGTGAATTCAATTTATTTTACAATAGTTAAGGTTTTATTTTTTTTATTTAAAACTTTATTAAACCAAAAATAATAAAATGGTATAAAAGGCGGACTTAATGCTAACAGCATTCTCTACCAGTCAACCTTCGTTCGGGATAAACAGAAATAAGTATAAGTTGTAATAAGTATAAGTATAAGTTTAAGTTTTAAGTTAAGGGTGTATTTAAAATATAAAGTGTGCGTGCAATTAAAATAGAATATAGAATAGAACAGCTAAGAGTTTATTCGGAGATTAATAATATTAGAATAATTAATTCTACTATTATAAATCACATAGTTATTGTTCACATAAAATCTACTGTGTAGAAATATAATAATGATAATATAGTTTGTAAGTTTTTTTGAATTTTGGGATTTTGGATCTACAAGCATTCCTTATGAATTTGGTTCTGACTTATAGCAAGAACTTTTCAAATCGGACCCGTAGTTCCAGAGATCGCTTCAAACAAACAAATATTCAAACTATTGTAGTCCTAACTAATATTATAAATGTGAAAGTGAGTTTGTTTATTTATTTGTTTGTTACCTCTTCACGATATATCGACTGAACCAATCTTCCTGAAATTTCGCATACACATTCTTCTAGGTAGGAATCTATATATTTTGCGCACCTGACAATGTTCCTCCCCTGACGCAAAGGCTGGATCCGTCCTTTCATTGGCTGGAAGAGATTGCACTAGCAGCGATAATGCCGCCTATTGAACGCATCATCTATAATTTAAGTCACAATGTTTGTGTCCATAATGTTTAGTGCAATAAAGTATATTTACTTACTTACTTCAATTAAGTATTAGTAGTAATTAGTTATTAATAAGTTTTACATCTTTGTTGTTAGAACCTCCGTTTAAGCAAAAATATGCCTATGCCAGGAGGCTCCGCTTACTTACTTACATTGCTTCTGTTTCAGTGCTTCGTGACTGCCGGTGTATCTTTAAACATGGCCGGTCTGGGCCTCGTCATGGGCTTCGTCACGGGCCTGCTGCCTCAGCTGCGTCAGCCTGACTCCATCATCGCTATCGATGACTCCTCCGCTTCTTGGATAGGTGGGTCTCAAGCAGTGTTTAAATTCGATTTCATGGACAGCATATCTGACGAATAAGGAGTGAAATATTAAATAATCTTAACTAATATTATAAATGCAAAAGTGAGTTTGTTTGTTTGTTACCTCTTTACGCATTATGTTCAGAACCAATCGTCCTGAAATTTTGCATAGACATAGTAAGAAGTACTAAGAAGGACATAGGGTACCTTTCATCCCGGGAAAAAGAATTGTTCCCTTGGGAATTCACGCGGGCGAACCGCGGGCAAAAACTAGTAATATATATACGGACAAATCACACACATTGAGTTAGCTCCAAAGTAAGTTCGAGACTTGTGTTAAGAGATACTAACTCAACGATACTATATTTTATAACAAATACATAGGTATGTATATAGATAAACAAGCAAGACCCAGGCCAATCTGAAAAACCTGAAAACGGTCATCACGCCGGACTGTCACTGATCTGTGACTGATCCCCGGTCGGGTCAAGATGGAAAATGATCTTTTTAAGTTTTTTTTTTTTTAATAAAAAATAAAAAAAATCTGAAAAATCTCTTTTTATTTTTTAAATAAAAAATAAAAAAAATCTGAAAAAGATCATTTTCCATCTTGACCCGACCGGGGATCAGTCACAGATCAGTGACAGTCCGGCGTGATGACCGTTGGGCCATGGAGGTCGTCAAAATATTAGCAACTTATTGGCAAGGAGGAGAGACTTTACGTCGAGTACAGTCAAGTCAACTGCAGAAAAACCTTACACCCCTGGCATAGGGTTCGGTGAGATAGGTCAGGTTTCTATTGCATCTGACTGTACATGAGTGGAGCTAATGTCGCTGCAGCAGGCAAACTACAGATTCTTGGATTGTAGCTTTTTGTGGCTGAAGTAATAATTACAATATCTAATAAAAATATTTCTTCTGACAAATGACAGAGCATACTCGTACAATGATGATGAAATCGTCAGCTATTTTGGTGTTAAATCATTGTAAATATACTGCTGTAGTTATAAAACAAAGATAAGAAACTACACTGTACCTGTCTACAATGATAACTGCTATGCGATCTTTCATCTTTTCTTCTTATCTATTTTATTTATTTTATACATTCGAATGGCCAACAGCAGCTAAATTGACTTAATAGTAACAAAATACAAATTTCAAAGCCAATCAATCATAATCATTTATTTTCTCCACAATCTACAATGACAGGTCTTCAAAAATAATAACGCAGTAAAAATGTTGAATCTTCGGACGCGAACAACATATAAGTTGTAAAGCCACTAGCACAGCACGGTGGCAAACTCCTCACGCCAAAAAAGTCATTTAACAACGCGGAGCCCAATAATTCGGTGCGCTCCCTAATTGGGTGGGGCCCGTTCCAACTGGAGCCTTAGTTCTAGTGCCTACTGATGGTCAACAAAAAAGATCATCAGCCCCTTCTGGTTGAGGCTCGTGACATTTTCCCGACCTTACCACCCTATTATTACGCCACTGCCATTACTTCTTCCTACTTATGGTGTCTTTGATGCATTCCATCCATCGATTTAATAATTTGTAATTAAATGAAATAATTTCTTTTTCCAGCATCTCTACCCGGGTTTTCGATCGTCGTGGGTAATTTGATCATACCGAGCATCATGAGCACATTCGGACGGCGTATAGCTAACCTATGCAGCTTGGCAGTGTCAGCATCCGGATGGGTTTGCATCGTGTTCTCCAATTCCATCATCCTCCTGTATCTGGCTCGCATCCTCCAAGGCGTCAGCATGGGAATGATCGCTACTCTTGGGCCAGTCCTCATTGGAGAATACACTAGCCCCAAAAATCGTGGACTCTTCCTGATGACCATATCTGTAAACATCAGCGCAAGTGTCTTTGTAATCCAAACATTGACATCTTATTTACCTTGGAAAACTTGCGCTTTAACCTGCACCGGAATTGTTTTGTTTGCTGTGTTCTTGGTTCTATTATCTCCTGAATCACCAACGTTTTTAGCAGACAAAGAAAGGTATGAAGAGTGCAGAAGAATATTCACATATCTCAGAGGTGATTCAGAGAAAGATGAATTGGAAAAGATGATAGCGGCGCGTATGAAAGCAAAAACTGAAAACGTAGACACAGATGGAGTGAAGACGGTTAGAGAGAAGATATCATCAAGATTGGGTTATATGAAAGAGACGTTGAAAAAGAAGGAGTTCTACAAGCCGATATTAATAATGTTTCATGTTTACGCAATGGCGCATTGGTGTGGCGTAAACATATTGACATCTTTTACGACAGATCTATTTGAGAAAGTCGTCGGCTTGGATGCTGTGATAAATATTCCGTTAATGGTAGTAATAGTTGCAGCACTTAGACTCTTAGAGAATATAATTGGAATGGTTTTCATAAAGACGTTACGAAGAAGAGTGGTATTATTTTTGACGATTGGCTTAAACATTGTTGCGCTTTTGGCAATAGCAGGTTACACTTACGCAAAAGAGAACAACTGGCTGCCTTTTGATCAGCCTATAATTGGTATAGTGTTAGTCCACATCCACATGTTTTCAATAGCGACTGGAGCTATACCCTTGGCTTTTGTTTTAGCTGGAGAATTGTACCCTATGGCGTATAGAGGGCTATGTGGGGGAATCAGCATGTTGTTCTTTGCTATGCATCTCTTCTCGAATGTGAAGACTGTGCTATTTTTCTTAAATTTTTGGGGTGTTTATGGAACGTACTGTCTGTACGCTGCTGTGTTGACATACTGCTTGACAGTGGTTGGTGTGCTTCTCCCAGAAACCAAAGACAGGACACTGCAGGATATAGAAAAAGAATTTCAAGGCAAAAAAACCAAAATCAAAACCACCTCCTGTTAATATATTATTCTAATAAGAATTTGTCTTATTATTTACATAAAGTTTACTTTATATTAACTAGATAATACTCGATGTCATTAAAGGTTATGTTGGAAATTGTACAAACTGAATTGACTCTGTAGGTATGTAATGAAGTTTTTAAGTAAGTTAAATAATGTGCAAAGAAATCAGTCAAATTAGAATCGGATTCAAAGATAGAAATAGTAGAAAGTACATAAAGATTTTATTTATTTATTTTATTTTATTTTATTTTATTTGGAAAACATACAGTCTATATATCTTATTATTAATCTATTTAGATTCTAAGGACCATTTACATGTTTTCGCATAAAGATAGCAAAAATGCTTGTTTGTTAAGTATCTAGTATACAAATAAAAAAAAATTGAAAAGTAACAAAAAAAAAAATTAAGTTGAAAACTTTATACAAATTAACAACATAAGTAGTTATTTAAAATACTAGAAAAAAAAAAGTCTAATTATTGACAGAGTGAGAATCATTAAACCACAACCTAGAAATTCTATTCTTGAAACATCCAGGGGTTGAGTTGAACAGGTCTAGTTCAGGGCAAACATTCAATTTATTTAGTTCCTTTGCTGTTCTAATAAAAAACGAATTTTGCCTATACTTAGTCAGGCTCTGCGGGATAGCAAGGACGGAGGGGATCCGTACAGATCGATTTGGTACCTTAAGTTGTATTTTCGTCAGTAAAACAGGGGTATCCAATGAGCTTTGTGCAATTTTAACCAATACAGATACATCAGCAATTTGTCGTCTAACTTCAAGAGGAAGAATGTGGTGTCTTTTACACATTGCTTCATAACTTGAATCATAGCATTTTGTTTTAAACTGTATATACTTTAAGAATTTTTTCTGAATTGCTTCAAGCCTATCAATGTAAATGTTATATCCTGGATTCCAAATCTGGGCACAATACTCAAGGGAGCTACGTACTAAAGCACAAAATAGAATTTTGAAAACTTTAATATTCCTGAATTGCGAACAAGTTCTTTTCAAAAAACCCAAGGCTTTATAAGATTTTTTAACAATATGATTAATATGATCTTCATATATCATTTTTGAATCGTGGATAATTCCTAAATCCCGAATTTTATCCACTTTTTTTATTTCCTGACCTTTTAAAACATATTTGTAGTCTGTTGGTTTAGTTTTCCGTGTAAAGGATATACAGAAACATTTACTTACATTTAAATCCAATTTATTATTTAAACAATATTCGTCAAATCTATTCAAATCTTCTTGAAGGTGCTGACAATCAACTTGACTATCTACTTTTTTATATATATTTTCATGTCGTCAGCATATAGTAGTATATAAGAATATTTAAAACAATTTTTGACATCGTTAATAAAAATATTAAAAAGAAGTGGCCCAAGCAATGAGCCCTGAGGGACTCCAGATGGTACACTTCTCCACGTAGACACGAAACCATTTACAGTTACTGCCTGAGACCTATTTTCGATGTACGAAGTAAACCATCTGAATAGGTTACCATGTATACCCGCAAAGAGGAGTTTTTGAAGTAGTAATTTATGGTCAATGCGATCGAAAGCCTTGCTATAGTCCGTAAATATGGCATCAGCTTGCCCTCCACCATCCATACTATGTGAAATAAAATCAGTGAAAGTCAAAAGATTAGATGTGGTGGAGCGTTGTTTTAAAAATCCATGTTGCTCTTCAATAAATGAAGACGATAATGTATTATAGACTTGAGTATGAACCAGTTTTTCAAAAATTTTCATAAATATACATAATTTTGATATCGGCCTGTAGTTTTTGACATCATTTTTACTAGCATCTTTATGTATAGGCGTGATGAATGCACATTTCCATATTTTAGGCACTATACCTTCTTTGACTGATCTAGTAAAAAGAATTGCAAGTGGTCGAATAAGAGCGCTCGCACAACCGACAATAAATTTGGCGTCTATGTGATCTGGCCCTGCACCTTTGGATACATCTAAGGATGTCAATAATTTATAAAGTGTATCAGGATTGATTTCAATATTCGCAATAGAATTTCCATTTGACGCAGGATCGTCTGTGCTAGGCGCGACAGGATTAGAATTACTAGTATTCGATGAATTAGTGAGAAAGGTAGATTGGAAGTAGTCAGCAAATAGGTTACAGATATCCTCACCAGTATGGGCAGAATAATTTTCATAATTTAAAGTTGAAGGTACTGAATTACTGCCATTCTTACTTGATTTTATAAACGACCAAAATAATTTTGGTTGGTTTATTATAGCCTCCTCTGTCTGTTTTATATAATTATTATAACATTCAAGCTCTAACCTCTTAGCTCTTTCTCTTAATAAATGGTATGTATCACGATCCTCTGTATTTCTATATGTTTTATATTTTTTATAGTATTTAAACTTTTCTTTTAATAACTTTTTTAGGGGCGAAGTGTACCAAGAAGGAAATTGACCAGTGGTTATAATTTTACGAGGAACATACTTATCTCTTAAGCTATATATATGATTATAGAATACATCTACTGCCTCATCAAGGGTATTATTGTACAGACATGCGTCCCAGTCAATTTCATTTAACGATGAAATGATAGCCCCAAAATTTGCTTTGTCATAGGAATATTTATACCTAGGTTTACTGTTAAGCGTATCTACACATACATAATCCAAGTTTATATCTAAAGATTTGTGGTGGGGATCTTCGGGCACTAAGGGATCGCTGCAGGGAGTTAGACTTATTTTTTCATTAGATAATACATAGTCAAGAATACGATTAAGAGTAATATTTCTATTAAAATTAAATTGAGATAAGTTGCATTCCACAAGTGTATTAAAAAATAATAATTGGTCCTCACCTGTTATCCCATATGGTTGAAGATCCCTCTGCCAGTCAACGTTAGGCAAGTTGAAGTCACCCATAATTAAAAATGAGTCGTTCGGGCACGAGTTATAAATAGAAGAAAGTTTTTCAGAAAAGTTCCTTAATTGTACATTAAAAGAATTACCTAATTTTTCCGTACATAGGTATACCGTACATACATGTAATTTTTTGGGCTCCTTATTATATTTCTCACTAAGGGTGATGGTGATCCATATATCCTCAGCCGAAGATTGCCATTCCGGTCGTTCAATGGCTGCCAAGTCACGATTAACCGCTAGAAGAATCCCCCACCATATTTTTCACCTGTCGCATCATAGTTCCTATCCCGCCTAAATACTACATAGCGGTTATCAAATAACTCGCTGCTGCCTATTCCGTCTAATAACCAAGTTTCGGTTAAGGAAATTATATCGAAAGAAGATAAGGAAAGATTCCTTTTAAAAATATGCGTTTTTGTACGTAGCCCCCGTGTATTCTGATAGAAAATAGTTATATTATGAGAATGCATTGTTTACACACTAAAAACAAAATATCTAAAGTGAAACTTTTCATCAAAGAAAATTCTATGTGTAGGCATATATTTTATAAATATATTTATTTCAACAATAGTGATTATTAATTGGCGAAATAATCTACAGTATATAACATTTAGCAAAAATAATAATTGCAATAGTACGATATCTATGAATGACAATAGCCGATGTATCTGCAAAACAAACAATATGCGAGCCTTGCCATGACAAGTAATATGCAGGCAAATATAAGCGTTATGGATGTTCGCAATCAAATACGAGCGCGCGAAAGTTGCATACATTATTAATGAGTGCCTACAAGCAGGCGATAACCGGTTTGCTGCCCCGAACCGACTGACGACGATGGGTTGACTCATGCAACAAAAGGCTTGCAACGCGCTTATGATTCTCAATCTGTTAACAGTCAATTCAAAATTATTCAATGAATAAATGAAATTATGAAATAATGAAACTTTGACAACAAAATAATAATAACTCAAACTATTTTCGATAGATCTTTTTCGGTCTTTATCATAAATATGGGTGATGTATCGGACTTTCTGGCCATGATTTTCGAGTGTTTCACCCAAATATACCGAAAATCCTTATCACGGGCTAGCGTCCTTGCTTTGCTTAAAAGGGCTTTGTTTTTTTGCGTAAGGTGGTCGTTTACATAGACCTGCCCTGATCCAACGAAACCCAAGTTGGCTAGGGTCAGCTGTTTACTTTTACGGGCAGATGCCACCAAGTCTTCTTTAATATATCTATTATTAAATACAATTATTATCGACTTCTCTGCATTAGGTATTCTAGTAGGTATCCTTGCTATATAATTTATGTCATCCTTCCTAACGGGAAAGTCGCATAATTCGCCAATTTTCAAAGCAATCTCATAAAGATTTTCACTTTTCTTTTGGGGTATTCCCCGAACCTCCACATTGTTCGCCCTTGCCCACTGGTCTCTTTCTTCGATAGCATGATTCAACCCTTTGATCTCCGCTTGCAGGGCAGCAACCTCATCCACCACCTTCTCAACCTGTGACACTCTGATGTCCAAAGCTGTGACTGTCCCCGACAAATTTGCCATATTCTCATGCGCCATTTCAATTGAGGTTTTCAAGTCTGAGATTTCAGTCTTTATGGCTTTGACGTCTTCTGTGAGAGTTTTTAATGGCACTAGTTGGAAAGCTATCTGATTCAGCTGTTCCTGAATCCTGTCTAGCTGCGTCGGCATAGGTGAGGTTGCAGCTGATGACGGCGACGAACCAGTCTTACATGAGGAACAGCGCCAAGTACTTTTCCGTTCTCCCCCCATTCTCCTATAGCCAATTTCCGTTATGCCGGCACATCCAAAATCATATTGCTTCTTGCAAGCACTGCATACTGGACCATCCGTGTGTTGAAGCTTACAACTTATGCACGTAAACATCGCGGTGGTAGATCGAAATAACTTGAGCACAGAGTTTACGATTACTAACAAACAAGCGCGTGCGCTTACTAATAACGCCGGACGGCAACTGAAATCATATGATATCATATGGACCTTTTGCAATGAACATAATGAATGAACGAATAGAAGATATGGGTGGTAATGTTTTCCTACAGATCGGATTTTTTGTACATTCCATGATTGATTTTAAAACTTTTAATGCGGTTATGTAATAATACCTCGTAGATGCATATTTATTGAATCTTGTACGAATTTAACAACACGGATGGAACGTTGAAGTCCGTACACAATATTGAGTTAAAATTGTATTATAAAAAATCTATAAAAATTGTTTATTGTTACTAAATTGTATTTTTTTATCCCCGCTCTTTAACCATTCGCGTAGGTAATAAGTCCATTATTAAAAAGTTTACTAGGTACCAAATCCTCTCGGGTACTGTCAGTCAATATCTATAATTAATTTAGGTACGAGTATATCATAATTGTTATATACCTACGTAAATTATAACGCCGGTTATTAGATTTGCATTATTATTAAATTTTCGTTCGTAACTAACCTACTTACCTTAGTTGCGAATGAAAAGAATGTGGAAAATAATTATTCCACAAAGTCTGTCAATTATTGATAGACTAATCGTAATCACCATGACTCTCGTAAGACGCGGAGATGACAGCCTCGAAAAGCTGATTATCGTTGGAAACACAGAGGGGAAAAGACCCATAAGCCGCTCACCAACTAAGTAGATGGTCTGACCAAATAAAGAATCGAGTCACACCGAAATTCTACACTGTTGCTAACATCGCAGCCAATAGGAGCCGTTGGAGACAGTTTTTCCGTTCCAGAATTTCATCCCACCATGACCACAATCTTCAGTCATGAAGAGAGGACCGACCGGAGAGAGAGAGAATCGTAATCAAACATTAGGTAATTTATAAACATTAATTTAAATTTTATACAGTTCACCAACATGTAAAAAAAAAACTTAGCAGTAAAGAAATTCGTAAAGAAATTGTACATAAGTATGTATAATCCATTGTACATGGAATCCATGCTCGATTTTAAATGAATTAATTACCATATTTGTGTTTGAATACAATTCATTGTTCAACAGCCTTGTAAAACTTAAAACACATGTGTTATACACAGTTACAAATTCTGCAGTGTTCGTCATGAATTCGTATCGGCGACAGATCTCATACATAGTTATTTTAAAATTACTTGTAATGTGATAGTCGTATTTTTAACAAAATGGCGGATGCTTCCTCCACCTGGCCGTCACCATTTCTGAAACAAGTAGGTACTAATAAGTTATTATCAGTGATGCACGTTTCATATTTTATTTACATTTGTATTTATTGTCATTCACTTTCTTTCAAATTCAGACATAGAAGACATGTTTTTCTATACAATACCACAAATAATTTAATTTAATGTAATCTGTGTGAGGGTGTACGATCTACTGCACAGATTCTCGAATTTGGTAGACTCTCTTCAAATCCAGAGTGAATAGGCTGCTTTTTGGTAAGCTCGCTACACCGTTGACCTCATCTCTGTCCTCGGGCAAGATTGTGGTCAAGAGAAAACCCATCTTAAAACAAAAGTGTAAGTACATCCCGGGACGCAATCATCTAATTGTAGATAAGTCATAGCATGCGTCATTAGGATTTTTGTTTCTCAATTATGGCTGAATTTTTAATGTGGTTGAGTGTCGTGGTCATACGCGTGGAACACTCGCAATGACTTTCCTGATAATATTAATAAAGTGGTTTGTCCAAGGAGGGGTTTGCCTTCTGCAATATCTTCATCTTCGTCAACTCCTTCTCCCATTTTATTTAGGGTCGGGTCTAATCGTAAGGTGTTTACTCCAGGTTGTCTGGGGGTCAAGCTTTGCCTTTTGGATCTCCTGCTCTATGTTATATAACCATGTGGCTGGTGGTCTGCCTAAACTCTTAGGTTTTTTGCCTTCTGAAATATATGATTATGATCAAGAGGTGATCATTATAATCTAGTGTGAATTGGAATATCGTGAGGAAACCTGCGCTCTAGTTACTAGAGCACAGAACCTTTACCGGAAGCAAGTGGTTGTCTATCCAAGCTACCATACATGATTACATGAGTCACATTGGTACGAGTAGTACCTACAACTCATGAGGCACAAATTTGTATTCCAACTTAACTCCATTTATTTCGATCGTATTAAGCCGTTGGTCCCGGCTGTATTCACAGTCATTATAACCCACGGCGCTGAGAGAGAGAGAGAGAGCCCTGAATTCATGAAATGTTCGCTATGACCGAAATCGGTCCGACATCATCATCATCAACCCATGTCGCGTCCTCCTTTTCCATCTATAAGAAAAGCCAGCGCCGGCAATGGGGACATTTAAAAGGCTGATGACGATAATGACAGCTATACCACCAACACTTCACTGCAAATTAATAGTTGATATTGCTGTCCATTGTTACGTTTATACATGTCAGGATTTGTTCTACCTTCCAGTGCTTCGTAACTGCTGGAGTGGCTATCAACTTCACGCAGTTTGGGATGGTGGCAGCGTACGTGGTGGTGATAGTGCCGCAGCTCAAACTGCCGGGAGCTGCCATCGCCATGGAC
This sequence comes from Ephestia elutella, assembly GCA_018467065.1. Lineage (NCBI taxonomy): Eukaryota > Metazoa > Arthropoda > Insecta > Lepidoptera > Pyralidae > Ephestia > Ephestia elutella. The sequence continues at coordinate 11,768,796 of CM031590.1, read as the reverse complement.
GACGAGACTGGCTCTTGGTTTGGTAGGTCCCTTTTGCTTTTGGTTGTAGTCTACTTAGTCTAAGTACTCAATTCCCCACGGGGTCCCCGTGGGGAATTGAGTACTTATATCTATAAAAAAAATAATTTTAAAATATATTGAGAAGTTATTTCTTATTACATACAATTTTCTTCTTAAATACATCTCAAATACATGCAGAAAAATATTAGATTATCAATTTAAATACTCCTCCACAGAATAGAAACACTTTTTCAACAGAAACGCTTTAAGTTTCGATTTAAAAGATTTATATACATACATCCGTCAAATATTTAGGTAACTTATTAAACAGTTTAATAGCCTGGAAGCGGGTACCATGACTAGCTACAACAAGTCTGGGAACAAAATTATGCTGAAAATGTCTTCAAGCTTCTGAGAGCATAACAGGCCGAATTTAGTGAATTCCTAATCTTAATTCGCTAGGTGTTACTTTTTTCTATAACAAATTTTCATCAGCAGGATGAGAAAAATTATGCAAGAGTCCCAAAGCCGAAGACAAATCTAGATTGTTGTTAGATGTTTGGCTAAAAATACAAGAGAAATAGAAGGTTAAGTTTTAAGTTTCAAAATTTCCACAGTAGTGTAAACCCAGACTGCTAATTCTGCATTATTCTTCTCATTTCAGCTTCCATCCATGGCATGACTCTCATAATCGGCACGGTAATGATCGCACTCCTGATGTCCAAGTATGGGAGATGGGTAACCAACGTGTGCAGCGCTGGGCTGATGTTCGCTGGGTGGGTGCTTATTGTGGCTGCTGATAGCGTCACATGCCTTATGGTGGGGCGGTTTCTAAAGGTATCTTTAATTAAAAATCCCTCGATAAATCTGAGATACCCGTCGTTCAAGGGATTTCCACTATCTTTTTTTTCTTAATTTTTCTATGACCACCTTTCATTGTGGATTTTTACAAAATTCTCTCTTTTAAGTCTCTCAATGGCAATCGCCGTTCATTATCCAGAGCTCTAACGGCCACAAAATTTGGAATACATATGAGCCAAATAGAAGTGGCAGAATTAGTAGCATCTAGTCTATTCTACCACCTCCGCTTCTGTGGCACGCCACACTTTTATATGGAATTGAAAGACAAACTTTTGCAATTCAGAAGTACGAGTATATTTTTTCACTACGTATTCAGATAGATAGATAGATAGATCAACACTTTATTGCACCATTTACAAAAAGAACATACAAAAAGAGACAAAAATACAAAAAATGAGCGCAAAGGCGGGCTTATCGCAAATGCAATTTCTTCCAGCCAACCTTTGGGTGGAAGGAAATATACATGACAAAAATTTAGGGTGCAGTAAACACTAAAGATAAAGGATAAAAAAAAAAATAAAAATAAACTGAACATTGATAAAATAAATATACACATTCATGACACAATCAGGACAACATGCGCGGAAATAAATGAAATTAAAGACTCAGATGTCTTTCTATTCGTTATCTGTTTCTCTTTTCACTTACAGGGCATCAGCCTGGGTCTGATCGTCGCCTTGTGCCCCGTCATTATCGGAGAATGCACCAGCCCCAGATATAGAGGCTCCTTCGTTGCCTCCACCACGGCACTCTTGTCCATAGGAACAGCCTTCATACACTTCATCGGATTCGTCCTTCATTGGCGCACCGTTGCCTTGATTTGCGTTGTAATTTCTTTCATAAATTTACTAATCAGTATATACTCGCCAGAATCGCCTAGCTGGCTGGCAACTGAAGGGCATTACGATGAATGTAGAAAAGTCTTCCGATGGCTCAGGGGTCACCACGAAGACGAGGAACTACAAAAAATGATACAAACCAGCATGGCAGACAAAACTACAGAGAAAGAAGAAACAGTGTTACAATCAATAAAAAACGCTATAAACATAATGAAAAAGGAAGAAGTGTACAAGCCAGTAATAATAGGTGTTCATTTGAACATTATATGTTACTGGTGTGGACTGGCAGTGATGTCTTCCTATCCTGACGAAGTGATACACTCCGTTGTAGGATCCGGTTACAACAACTCAGTTATTCTAATGACACTAGACATTCAAAGATTGATAACAAATACTTCTTCAATGTATGTAGTAAAGAAATTTAAAAGAAAAACTATGCTGCTAAGTTCAATATCATTGAATGCAGCACTATTTTTTCTGATAGCTGGATATACTTTTGCTAAAGAACAAAATGTATTACCTTTTGATCATCCTATTATGGGTATAATTTTTCTTCACACTCACATGTTTTCTATGGCAATTGGAGGGCTGCCATTGCCAACGATAATTTCTGGAGAAATATACCCATTGAAATATCGTAGTTTATGTTCTTCTATCACAACAACAATAGCATCAATGAATTTGTTCTTAGCGTACAAAACTTTCCCGCAAACTTTACAAAAGCTGAAAATCTATGGCGCTTATAGTATATATGGCTTGATAATTGTATATTGTTTAAGTGTTGCTTATTATTACTTGCCGGAGACTAAGGATAAAACCCTTCAGGATATTGAGGATGAATTTAGAGGAAAATCTGTCAAATCTAAAGACGTTGCTGCAGAAGTGTTAATAAGAGATAAGGATGGACCTGGAAGGATATGATTAAATTTAATTTTATACACGATTGTGTCATTTTTTCAGCCTTCTAGGTAGGTATCTCATCTCTTGTCTTATTGGCCTATGATGGGCGAAACTGCAATATCTACTTTTACGAACCTACACCAAATTTTTAGTTAGACCTTCGACGATACTACTAAGAAAACTGCATCAAATTGTATTCAGTAAAACATGTAGATAGATAGATAGATCAACACTTTATTGCACCATTTACAAAAAGAGACAAAATTGAATGCAAAAATGAGCGCAAAGGCGGGCTTATCGCAAATGCAATGTCTTCCAGCCGGTTGGCCGGTCGGTTGGGTTGTTTGGGTGGAAGGAAATATACATGACAAAAATGTAGAGTGCAGTAAACACTAAAGATAAATGATAAAAAAAAAATTAAAAATAAACTAAACATTGATAAAATAAATATACACATTATAGATGCAACAGACAAGATAGCAAAAATCATTTTGGATTCTATTGTCCCAATAAAGATCCCTGATGATTTTTTTATTAAACATCTCCTATGTACAGACCAGTAACAATTTTATTTACATACGTAAGTAGAAGATTCAGTACCATACAGTTCAAAGACTGGCAGCCATTGGAGCGTGTCTCCATCCGTCTCGAGGGCGGAGCAAAACAAAAAGTTTTATCATTTTCGTCACAGCTCATTAGGCGAGGCATTTCATCAAATGATTGACCTTGGGGCGGTCGTGATGCGGTCATGACACCATGTGATGAATGTGAGGTTATTTTGTACAAATCTTGGGTGAACGGTATCCCTGATCTCTTATTTTTGGTGTGGGTTTGTGAAGTCAATCGATACGTACCGTACTAACGTAAGTAAATCGATACTACGTGCCGTAAGTAATCGGTAACGATCGTAACGTAAGTAATCGATATGTACCGATATGTAACGTTGACTACGTTGTACGGCACATATCGATACATACAGTACTACGTAAGTAGGTATTATTTTGTATAAAGCCTTATATGGATACTTATTTGAAAATTTAACCCCAAAATGAAAGTCCTCAATTTTCCTGAAAAACCTTAAGGTTTAGGCAGGCCACCTGCTACAAGGTTAAGTCATGAAGAAGAAAATTCAAAAAGCAAAGATTAACCCCAGAAAACCCGGAGTAGACACTATTCTGATTCAAATGTGCAGTCTGATGCAGAGGAACCTGAGATAGAATTCAATGAGATAGGGGTCAAAGGTCAGGTTTCTCTGCATCTAACTGTACGAGGAGACCCGACCCCAAATAAACTGGGAGAAGAAGTGGACGAAGAAGAAGAAGTACCTAAGTACGTATTTGAGAAATTGTAGGGCTTATGCTAAGTTACATTATCCTGGAATAAAGATTTGCTATAGATAAAAAATAAAACGTTTTTATTTCCTTAAACATTGAGGAGCTGTTACAAATATTAATATTCCGAGCTGACGAAGTCGCCAGCAAAAGTTAGTATTATATAGTATAAGTATATAAAGTAGCCTGACCCAACACTGCTGCATTGTAGAGGTATATAAGCTTCTAGCAAAAGAAACGAAAAAAATATGTTGAATATGAATATCTAACTAAAATAATGTGTCATTCGGACAATAGATGTACCACGTGAAAAACAGAGAAACCAAGGTCGTCGGATTATACCAGGAATTCCAACAGCTCGCCATAAAAACATCAACGCATTGTAAAATTTCGAGTGTTACATTTTTGTCAAATCGGATCAAAACTAGACTCAATTCCTCGGATTTGTTCACGTATGCTTTATGTTTTATAAGTTTTTATTTATCTTCACCTGTCCCGTCTCCCTGTGTCTCTCTGTCTGTCTATCTGTAATCAAATCTTGCTAGTTTTTTAACTACTTCTGCATATCCTGTATCCCATAGAGTTGACATTTTACACTGTGTTCAGTTCCGATGACAATACATTATTATGATAAGCATGACCTGATAGTAAGTACAACTAGGTTGGGTTTCTAACGAGGGAACTCCTCAATGGTTAAATAAGTTGTACTTTTTTTCATGAGATAAATATATCTATCAAACAATTTTATATTTTATTTTTCTCTACAATTTTTCTATCAAAACAAAAATGTAGGTCAAATATAACTTGCAAAATTTTATTACTGACTAACAATGGTTTCCGAAGAATATACACAGACAAAGATAAACTACTTTTTATTAGATAAATATACGTTGTATAAATTATCAATTTATTCGTAGATCGAGTTGACTTTTCTGCTGACCCTCTAATCCATTGTGACATAATGCTAGTATTTCTTACTGTGTAGTGAACGCAATAAAAATAGTTTTAAAACAATTGAGTCGGCATTATACTTTTATTTTTCGGTCGTTTTTAATTAATTTATAACGAACTGTATTATATATTTACGGTTAGAAAACATTTTTAGGGTGTCCAGATATTTTGAGATTATTTTAAACAATATTTTTGATTGTTTCTTTTTAAATACAAGATGGCTTTGCTAACAAGTTTAATTCAATACTTTTTAATATATATTTTTTAATATGCAGATGCAATTATTTTATAATTAGTTATAAATAAAATTAAATGTATACCTATGTGTGAAAGCAAGAATTTGTCAAAATGAGAATAATATGCATTAATTAGAATACATATTATCAGAACTTATTTTCTATTCGATAACTATTTTCGAAGACCTAAATATTGTATTACATTGGAAATCAATCAGCACCCTTCTTAAGAAAAATTACATACTAGGTAAGTTTTAAACATTAGGATTTTCCTTTTCCATAATTCCTACAAGAGCGGACCCTAACTCAATGAGGGTATCGTTTCTTCGTTCACTAGTTGGCGTTTCTGGCGAGTAAGGTCTGTCAGTTTGTACAATACTGTCATTTGAATTTGACAACTGTACTGAAAATTACAGCATAGTACTATCTGACAGACCTCACTCGCCAGTAGCGAAAAAATTATGTCCTATGTCCTCTTCACAATCATACATCATGGTCACTTGTCCACGCTGACATTTTTACATACAATAATTGTCACATGACAGTTTTCCCCATTTCCAAACCCGTTGAAGAAAACATTTATTTTTATTCGCGTTCTTGATTGCTGTATATCTTTCAAATATCGCTATTTTATTGCTTCGCCCGGAAAATAGCGTTTGACATTTCGTTGAGGGAATCAAAATTATTTATTGTCACTTTAATGTTCAATTTTGGGGTTCCGTGGTGTAAGAGATAAACGAATTTCAGAGCTGTTTCATTGAATACTACTTACTAGTAGGTACTTGAATATTTTCTATATGTTGGGTAGGTGTAATACATAATTGAGCCTTGATAAAATATCGTTTAGCAACACTATAGCGTAGTAACTGTTGTCTAATATAGAAAAATTATAAAGTTTTTGTGGAGCTGTACTAAGCTTACAAAAACTTCACCTTTTTTTTTCTTCCTAGCAAATCTACTGAATGAAAATTAGTATAAAACATTACAAAGAATTATATAAATAAGCTATCCCAGAACCGGATCCCAGACTCTAACAAACAATACGGAACCCGCAACATCATTCTTATTCACTCTTTCCAAAAATATTTTTTTTTTAGTTTTCGTTTCACGGTGAATGTCAGTCTCTTTTTATACGAAGGCGCCACTGGATACACCTGGATTCTGGGCTAAATTGTGTTATTTTTTTATTATTATAAAAAAATCAGTGAATTTCATCTGTGATTTCTTCGCATTTTGAAGTGCTTTTTGTGATTTTGTTATACAGTGTTTTTTTTTTTCATGTGCATCTTAGTGTGAATATATTTATTACTTTAATTGTACTCTACAGTTAAATATCATAAAATTAATATTTCGATTTTGTTGATTTCGTGGCGCCTAACAAAAACAAAAAAAAACATCAACTTGTAGGTACGACGAAGACAAAAAATCGGATTTCAAATTGAAATTTAAAAAATTACATATCCAAGTGTCACAAAAAAAATCGAATTGAAAAACTAAAAAGCAGCGTCTCCACGCGCGTTTTGTTCGTCGCGAATCAAGGAGCGGCGTGCCACGGCTGATTTGCCATCAGTCTCCAACGAAACCCCATAGACTTGAGGCTTCATGGCCAGTCCGAAGACCATGTCCTTAGCAGAAGCACCATCGGACAACGAACAGATCAAAACCGACCGAGCCGAAGAAAACACTGTGAACAACGCCAAGAAAAACGACGTTCATAAAAGCGGGCGGCAGGTGTGTACATGGCTTTATTTTATTAAATTGTTAATTAGATAATCTAAAAATAATATAAAAATAAAATAGATAATATAAAAATAGGAAAAAATTAAGGGTTTATGTAGTGTCTCTTTACATTTGCGGCAGGTGTGTGACATGGCGTATTATAAACAAACATTTGAGGAAAATATAAAACAAAATAGAACAACTTGTAGTATCACTTTCATTACAGTGAAAAAATAGTAAATAGTTGAGCCTTAAATTTATTTTTGTAATACATATTTCCTATTTTTTTTGTATACTTCTATACATATAAGAACTGATTTGTTCGCCATAGTTGCCGATTTAAAATAAGGATGTAAAATAGGGGTAAGCCATCCTAAGCAGAATCCTAACTAATATTATAAATGCGAAAGTGAGTTTGTTTGTTTGTTACCTCTTCACGCTTCATCTACTGAACCAATCTTCCTGAAATTTCGCATACACATAGCTGGAAGTACGGAGAAGGACATAGGGTACCTTTCATCCCGGGAAAAAGCACTGTTACCGTGGGAAATTCACGCGGGCGAAGCCGCGGGCGAAAGCTAGTATTTAATATTGGTAGGATGTGAATATTCTTCAACGAAAATTCAAGATTTCGGTGCGTTATTGTGTGCAATATGTATTTATTTGACAGTCAAATATTTTGTAAACTTTTTTATGTGGTTTGCCATTACGTATGCGCTTGCGTTCACGAATTCCTAATAAATTTAACGCAATTTTTCATAATACTGTCAGGAGTTGAGAAAGATTTTATTTTCCAACAGAAATAAATTCGCTATAACTATTTTTGAACTTTCGCGTTGCATAATTAGAAGTAAATAACATCTACTAGATACACGTAGACAATAAAAAAAAAATTAAGAAAAACTTTTTTATTAGGCAACACAGGATTTTTTACTAAAACTAATTGCTAGAGCCGCCTTATAAGCAAAAAAATGTTTGTGCCAGACCACTCCGCTCTTCTTATAACTACGTGTATAAGAATGGTACATATATACGCGCAAAAATAAAAATCAAAAATTCTCTATTGACACTGCATTTAAAACTTGTATGCTATTTACTTCTATAAATTCGCTGTCACAACTATTTAATGTAGCTATGTCATATGAAAGGCAAGATTTCAAAAACTTGTACACAACAAATGATATAGACGAGCATACTTAAAGTTTGCATTCACCATTATTCTACATCGATGAATTACATACATAGAGTATCACGTTTTTGTCCCTTACGGGGTAGACAAAGCCGTGAAGAGTCGTTGAAATAAAAAAGTCGTGAACCTCGACACTTAGCTGAACAGTGGGGTCTTTTCTTCTCTATGATAGATGGAAAAGAGTGGAAAAGAAATGGAGTGACAGCTTGCATGTCAAGAATCCTCAGTTTAAAATGTATTCCCTTGATTGGCTTTTACTATCCGCGCGGGAAGAGAAGCAGCTGGCACATTCTAATTTCTTCGCTCTGAGACCAACATGGAAGCGAGATACATTACGATTTCCAATAATAAAATTCAGTAATAACATTTAGGTATCTACACGCATTGAACCAATTTATTTTTAACAGACACAATAAAAACAAAAACAGCCAAGAATTGTCGTAATAAAGTCAGCCTTCGAGCTGATTGGAAACGTAGCAATTATTCAGTTAGCCCATATAAGGTTGCTGGGAGTCGTGGGAGCAGATAGACAGACAATCGAGACGCCTACGAGCGGTGTAATTACCAATTTATGGATAATAATAAACAACTTTTTTTGTGTCTACCCACATAATTTGGAATGATAAGATACAATAGAAGTGGGGAAGATATCAGACGCTGCCAGACATAAGCCGATAGTACTCCGAAGCCTTGAGTGCTTCGAGAGCTCACTCACAAACACCCAATCGAATCAAATACAACATTTAATTTTATGCTTCTTTGAAAAATCATTAGTGAAATAATCACATCAGTAACCAAAGTATTTCTCAAAATATAACAAAAACGAAGCGGTGGTGGCCGAGTGATAGGGCGCCCGCCTGTGGATGCAAAATCCCAGGTTCGAATCCTGCCCGGGCTACATGAGTTTGTATACCAATCTGTCTCATGTTAGTTTTCATTGACCACCACTTGCTTCCGGTGAAGGAAAACATCGTGAAGAAACCTACACTCTGGTTGATGATTATCAGCTAGTGTGTGAAATGGAGAAGGCAATGGCAAACCACTCCATTAAAATTGCCATGAGAGTCGTTGTGTGTGTTTCATTCCATATAATGACCACGACCCTCAGTCATAAGAAAATACGACTAGAGAGAGAGATAACAAAAACACTTACTTAGTAATAATACCTTTATTATACACCCACCTAAAACTTTCTGCATGACTCAAAGGTTGGCTGGTAAATAATGCTTTAGCATTAAGCCCTCCTATTGAACGTTTAATTTGTATTTTTTGTACAATAAAGGAACAATTCACATTTGAGCAATGTTTGGACGATACCAAAATGTTCTTTATCAAAGACTAGCTGGTGCCCGCAGCTTCGTTCGCGTTAATCCTTTCTTAGTGGATGCCTACGTCATAACATCTACCTGCATGCCAAATTTCAGCCCGATCCATCCAGCCAGGTGTTTGGGCTGTGCGTTGATAGATCACTATGTCAGTCAGTCAGTCACCTTTGAGTTATATATATATAGATTTCTTTGGAGAACTACTCAGGCTCTTCGTGCTTGCTGCGAAAATTTTGCTAGTGGCACAGGGCGGGCGCTTCATAGAAACGGCGCGTCAAATATGCCTACTTCTACTACAAATGAAACTGTATATCCGTGAACACGTCAGTAACACGTCAATGTGTGCGTTTTCATAGTCGAACGTCCCACAGTTACACAAGAACGGGGGAGAAGTGCGGAAGGAGCGGGGGGATGCCATATTGCGGGAGGGGCAGGAAGTTTCCTTTCTGTACGTAGTACTAATATTAATTCTGTGCTAGTAGATAAAATGTCTACTATTTACCTCTACGTACATGTCTACATAGTTTATTCTGAAAAATACTCATAGTTTAATGTTTGTTTGGCAACCCTGTACTGTTGACCAGAAAATTAGGAACAACGAACAAAATAATCCCAGTGAGTTGAGATTCAATCTGCCGTGTCTCATAAGAATACAATGCGACATATTGGACAGTAATCACAGCTCTTCTCGGTTCACTTGCCGCTGGGTGTGTTGGCTCCCGAGCTATTGTTCTCGGCCTTCCGTTAAAAATTAGTACGGAATCTACACTCATTCATAACAACTTTGTTTTGATTGAAGACACTATACGCTTTTGGGCCGCCTCCACGGGTCGGGAGTGGCGATTTGGTTATAGTGAACTTCAGATTCAGAAATTTAAAAAGATTCCTAATGATTATCTGACCAACTAACTGTATACTCTTTATCAGAGCACCAAATTTTATCAAAATTTGTCCAGCCGTTTTGGCCTTGAGTAAAATGTATTTCAAAATTGTAATATTCAAATTAAAGTGTCGATTCGGACAGTGTGTCCTAAAATATTGTGTCCGAATCGTCAGCAACTCTAATAATAATGGTTATTAATAGTAGTACTTTTAATACTAGCTCTCGATTCCGATATAGAGCGGGAGTTTAGGGATAAATTATATATCGGGCTTAGTCTTGTATGGTCTTTTGCTAAACCACACACTTTTGATATTGATAGATTGATATGATTGATACATCCGAGTACGAATTCACTTTATTGACAAACTGATAACAATAAAAACGAGTGCACACAATGATGATACCAATAAAATTACGTACTAAATGATTTTAAAACAATAGTTGCGTAAACTGCTGACTGCAGCAATACTGTACGGTTCTGCCGTACAATTCATATATTCATATTCATATTCATTTATTTCTGAACAATACAATTGTGTTAAAAATAAAATTACATCATAAAACATCATAAAATTACATCATACAATAAAATCAAATTAAAATATTAGATAAATACAAAATGTCAAATAGTATTAAAATAAAATAATTAAAATCAAAATGTCAAATAAAATTGAAATAAAGGCAGTCAATAATTAAGAATTCGAGTAATATACCTACGGCAGTTGCTATTGCTGTGCTTAACGATTCAAATAATCGTCTAAAGAGTAGAAGCACCTTTCCAACAGAAAAAGTTTCAACCTGTCACTAAAATGTTTAGTATACAGCAGTTCTTTTAAGTCAATGGGTAATTTATTAAAGAACTTTATTACTTGGTTATTAGCACTGTGTTTCACTATCAATAAGCGGGCTACTGCCGTTGGACCAAAGTCTTTTCGTCTACTTTTTTCTCTTAATTGTCGTTCTTCATGAGTTTCATATTTGTCAACAAGTCCGATACTATATAATTTATCTCAATTTTTAGCCTATCTGACTTCTATCCGGTAGTTCCCGAGATGAAACTTAAGATAAGCAAGATGAACTTACCATTCAGCTTGCTTATTTTATAGATATTGCATGTCCAATATTAGTATTTACGGATTTATGTTCGACAGATGTCAGATTCTTACATGTGGAAAGAGCAGATCCACACTCTGATGAAGGGCGGAGAGAGCGAGTCCGACATATCGGACTCCGAGCACTTCCTCACCAAGGGAGCCTTCCTCCTCACGCCTTCCCACGGACTGAGCATGGAGAAGGCTTCTACCATCTGCGAGAAGATGGAGTTCAAAGGGTGCTTCTCCCTGACGAAGACTGCCACGGGTATCCTCTTCAAATTCTCCAGCGTCGACGACTATCAGATGGTCTTCAAGAAGGGTTTCCATAAAGTCACTGGGTCCAGGTTCTACAGAAAGGTAATTTTGATTTTGAGTGTTCCGATTGGTTATTGCTTGAAACAAAAAACAATCGCGTTATGTGTGCACTGCATTTTTGGGTACCCTGAATGAACGGGTGCATAAAATTACAAACATACTTGAGAATGGGTTACTCTTTTAATTAATTAAGTGCTATGTTGTGCTATTAAAGTTCAAGGGTATAGATATCAAGGGTATTAGCACGCTTTTTTTCCCGTGTGGGTAGGCAGAAACTAGCGATTTTCAAGTGTATAAATACTAAAAATACTACTTGGGCACATTCTTATTTTATAAACCTCAATCTTCAGAATTTAACCCATATTTTTCAAGTAATTGCCAGTGAAAGAACACTCTGTCTGCTCGTGTGTGTCGCCTCCTCATCTGCTTCTCTCTTCGTCCTTCTGTTCTTGTGTGTTCTGCTTTTTCTTACTGTGTATGTGCTTTGCAGTTGTTCACTTCATCAACTGTAACTTTTGGTATGCTGTCACATTATTTTTAACATCATAGCAACTACTGCTTTTTCAAATTATAATTTAGGGGTTTTCAAGGCAAGAACGAATAGGCATATTTTGAGTTTGCGTGTACCAACCTAGACCTTATTTTTGCTTCCCATCAGGCAAGATAGAGGTCAAACGCACTCAGATTTTTAATTTTAAAAAAAGTATCTCTTTGTTATTGTATTTTATTGAGTTTTGAAATATTTGTTCAACAATTTTAGCTATACACTTCAAAACCTTTTGATAATTATCTCCATAATCGACATTATCTTTAGTTATTTGTGTATATATCTCTCGTCAGTTTATGATTTGTTCATTTTGATTTCTCCCTAGTTTTTATTTGCTAAATTTGCCCAGATATTCAGGGTGAAACCCACAGAACTATATCCTACTTTTCAGAAATTTTCATAGCCTCTTCATACCAATACAATAATCCTCCTCCTCTTCAAATCATTTACCTTGTAAATCAAATTGAAACGTTGAAACGTAATTCCAGTGACTCTTTTGTTTCGATTTGATAGTCAACTTAAAGAGTCCTGCGCACCTTCCAGATCGCAATCCCGTGCAGGCCTCAGAAAACGTTCACCATCTACGTGTACGACGTTCCGGACGAGGTCCCGGAGGAGGACGTCCGGCACGCCCTCTACAAGTTCGGCTCCGTCGTGGAGGTCGTCCGTCTCCATTTTTCTGGTTCGCCCCGCGACGGTAATACTGGTTGGTTGGAATGGTTTGCCGGCTCTTGCAGTTTGAAGCAATGGTTCTGTAAAGCTGTCAATTTTAATATTGTTTTTGAAACTATTAAATGTTTAAGGTTCGAATCCTACTCGTGAATCATGAGTTTGTATACCAATCTGACTCGTGAATGGTAGTGGTTATAGACCACCACTTGATTCCAGTGAAGGAAAACATCGTAAGGAAACCGGCAGTCTACTTAATTCATAATTTATAATGAGCCATTACCATTACATTACAAAAAGGAAATGGCTCATTAAACTCCATTTATTTTGAATGTTGAGGCATTCAAAATAAATAGGGGTTACAGCAATAATATCTCCCTCGGTCGAATACTTACTTTAACTTAGTGAAAACTCAGTGTATATATTGAGGGACCTAATAAGATATGAATTATTAACTCAAGAACCATTGCTCCAAGTAAATAAAGAATGAACACATAGATGGGCTCTCAGATGAAATATATCTTCAAGAAGATCTTAGAGAAGTTACTTTCGAATCTAACCATTAATTTAATATCAATCTTCTTGACTTTGGACTTGTGTCTCCCCTAGGGGAGCCGTCAGGATTTTCTTAACCCTGGTGTCTCCCCCAGGTATAAGAAGACATCAAGGTTCCTCTAAATGAAACCTTAAAATCGATGAATTACCTACCTATGTGGTCAAAGCGCCTGATGAAATTAAAACTTGTGAACTTAGTAAATCATCTAGCTAGCTTCGTTTGTCAGGCAGATGGTGATTATCGTCGAATCGTCACTAATCGTCTCGGATGGGTAAATAGAATGAGGATTTGTGACTGAATCTGCTTTGGATTTTAAATATTCAGGCTTTGGTGACTCTGGTTTGAGATTGAGCCAACATTTTGGTGTGTTCACTTCTGTATCAAGTAAACATGTTTGCAACGTTGTCATGTCACAGAAAAAAATCCTTCACGTATGTGAAGACTACTACTAATACACTATATTAAAAGTTGGATGCTTGATCATTTGTTGAACAATGCTGAAAAATCCATGATGCAAGTGATTGCACCAAAAATTGTTTATGCTTTTGATATAGTTTTGCATGGTGATTATTTTGGATTTATAATAACTGCATGTTTATCAACACTGTTGTTGATATCGAACATTTTTTATATTGATTTATTTATTACTTTTGTATAATTTCATAATTTTTCATTTTCCTATTTTTTAATTTCATTTTTATTTGTGTTTTATATGCATTTTTTTTATAAACTTAGATAAACTTAGGTGTACCATGCGGTTACAGAAAAGATGATCTATGTGAGAGACTGGCGTCAGTACTAGGAAAACCTGGTAATCACCAGACAGATGATTAGACATTTTAAATCAAAACTGTCCAGTAAATTTTGCGTGATGGAGTAAAAAATATACTCACAAACTCCAAGGTCCATATATGTATATGTTACTGTAAAAGCTCGAACTACGGTAAATTCTAAGATTTAAGAGTAAGTCTTAGGATTTACCGACATGAGTTGGTAAATGTAAGGATTTATGAAAATGGGATGATTTTTTTGGGCTTTTACAATTAGAATTTAGTACATGCTAGGTTTTACCACTGACGGGTGGTAAATGTTGGGTTTGGGAATAAAATAAGGAGTAATTCTTCCTTCAAGTCTTTCCGAGTGGTCATAAAAAAAAATAACCTGAACCTACCTTCTTTTCCGCCATCAAAGTCTTTCCGGGCGGTCATAAAAAAAATAACCTAAACCTTATCTATCAGTCATTTACCATGCCTTTAATGTAAATCCTGAGACTTACCAAGCGAATGGTGGTAAAAGTGCGAATCGCAAAATTATTCGGGCTTTTACCATTAAGAGTTTTACTCGAAAATCTTAGGATTTACCGTAGTTTGAGCTTTTACAGTAACATATATACATATTTTTAAAATGAGCACGTCATTGCAATAATTCTTGGAAAAGTTATCTACAATTCAGACTACTTAGTTACTTTAAATACCTCTCTGGTCAGTCGACCAACAATTTTTCCTTTGTAAAATTCGTCCTGTTGGAATTTAGTTCTTATGAGTCTAAAGGTTACGGTTTTAGTTCTTATGAGGCTACAGACAAGATTAGCTCTTACATATAAAGGGTCAGTCGCGAATTTAGAGTGGTGGGCACGGGGGCACGTAAAACCACCACCGTCTTTAGAATTCGTCTCAAGGCGTGCATGAATAATGTTACGTGAAATCTCAAACCCAGGAATAATCAAGCAATTATTACAGGTACTTCCACCCCGAAACCCATTGACAAGACTCCCCCCCGCGCTCTGACCACTATCGACGGAGAATTGGTCAGCAGTATGATCCCGAAGGAAGCTACCAGCGTCATCCGCGTCACTCTCGCCAACATTGAGGAAGCGAACATCCTTCTCCAAAACGGCTTGGACTTCTACGGCGCGACCTACTTCCCGACGGAGCTGTCGACGCCCGCGCAGGCTGCTAAGCTGATCAAGCCAAGCAGGTTGGCTATCAATTTATTTTTTGGTTGCCTTATTTTAAATATTACCATTTGGCAATTTATCAACGGCTAACCAGCAGTGGTGGCTTCCTTCGGGCCCACTGATTCTTCAGGTAGTCCCTCTCGCCAATATTGAGGATAGTAACATCCACGACGGAATTTTTGACTCCGGCGCGGGCAGCTAAGCTGATCAAGCCAAGCAGGTTTGCCATTGAAATTACAATTTAACCCTTTAACTGCCAACGTCGATATTTATTTGTCTATTTCACCTTCGTCACATAAAACACACCTTTCAATGGTGAAATTAACATAACATTACATCAGACGTAGCAGTGAAAGGATTAAAACAAAATATCATTGCGTCCTGAAATTACAATTTACAAAACATATGTTTTTATAAGATTGCGATGAGATACAATTACTGGCCTATTTGCTTTCAATATTTCATAGAATCAACCACTTATGTCAAACATTACTATCAATTTCAGAGTAACCGGAGGCACAGTTTCTGCAAGGGTCCGAGATCTCCTCCCAGTGTTCGACCAGCAAGGATTCGCAAAGTTCGCGCCCCCCTCCTCCAGACTCGTCAAGCCAAGGTCCAAGTGAAGACCTCTTCACGAAAAGACAATACCTCATCAGATACACAACGGCATTTTACGTCTCTATATTGAGACCTGATTTCAACTGCATCAAGGAGAGATTTTAATTGCTTTATCATTTAAATTATTAATTTCAATTTTAATGTATTAGTATCAACATTACCAAGGTCTGCAAGGTTACTTTCAGTTGTTGTCAAATCGTTAATTATGAGATTGAGGTTCGTAATTTCATCAATTTTCTTTATTAATTTTAAAATGTTGGCCTTTTAAATTTTCCAGACTATCCTTGATGCAGTTTCACATTCTAGAAAAGAAATCTTAATTTTGAGACTTCTTGAACAGACAACTCCAACGGACTTGTACATAGGACTCGGTCTTTCGACTTAACATCATTTTAATCGAAAAAGTACTAATCTGAACAGACGATCACAGAGGTTATTAGTAGCAGTATAAGTATTAAAAATACCTTATAATATTATTCCAATAATAGAACTAATATTACACTAGACCGGTCACTGTAAAATAACTTTATTTTATTTTTGTTACCATTCCCATCATTGCTTATCGTTTTTGTTTCTGTACCAAATGCATTTATTTTTAGTTCAAGTTAATTACTAATCAATGTGCCATCTAAATATTTTCATAGACATATATTTTGTATTATCATTTTGTTACAATAAAATAATAAGATTATTGTTTGAGTTTTCTTATAAAATAAAAAACACACCTGTGGCAAAAAATATTATGTAATTAATGTCATACACTTATGACAATATATGAGTATCACAGATTAAAATTATTTTGCTTTGAGCAAGATATTTTTATATTTAATTATATGAACCTAAGTAAGTATACGTATTTCTGTCTGACAACTTCGTAGTGTTTAACCTAGTTCTTGGCGTTTACTATATTATAATATACTTATATATATTCCCCACTTCTCCAGCGCGGGATTCTTTACATATGACGTCATACATCTATAGATTCACGACGCTATAAGTAGTTCTAAGGTTCACTTATACCTTTTTTACTTCTAAACTTCTCTTCAATTTCTTGCAAACTCTTACCCTTTGTCTCTGGGAGAATAAAGTACAATAAGCCTGTTCCAATTATAGCTATAAGTCCATAAATAAGGAATGTGATAACTTCTCCGAAATTCGACAACATGGCTGGTGCTGTTTTGACAACAATGAAGAATGCCAGAAACGTTGTTGCCGAGCTGATCCCAGATCCAAGTCCTCTTACTCTTGTAGGAAACACTTCCCCACACATAATCCAGGGTAGTGGAACTAATCCTATAGATATAGCACATATGTATACCATCAATAATATAAGTGGTAGCCACGCCATATTGGCTGGTTTCCAATGTAAAAACATCGATAACCCAACCATTGATAAAGCAGTAAAGATCCCACTGATGAAGCACAGAGGTCTCCTTCCATACTGTTTGCAGATGACACACGCTATCACTGATACCACAGTCCTTAAAGCATCTATAATCAGCATCACCATATAGTGATCCAAACCTTTACCGACAGCTTTCTCTACTATTTCTATAGAGTAAAATGCTACAGCGTTTACTCCAGAAAATTGACACGTCACAAAAAATAATATCATGATTCCCAGCGGCTTCAGAAGCTCAGGACTTTTAAGACTAATCAGCTTCTCTTTTATACTCATTTTTGGTTCTGAGTCTTGTATTTTCTTTTTGTCTATTAGTCCTTTTAATTCTGCATTGGCTTCAGGGCTGGCTCCTCTCAACCAAGTGAAAGATTGGGCACCTTTCTCTATTTGCCCTTGATTGATCAACCATGTTGGACTCTCTGGTATAAAGGCTAGTAAGACTACAGTAAGAACTGGGAATATAGCGGAGATACCAGCAGTGATTTGCCAGCTTAGGAATGTGCCAAGTAGGTGTGCGACTAAGAGACCGACAGCTATAGCCAAGGATACTCCTGCAAGGAAGAATCCTCTGTATTTTGGGTCTGAGGTTTCTCCAATGTAGACAGGGCCAAGAGGACCTAGAAGGCCTACACAAAGTCCAGTGAAAAACCTTCCAAGCAGCATGAGAGCAAGGTTGTTCGCGCAGGCGATGAGGATCCAACCGATGAGGAAGGGCACACACATGATGTAGTGGGAGGTTTTTCGCCCGAACTTCTCCATTAACCAGCCAGATATGAGGCAGCCTGGAGCCATTGGTAGAGCGGCCATTGCAGCTGGAAATAGAACGAATTTCTATTAGGGAAAAAATAGATGTTGTCCGATATAAGCCACATAATATTTAATTAGGATGAGATAGGAATATCTATGCGGGCATTTAAATATATTATTGAGCTGCAGTTGTAGTGAAAATGTGTATGTTAGGATAAGCAACAACTAATTCAACAATCAATAAATTTAAGAACTTCGGTCTTGTCGGTGGACTAATGTCCATGTATTTCCATGTCTTCTGCCATAATTCAACATAGCTAAGTAAAGTACTTATTATTGTCATTGTTGTATATATACCATAACTTATTGGACCAACTGATCTAAGATTTGGTGCTCTCATAAATGAAAAAGGGCTTTCTCAGGATACAGGTAGTATGAAAGACTATGCAGTAAAAGCTTATCTCTTGAATAACCTACCGATCCAAGATTTGGTGCTCTCATCAATGAAGATAGGGCTCCCGGGCCGCTCGAGCTGCGGGAGGAGCACCCCGGAGTAGCCCGACGTCAGCCCCGCCGTGAAGCTCAGGAAGATTGAGGACATAGCTGCTAACGACTGGAAGTTAATAAATTCGTTTCTTACAAGTTAACAAATCAGTTTCAACCACATATAAACGAGATATTCGTCGCCTAAGGGAGCGAGGCCTTGTCTATTGCTCCGGTTAATCTCAGGATCAGCAGTCCTGACTCAGGACCATTACAATTCGGAGAGGAAACGCTGCTAGCATGATAAGTAATTGGGCCAGGTGCCATCCGGGGCGGAACTTTTGATTGATTTTGTCTAACTTATAATTTATTTTTAATTATAATATTACAAGGGGGGGTTACAAGGCGAGTTCGCTCGCCTTGTAATCTATCCATGAGATAACATACTAATCAATGCATTATTATTTTATCTATGCTAACTACGATGCAGGTATCGCACTCAGGGCATAAATATATAGTAATTGATATGATAACTTGCCTATTTGTAGATTCAAGTTTATTTGTTAATATAACAATGCGATGTCGTAATTAAATACATACCTAAAATTATCTAAATAAAGACAATATCTTTTAAAAATAAACTTGACAGACGTTGAAACATATCTATAGCCTGTGTTTCCCTTACCCAGGATAATGTAAGGATTCTAAATATTCTTACTCTAAAGACACTAAATACTTCTAAATCGGTTAAGGCATTCAAGAGTTATGGTGGTATAAAGAAACTCATCCCACTAATTTTATAAATGCGAAAGTCTGCCTTTTACGCTTTCACGGCTAAACCGCTGGGCCGATTTTGATGAAATGTGGTATGGAAATAGTTTAAGACCTTATGTTAAAAATAGGCTATTTGAAAATGAATAACCCTAAAGGTTGCTATGGGGGGTGCATATGTAGGACGAAACCTGGAATAGCTCGTAGGGTACTTTTTATACCGAAATTTGTTGAAAAAAATTGTCGAATAAACTACTATATATATTTCTTACCTGTCTCCAAACTGGTGAAAACCTCACGATAGTCCTCGATTCAGCCAGCAGAGTCGCATCCTTATCGGGCTTGTCATTTGCCAGACCACCATTCGAACTCATTATGTTTTGCACATAATTCGATAACGTTTCACTTCCCTCAACTGTTTTATTAAATTCTATTTTGTTTATTGCATTTTTTGTATCTTCATTTGTTTTGGCATCTGTTTCTTTATTTTTGTCGTATATTTGATTGTTTATATCTATAGTTTCATCCAGCTTTCTGTATGTTTCTGTTGTGTTTGTTTTTTTGACTGTAGCTGCTGATTTATCATCCTCTGGTTGTTCGGAATCTTCTGTCATTATGGCACCCTTGTTCTCTGCCATTCTGAAATGAAATGGATAAATTCATGAGAAAGATTGTAGCGTCATATGGATCGTTTTGGTATTAACATAATATACCACTTTCGGCCGATCTGATGGAAAACGGTCACCACAGCCGATGGCCTGCAAAACCAGGTGTATCTTCTATTTTTTTAACTTCTGTGTATTTTCTATTTCTAACTTTATGCTCTGGTTTTAACCTTGTTTTGTTATTATGTACGTACGGTTATTAGTTTAGTTATAATATTATGAGAAATCTGTAAGGATCGTAGCAGGTGGAAATCGCTAGTCTCTGCCTACCCCCACGGGAAAAAGGCGTGATAATATGGGTATGTATAATATTAAGTAAATGGAACTAAAATGAATCGCAATGTTTAAAATACTCTTATGTGTGAATGCATGCTCTGTTTGAAGTCAGATAACACTATTTCTGATTTAATATCAAGAGTGGAACGTACTGGAACCAGGACATCTACTGAACAAAGAGATTCTTAACCTACTCCAAAAAGGGGAGGTTATGATAATATTTTTGCTTAAGTTTGTATATTACATGGCTTTTGCTTACGGCTTTGCCCGCGTGTATGTCTTTTCCACCTCTTTTACTTTGTAGGTGGGATTTTCAAAATTCCATTGTTAGTGCTCGCTCACGCTATAGATATCTATACTTGTCAGTCTTTTAAACTTCGACGTTCTACGGCTTGCATTCGAGATTAATTAAAATTTTTGAATTATAACAATAGATTGCATTATTTTGACAGTTGGACCATCGATAGTTTTGCTTACCCGTGGTACAATTTATTGGACATAGCGGTTGGACCACGGGTCGGGAGCGTTTTTTTGTTGGAGTTTTTTAATTTTCAAAATCTAAATGCAAAATTATTTATTGAAAAAATTCACGAAAGAAGCCTAAATATTACTAGATTACTTTATTCTTTACTACTCCAAAGATAATCTCATCTAATTCGGACAAGCAGTTTCAAAGATCCAATTCTATGTTTACGTACTTTTTGATGTGTACTTAATTTTTTACTGTTGTAACATATAACCCATAAATAAAGATCGTCTTATAACAGGTTTTAATATTTTCCAAGGAACTGTGTTTATTTAATTGATTGCTTTACATCACGATCAGTTTATGAGAAACGACGTCAATGGTCAATAGAGATTCCTTAACAGATAAACATAATATTATGCCTTCGTGAACGAACTGAGGCGATTTGTTCAGTTTAATAATAATAAATAAGACTATTCACAATAATAGACCTTATATAACTACTTGGCGAACGTAATATTAACATGCAGTTAACGCATTTGGAACTTATAAACTGGCATAGGTTTCGTTGCACTTTATCGCACCACCTTTACTACTCTCTTTTTGGTCTATTAGTGGACTGGTAGAGAATGCCATATGGCGTTAAGTCCACCATTTGATATAATTTTTGTAATTTTGTGCAAAAAAGGAAAAAAAAAACTCCCCGCCGGCCCGCTTAGAACCTGAGATATAAATGTACTTAGGAAAGTTGACAAAAATATTTTTTAATTAAGTTTTAATAAATTAAAAGATCAATTTTTACGATTTTGGTGAAATTCGGTATGGATATACTCGAATACGTCGGCAAAGGTCCTAAGACTACTATGAAAATATTTTGAATATATATATTTTTAAATAATGTGTCTCCAGCTATACTGGCCTCCGATAACACAACACTCCTCTTGAACACTTAAGTAATACTCCTTATAAAATAATTAGCTCAAGGCCCAAACAATGGCTGTACGGCGATGTGCGCGTGCGCCGATTATGCAACTATGATAAATAAGTAGTAAGAAACAAGGGTGACGTGTTTATCCATTACAATGTGCTCTGTATTTCTAGCATAATGTAAAAAAACAGATACACAATCTAGTGTATGTATAAAGATAATAAATAGTCCCTCTGACATGTTAGGCGACCAAGTCTGTTTCATGAGTTTCTTTCGGTATTTCTTCTCAGCAGTGGTCGTTCCGAAATGCTAGTAGTTTGTAGCTTTGAGACTTAATATATTGTGATTAAATAACAAGTTTTTGACGTGAAAAAGCCTTCTTTGAAGGCCAAGTTTAATAAAGAATTTTTGATTATGATATATGTGAATTTTTTTTTAACTAATCCGTTGTTTAGTTAGGAATTGTGTGAACAGATTATATGTTTGTTATTTATTCTATTATTTTACTTGTGGTAACAAATATTGTATATCCTCCAAAATAATTTAGGTATAATAAATATTTTTTTCCTATTTTTCTAAAGTTTAGACCAGCGGAATTAATTAATTTTTCAAATTATATTTACCAAAATTGGTACAAAAGGCTGACCATTCTCTACCAAGTCTCTACACAGTCTCTACCGAAGCAGTTTCCTAACTAATAATATAAATGCGAAAGTAAGTTTGTTTATTTGTTACCTCTTCACGCTTTATCTACTAAACCAATCTTTCTGAAATTTTGACACACAGTTAGAAGTACTGAGAAGGAAAAAGCACTGTTCCCGGGGGAAATTCACGCGAGCGGAAAAAGCTAGTAGCTTAATAAATTTGACCAGAACAATCATACATACATTGCTACTATAAAATTAGGAAGACTGCAGCGATACAAAGGTACATTTTCCGCATTACATAAGGCACAGTTTTTGATTGCAAAGGTCCTTGATATTGATAAAGTTATCTCGCCAGACTGAATTACATACGTCTCTATGTTTGCTTGATAACAAATGTACGTTGATTTGTTTTACAAAAACATCTCATATATTTTTATTGTGCAAATGATAAGTGTTATTTTTATTCATGACAGCTTTTGCTCGCGACTTCTTCCGCGCGGAATTGACTATTGTAAATGCCTTGTCCAAGCGGCGATCAAAATTAAACCGGTGACAGAATTTAAGTTTTGAATGATGAATTACTGTAAAAAAATACCAAATGAGCTAGATAGATATAAAGTTTTTTTTTTGTTGAGTTTCATGTTATTAAACAAATTGGCTATCGTCAGTAGTGTATGTAAGTATATTATTAGGTACGTATTACTTAATTTGTTGTTTAATTTAATATTTACTTTTTTTTATTTAAGTAATTTTGTAATATCAATTAAATTTAAGTAGGTACCTAATTAAACTGAATATGAATACCTAAACTATAAAAACTTATTAAAAATTGTAATTTAGAATTGTGTGGCTTTAAAAAAATACAAGAAAAAAAAATCAACTTCATGAGTCAAGTTAGGTAGATTCTACATAAGTTACTTTGATTTATATATTTTATTAGTCATGCCGAGGCTCTAAAAACTCAATAATCTTATAAAACGTGGAAAGTATAAAACCACTTTACGTTTTTATTATTTTAGTCTGTAAAATATACTTGGAAAGACATGTAGACTTTTTTAAAGTTGTCTAACAAAGTTAAGTTCTAAACATCTAAAATTACTAAGTATTGGGATGTGTAAATAAGTTTACTAAGCAACTAGCTTGCCTTGGACCAAAACATATTATTCAAGTACCTGCCTATATTACTCTACTCATTATTATAAGGTAAGTGACCCATGTATTTATATTAGGCAATGCTGTCGCCTTTTATCCTAATGATGATAGAACCATAGATTAAATATGAATAGATACTATGCTATAGTATAATATATAATAGTAATAGAACGCAAAAGGCTCTTTTGACAATGAGTAAATATAGTTTTTCACTATAGATAGATAGATAACGTTTATTTATACTGAGTGAGACACATACAAACGATACAAAGTAATTTACTTAAATTAGTTACTTATAAGTAGATAATTTAGTTTAATATTACTGTAAATTATTGTAGGTACCTAATTAAATTTATTTTTATGCCGATTAACCGGAAGAGATCCCAAAAAATCTTGAACTAACTTAAAAATAATATAAAAACTAAGAAAGGAAAAAACATACAAGTTATAAAGTAAAATAAACAAACAATTTTTTCTTACGAAAAAACTTACTCAGGAAACTTGCCTACTATATTATAAATTCCAATCTTGTCAGCATAATAACAATTGTTAATGAAGTTGTTAAGTATGTATAATAATACAATTTTTATTTATACTTTGAATATAGCAATTTGAATAAATTTTACATTAAGTAAGTAAATATAATTAATGACTGTCTATAAAAAATATTTTTATGACCTTTTACCTTAATTTTGTTTAATTTTGCCAAATGGTATCGATAGGTGTTTCCAACTTAGTTACAGTCTCTTCTGACTGGACTAATATTATGGCAATGGGACTTGGCCCGAATCTTTTTTATTTATTGTACCTATTGGCCTAGATTTTAATTGCCTACCAAAAATGTGAATTATTTTTTTTGACACCTTAACTTTTACTCAACGCGCTGAAATCTTATCTAAATTTAATACTTTTGCTCCAAATATTAAAATTTTAGACCGTTCATCTCTTCGCCTTCTAGGGTCAACTATTTTTGCAGATTCCTTTTCAAATTTTATACAAGAAAAAATTAAAATTTTTGACTTTGCTTTGGAACGCCTGTCAAAAATTCACACTCACTACGCTTTTTCAATACTACGTTTCTGTCTATTCGTTCCCTATTTTACGTATAACCTTAGGTGCAGCCATTTTTGGAAGTACCCTATTTTGCTTCAAAATTTAGACGTTTCTATCAAAAATTCCCTTTCGACTATTTTGAACATAAGTTTTGATGATCGCTCTTTTGCCCAAGCCTCCTTGCCCATTAAGTTCGGAGGTTTGGGTATTCGCAAAATTTCTAGTGTCGCCTTGCCTTTTTGTCCTCAGTACATAGAAGATCTGTCTAAAAAAAATTTGAAAAATCCATCGTATGACATCAGCTATGTTTCAGAGGCCAAAAATGAATGGCTGGGCCAATGTCCAAATTTACAAATTCCTAGTTTATGGCAAGAGACCGGACAGAATGACCCTTGTGCCCTGGAGGTTGGGACGGCCCTTAATCTGGGATGCCACATGTATAGATACCTTGGCGCTGTCCCACCTCCCGGCTACGGGGTCCAAGGCCGGCGCTGCAGCGGCTGCTGCCGAAAGCCTCAAACGGCGCCAATATGCAGGAATTTTTTCTTCTACATTTTTGAGCCGTTTGGGGTTGAGACATTAGGGCCGTGGGGACCTTCAGCCCACAAACTATATGACGCCATCTTCCAAAAATTAATTGAGGTTTCACGTGACCAGAGGGCTGGTATTTATCTCGCACAGAGATTAAGCATTGTCATTCAACGTGGCAATGCTGCCAGCCTTCTGGGCACTTTACCTCAGGGCAACGAACTGTCGGGGCTGGCATTTTTGTAAATATATTTAATTTTAGTTTTTTTTTTTTATTAATTTGTAAATATTTTTTTTAAATAACCTACGTGACGTTGTATAAGTCATTTTTGTCTCCCCGTCTCGTTTCCTACAATCCCTTTACTAGACCCACTAAGTTCTGTACCCAAAGGTCGACTGTTATATAATGCTTTTGCATAAAGTCCTAATGTGCCATACTTTGTATTTGGGCAATAAAGGTTAAAATAAACGTTTCTGTAACGTTGCAGTTACCCGCGGTCGTAGCCAGATGGCAGGACAACTGGCTGGCTATTATAGTTATGTTTAATATGCTTATCAGTAAATTATAATTAAGTAGTATTTTTCGTAGATTTTAGTCACATGATTGTCATGACGACACACAGTTTCCGAGTACGAGATATATGACCCACGACGACCTATTAACCCATACGGATAAAGAATTCGACATAATTATACATTGTATTAATTAGGCCGCAACAAAAAAAGTCAAAAAGCCTATCTAATGATTAGATATTACTGAAGATTCTAATAATACTAGCTTTTGCCCGCGGCTTCGCCCGTGTGAATTTGCCAAGGGAATAATGCTTTTTCCCAGGATTAAAGTTACCCTATGTCCATCTCAGTACTTCTTACTATGTGTATGCGAAATTTCAGGAAGGTTGGTTCAGTAGATAAAGCGTGAAGAGGTAACAATCAAACTCACTTTCGCATTTATAATAATTCGAGGCTCCGCTCCCGTGCATGGTAATTTTAATAGGAATTTAATAGGAATCCCCCGTTGAAATTCCTTTTCTTCCCTTGATTGACTTTCACAATCTGCGCGGGAAGAGACGCAGCTGGATGTATGTTTTTCTTTGCTCCCAGAACTTTTAGGTTATTATACAAAAACCAATGTAGTGTAGGTTATACAAGGTTATTATTCAGGTAGGTATTTATACAGTAACCAAGCACAATCAGTTAAATAAACTATTTTTATCAAAAATTTAATGAACTTATTAACGTTCGGTATCGTGAAAGCATACCGGCTCATTTATGCATGTACAGTCAACAGCACATCAACCTACTCAAATTCATTGCAAATTCGACTCTGCGGCCGCGGCATAAGAGATCATGCAGGGTAACTTGAGGTGCGGTCGACTGTACCTTTACAATTATTTCAAAATCTGGATATTTTTTTAGCCTTATTAGTGTCTCACTGGCCGGAAAAGTAGGTACTCCCATTTTATGTGTACTTAAATCCAGTTATGTACTTATGGCCAGTACAAGTAAATTAAATATTAGCGTAAAATTGGTATCTGCTTTTGTAATTTTTAAATAATTTACTGAATTTTTCTGCTTCATCTAAATTGAGTAATAGGCACTTAACGTCGCCAGTCTCCAGGGTAACCTACCCCATGACGGCAACGATTTACGGCCATTTTTTTTTTGTTCAGTGTTAAATATTTTTAGTAATAACTAATTTTACAAAAAACGATTGCAGTAGACGTCACACAGCCTATGTTACCTGGGATAACGAAAGAACTAAGGATACCTCACACTATCTGTCTAGTCAAGGAGTTTAAGAATGATGGTGGAATAAAGAAACTCACATACATACATACATGAACCCTGAAAACATATCGCCCCTTTTTTGGCAAATGCAATTAATTTTACGCACCTATAAATGCGAGCAGACCGAGAATTTTGCCTATTATTAATAACTTAATTCAATAACAAATATTTTAATAACTAAAAAACAAACTTTATAAACATATCATCATTTAACTTAAATCTGATATTTATCGACTAATTCAACCGTATATAGACGACCCACCTGTTTATATATAATTGTCACTTCCGAAGCTCTAATCTTCACTAATTAAAGTTTCCACAATCGTAAAAACAATTAGAGTGAACGATCGATGAACTACAACAATCTCACAGACAGACAAGCAGTTGCTTGTATGACAATCAGTTAACTGATACGCACTTCCATTCACATTGCAGGCACGCGACGCTAGAGATGGAAAACTGTCGATACTGTAGATGTTTTTACACGCTTTTTTTGCTCCAGGAATTTTCCTACACGTCATCGAATCTTAAATGGAGTACCTATTTAATAAATTCTGTAAATTTTAACCTATTTATATTTGGCATCTAGCTAAAATCTATTTATTCAGGCACGTCTTTTATAAGTATCAGTATTGTGATACCTTGAAGCTTGATGTAGGTACAGTCATGAGCACTAATATGTAAACACATCGGACCTTATGATAATGTGATAAGATCTAAAATGGTATACCTAATGTTAGCTGCCCCGAGTGTGGATTGACGGGAAAGCGATGACAGCGCTCTCTGGCGGTTGAATTTGAAGCGTGCGGACGTGTCGTTTCGTGCTCCCATTTTTCCGAGTTTATTTTTGCCAATCGATTTATTTTCGCTATTTGCTAGTAATTGTTAATTGTTTTGATTTAAAAATAATTATAATTGTTCTTATCGCCGTTGCACTTTTATTTTTAAAATTCAAATATATTTGAGTAGCTAAAATCAGAAGTGTGATATTACTTCATACCCACATTTCTGTTGTGAATTCAAATTGATTGGCATTGATAAGCGTTATGTGATTTAATTTGCGTTCGGTCAATAATGTGTAAAAAAATAAGTCTCATAGTCGTAAGAGACATACTAGTGGTTCGGTCGGGTATAAAATTATTTACGTGTGTGTGAGTAAAGACAGTGACCGATGACGGCGATCGCGGTGACGGACGCCGCCGGGCGTTGAAGGGCTTGAGCGCGGGAGTCGCCGCCGTTAACATTCGCGACATCGTCGCCGCTCGCATTCCAATGACGGTAGTGTTAGCTGGTCCCGGAGCCGCTCGCTCAGGACACGTTCTGCTGAAGGCCGCGTTCGTCGCTCGCGGTCTCGTTCGTATTATTGTGATATGTGACAGCGTCATGTATCTCGTAGCTGCGAAGTTCGTACCCCAGTTTTATCGCGAAGCGGTATCGATCGAATCCTTAAATTCTAATGCGGAACGAGGGTACTTCGAAACAATTACACTTAGTATAGACTTAAGTAGAGGATATTTCGCTTTTAGTATCGGATGAATGCTCGATGAATGTATGAATGTTATCGTTATAATATGCACCGTTGTGCTGAATAGGGTTACTGATATAAGTACGTACGAAAATTCACAACGGTCAACCCATGCGTTACTGATGAGTTGCGGCAATTACAACTAATCTTTAATAACTAGGTATTACTAAGCAGAAGATAATACAGACTTCTGTTCTGAACCTACTCGTCGGGCACGAGAATACTATGCCAGCGACAACGGTGTTGGTGAGAGATGTGGCTCAGGAGTCTTCTGTACAAAGTCGTAAGTTAAAAAGAGGGGTTATTAGATAAAGGACAGCCGAACGGTTGTTGCGAAATCAAAAGCAGCAGGATGCTAAAGTAAATGAGAACAGGCGTGCCCCACGTACCTTCGGCGAAGGTGACATGGATTTTGTTATCAAGTACTTGCAGCCAAAAGGAAAATTAGATCCTGGGATGCGAGGACCCACAGAGGAGTTCACAGGGTCCTGGCTAATGACCGCTATGAGCTGAAGTTAATGGCTGGAGCTTACGGGAAGACGACGTATGCTGCCGCTGTTCATGGTCCCTTGGAGAGGTAAATCTGCACTTCCTTTTGAAGGTGAGTGCCAAGTCTGGGCAGTATGCCGAAATTCGTGCCTATGCTGACAGCCACCGGGAGGTATGCTCAAATTTATAGCCTATGCCTACGGTGTGAAATCTTGGGCGGTATGCCGAAATTAGTGCCTATGCCGACGAGTCGCCGGGAGGTATGCTCAAATCATAGCCTATGCCTACGGTGGGAAATCTTGGGCGGTATGCCGAAATTAGTGCCTATGCCGACGAGTCGCTGGGTGGTACGCTGAAACTAACGCCTATGCCAACAGTGTTCCCTGCATGAATTGGTCGACCAATGTATTTGTGTTGTAGTTAGAAACAATTTTTGCTTATTGTGCATGTTCTCTGTGACTGTTTTGTTGTTTTGATGTTGGTCAAATCATTAATATTGATTCCAATTTTCAGATAATAAACAATGATGTGTTGGGCCTAGAAAGTGATGAGGACACAGCCCTTGAAATGCTGCCGGGCCCTTCTACCTTGTTGGGTCCATCTCAATTGCCTGACAATGACCTGCCCATGAAATCTAACACGGACCCTGTTGAGGACAACAGGATGTCAGGAGAGGCCGTGTTAGCTGCCCCGAGTGTGGATTGACGGGAAAGCGATGACAGCGCTCTCTGGCGGTTGAATTTGAAGCGTGCGGACGTGTCGTTTCGTGCTCCCATTTTTCCGAGTTTATTTTTGCCAATCGATTTATTTTCGCTATTTGCTAGTAATTGTTAATTGTTTTGATTTAAAAATAATTATAATTGTTCTTATCGCCGTTGCACTTTTATTTTTAAAATTCAAATATATTTGAGTAGCTAAAACTAATATCAATGCTCGTGACTATACTATACATGGATGAAAGAACTTGATTTGACCTTGCCTTTAAAATGTTTAAATAAATAGGCTGACTTCAATTAAAAATGAGATGAATAATATTATTACCAACTGTAATCTAGTGGTTAAAAAGGTGATACTTGTGATTCTGAATTATCTATAGATACATCATCAAATGAGTATATTTCGTATTATAATAAATAAATAAATAATAAATATATACGGACAAATCACACAGATTGAGTTAGCCCCAAAGTAAGTTCGAGACTTGTGTTATGGGATGCTAATTCAACGATACTATATTTTATGACAAATACATATATAGATAAACATCCAAGACCCAGGCCAATCTGAAAAAGATCATTTTCCATCTTGACCTGACCGGGGATCGAACCTGGGACCTCCGGTGTGGCAGTCTGGCGTGATAACCGTTAGGCCACGGAGGTCGTCAAATTATGTATCGAATATTTACCAGTATCGATAAAATTTGTTTATCTTTATCCACAACACTAGTGATCAGTGAGTGCCACCAGCCGTCACAACTTTCGCCGACCTCTCCTCTCATTAAGCAATTATTGTTATTTAATATTTTAAATATACCTAACTACAGTCAGTAACTTCCTCTTTGGATGGTAGACATGTCTGCCTGATCTATGGTTATCGGCGAGTAACAAAGGTGCCGCCAGGAAAGGATAGAAACTAAGTATCTTACATCCATAAACTTTTACTACTTACTGCGAGTTTTTGCAACATAATTCAATAACCAAATCAATCAACCAATCGACCAATTGCAATATATTTCAATTAATACGCGAGTGATACGAAAGACCTTTGACGACCTCCGTAGTGTAATGGCTAACAAACCATGGCATGCGCCAGTCCGCCACTGTGGAGGTCCCTGGTTCGATCCCCGATCAGGTCAATATACAAAATGGTCTTTTTCTGAATGAATGAAAAATTCTTAATTTAAATAGGCTTAAAAATAGCACTTTTAAAGCGTCATAAACTTAGTTGACGTCAGATAATTACTGAGCTAAGGTTACTACCAAAGCGCTAGTGGAGAAGAGGCGGCGGCGCAACACAATCCACTGCTGCATTTTCTGCAAAGACGTCATTTTACAACATATTTGTCTTATAATTAAAGAACTATCTATGTGGACGAATATACATTGAATTGTTATATGGATTTCTCATTGGTCTGGGTATTGGTTGCTGATTTAAATATACGCCTCGTTAATTTAGATATGAAATAAATGCGAATATGATGTAAAATACAGTAATTATATATCTATGCGGTGGTGGTCGAGTGGTTAGGACACCCGCCTGTGGTTGAGCCCAGGTTCAAATCCTGCTCGGTTGGCGTATGCAAACTCATGTGGCGACATGAGTTTGCATTCCAATCATAATTATGTGATTGGAATTCAAACTCACCACCTGCTTCCGGTGAAGGAAAACATCGTGAGGAAACCGTACACTATAGACTGTTTAGTTAACTTTACGACAAGTGCCGCTAGACGGCGCACGGTGGACCCTATACTATGGACAGCCCGGTCAAAATTATTTAGGTGCATTTTTCGACTGAAACTAATTTGTAAACGTGTGTTATGGCAGAATAACTTCATTACTTCGAATAATTTCATGTTAAAGGCCATGAAATTATAAATATTTCCCTACAAATAACATAAACTAAAAAAAAAAACAATGTAGGTATACTTTATTGCATTATAAATCAAGTAAAAAGTTGTCTACTCGGGTAAATAAAATCATATCTAGAACCTCAGTTGGAAGTGCTATTATTAACTTCGCTTCCGTCAACATAGAGCGGATTGAGGAGGTACTATCTTTTCTTCAAATGCTGTTTCTGTGGCTTTCGGTGGTATGATATTTTTTACTTCCTATGATTTGCTAAGATGGCCTTCACTGCGAAGTTTCGCTTCAGTAGAAAAAAGCAGTTCGTCCACAGAAGTAGAAGCACATAAATTTTCAGTCTTCCTACGTTTACGGCGTTCACTAGACAGAAGGAAATCCAGAAAAACCTTCACCGGCCTACACGCCTTTGATTCTACAAATTACAAACGTAGATGTCGTGCCTCAGTTGTGTCTCAAAAGCCAAAGAAATCATAATAAAACATAGAAGTCTTACAGAGATCTTGTCACTTTATTTCAATTTCTTTGGCTCATGAGACACAATTGAGACGAGACATCTACATTTGTAATTAGTAGAATCGGCCTCCTGGATTGACGATTCTGTTAGCATATTTTTTTTAAAATGCACTGTCCATCTAACCATGACGACTTAATATTTAAAAAATATTTTTGTCCCTGTTCGACGACAACCACTTATTTTTAATAGTTATAAAAAAAATTAACAACGTTTTTTTAAGTTCAGTTAGGTCTGTAGAAGTGCAGTTGGTTTTGGCAATTAGCATCTCTTCTAATTTTGAAAACATTGTGTCTAATTTTTTGTATTTGAGTGAAAATCATCTTTCACACAAATCTCTCTTCCTTATTGTGTAGACTATTACACCTAAGAAAGAATAAATAAAAAAAACTATAAAATCAGCTACAGTATAGTCAAAACTCAACACTTCACACAAGTTATAACATTGCATTCTTCATATATCTGTATAAAATTATCATAAACACGAACGCCTTCAATTGAGAAACCACTACCTCCTAACTTCTAAATCCTGCCATTTCCAAATGGGGATTTTGTCCGCACGATTCAACTCAAATCTGTATTCTACATTATTCTAGGATTCACCTAAAATCAATAATTAAGAGGACAAAATCCCCTAATTTGAAAAAAATAATAAAAACAAAATTGCATTTTCAAAACTGACTTATAGTTGTATTCGATTTTTTTTCCATGTAATTAATAATCTCAAAATGTTACATTTATACGTTTTAAATACTACATACCTTCGTCATTACTCATGATTATTTTTATTAACTTCACGCTCTTACTTTAAGAAATACAAGTATTCAAAGTATGAACAAAACTTTGATTTGCGCAACGAACAATAGCGAATTCACAAAATTGCCAATGTTTTGACATGTCGTACACACAATATTTGACGGCTAAGGGTACTTTACTATCGAAAACTAATGCACTATATCTTCAATTTATCAAATCAATAAGTAATAACCATCTACCTATATTTAAAAAAAAATGATTTATGACCGGCCGCTCCATACTACAGGATCCATAGTGCGGCGGTAGTTGTCAAGTCATGTCAGATACCTAGGTGACTTGAGAATCATCTGACGCCTGTGTTATCAAAGCACTCGATAAGAAAGAAAAATAACTACCTTTAACCAAGTTAATATACTAGCGGAATTAACTTTATGATCTTCAATATATGCTTCCATGCTGGTCTGGGAGCGAACAAAAAACATAGAATGTGCCAGCTGCTTCTCTTCCCGCGCAGATTGTAAAAGTCAATCGAGGGAAAGAGCTTTAAACTGGGCATTCCTTCACTCATAGGCGATGGGCTAGCAATCTGTCACTGAATCTCCATTCCATCAGAAAGCCGACTATTCAGCTAAGCGTGGCCTTATCTATAGTCTCACGACTCTTGGCTCTGTCTACCCCGTGTTAAAATTGTAAAAGCGCCATCTATCTCAAATCTATTAATTTATTAACAATAGTTAACGAAATCATTAATCTTGCTTATTATTGAACTTCTTAATAAGTTCCGATCATATGCGATAGATGACGCTTGCTCTCTGTGCTATATATTGTTGTACGTGGCTTCGCTGCCTTCTTCTCTCTCTCGACCACGAATAAACCACATCTCTGGACACGGCCTTTTACTCGAAGAATCCCGCCATATTTGCTGGCCCTCAGTTACTATTATCATCCATCAGAGAAAGGTACTGGGTGCCCAAAGGTAAATACTTAGCGAATAAGGTCGTTCATGAATGTGTCACCTGCTTTAGAGCCAAACCTACCACAACAATTCCTCCTATGGGTGACTTGCCTGGTACCAGGGTAACGCCGGCCCCTCCATTTTATACAACAGCATTAGATTACGCAGGACCTTTCTTGCTACGTGACAGGAGGGGACGTGGTTACAAGACTTATAAGGCATATATAGGTATCTTTGTATGTTTCGTAACGAAGGCGGTTCACATTGAATTGATTACAGGTCTCCATACTGAGGCCTTCCTGGCTGCATTCAGAAGGTTTGTGGCGAGACGAGGTAAACCAGGCCAATTGGTAAGTGACAATGGAACTACATTCAAGGGTGCTTGTAATGATCTCAAAGAATTGTATGAGTTTATAAATCAGTCTTCTACTGATATATGCACATCCTCAACTAATCAAGGTATCAAATGGAAATTCGGTCCAGTTTACACACCTCACATGAATGGGTTGGCTGAAAGTTCAGTTAAGTCCTGTAAATACCATTTAAAGCGAGTAATGAAAGATAGTTTATTAACTTATGAAGAATTTTCTACTGTAATTATTCAAATTGAAGGAATCTTAAATTCTAGACCACTCTGCCCTCTTCCTGACTCTAATTTAGATCATACCCAAATCCTAACGCCAGCTCACTTCCTCATGGGAAGAACACCAATCACATTGGCCGACTACGAATATGAAGCCGTCCCGATCAACAAATTAAATTATTTTCAACAACTTCAACAGATTCAACAACATTTCTGGAGGCGCTGGTCACGAGACTACATCGGGCTGCTGCAGCAAAGGACCAAATGGCGGAGCGCCAAAGGACCAAGCCTGAAGATCGGTACAGTCGTACTAGTCAAGGACCACCACCTGCCGCCGTGCCAATGGAATCTCGGGAAGATAACTCAAATCCACCCAGGGGTCGACGGAGAAGTTCGTGTCGCCACCATCACCACTTCAAGGGGGGAAATCAAAAGAGCGTTTAATAATATTTGTCCCCTACCGATAGATTTAGAAAAAATACACTGTAAATTTCTATGTTGTGGAGAAAGTAAAATGTTACAGAACATCTTCTCAATATCTGCGCTAATAACGTATTTGTGTATTCGAAATCTTAATAAAATATCGATGAGAGGATCTTGTTTAATAGTGCCTGTGTATTGAAGGTCATTTAATGACACACCTGTGGAAGTTGGAAATGAACAATCTATAACAACCCTCAGCGGGGTGGAGACCTTAGAAGGGTTAATGACCGCATGATGAGGTAAAAAATTTAATGACTCATTTTGTTCAATCTTACTCATGCGGCCTAAACGTTCAAATTCTTTCATAAAGTTTACATACATGTTTTTAAATGAATTGTTGTGCTCAAATTTTCTTTCAAGGGACTGAAAACGTTTTAAAACCACTGACTTTGAATAGCCCAGCTCAGAGGGGGAAGCTTTGAGGGGTAAGTTCACCACAAAGTTACCATCAGAAGAGCGTTGGTGAGTCATAAATATTTCCTCACATTTTCTTTCATCATCTGATAACTGTTGAACTAAATCTAAAGGTGAATCATCATAAAGATTATCAATTTGCCAAAATTTTTGTAATTGGGAACTAATATTCAAGTTACACCTCACCTGTTTAGTTTCAGGGGAAGCAATGGCAATTGCGCCTGAGACCACCCATCCCAGGTAGGTATTTTGCAAAATAGGCAACTTGTCCCCCAGTCTAATTTGTCCCGTACACAACAATTCGTAAAATAATTCTGCCCCCACTAAAATATCAATTTCACCCGCGGCATAATAGCTTTCGTCAGCTAACTTGTTTACGTATCGATGTGGAATGTGCAAAGATTGCAAGTCAAAACTGTACTTGGGAATATTACAAATAGATGGCACTATTAAACAGATGATAGATTTTCGATAAGATCTTTTTCGTGATTGTAATTCTAATTCACAATAATAATCAATTGTAGTGGAATTATTACTGAACCCAATTACCTCCATATTCGTTTTGTATTTCGGGAGATTCAATAAATTATACGCCCTTTGCGTAATAAAATTAGATTGCGAGGCAGAGTCAAGCAACACGCGCAATGTATGCTGACGGCCGGCACTGTCTGGAGACAAAAACAAGTGCAGTTGTGAGAATTACGGATTTATTGCAAACCGGTTTTGATGCGATCGAGTTAGTATGCGTTTGGTTTTGAAGATTTGCAGATTGAACTGTGTTATTCGAATGATGTACAGAGATAGGTATAGATGTATGATTTGTACTATTTTCTGAGTAAGTATTTAATGCTGTCGCAGGTTGAGTGTTATTAATATTCGTGTTGCGTTCGATGTGTAATAATGAATTATGTTTACCTTGGCAATGTTTGCAGTGTGATGAGCGGCAATTAGGTTGAGCGTGACCGGATCTGAGACAATTGAGGCAGAGACGAAGTTTGCGTATGACCTGTATGCGTGACCTAGCGTTTAGAGCCAAAAAACCTAGTACATTGATTAATAAAATGTCTACCTTTGCAATTGGGGCAGCTCGCCGTGGTACCTTGAGTTTGATTAGGAGCTGCGCTCGTAGACGCGTGGGACGTCTGGGCCTTGTGGGGCACAGGGGGCGCGTGGGACGTGGTCACAAGGCTCTTCTTTGCTGGCTCAGCCGGTTGCTTTGATTTCATGGCATCTAGTAGGTCGGCTCGCTTTCGTAAGAAATTCTTGAAGTCCTGTAACGAAGGCAATTCCTTTGAACCAATTTGTTCCTCCCACTTACGTAATAGATTTTCGGGTAGCTTGGAGGATATGAAATAAATGACTACTAAATCCCACTCATTTACAGCAACATCTAGCGATCGTAGTGATCGTAAGTGACGGGAAATACCATCAATGGTTGATCTCAAAGACTGTGAGGTCTCCTCTATTTTATCCATGTTAAATAGATATTTTAAATGAGTAAAGACTAACAAACGTGGATTATTATATCTTTCACATAAAAGTTTCCACGCTAAAGAGTAGTTATCAGCTGAATATTCTAAAGTACTAATAACTTCAAGTGCCCCATCCTGTAGACAACTTTTTAAATATTTAAATTTTTGAATAGGTTTTAGAGTACTTTGATGTATAAGAGCGTCAAAATTTTCACGAAATTCTAGCCAGTCCTTGTAATCACCATTAAAAGTGGGCAATGAAATTTCAGGATATTTAATAGCATCAGAACCCTCTGAGGTTTTTACCTCTGGTTGTGGGTTCTGTGTGAGAGCCGGCTTTTTTTCTGAATAATATTTTTAGCTTTAGAAACGCATGAATAAAAAGAATCTTCAAATTTTTGACGCTCAAGGGTTTGATCTTCGCTGGAAAGTAATTCTAATTTTGTTTGCACTTCATCAAAATTAGAAAAAACACCTTGAATGCGTTCTGTTCGCAATTCAAGATCAATTACTTGTTCTATTGATATAGAGAGAATATCGGGAAGAGAGGTTATAAATTTACTATACAAAGTGAGTTTTGATTTAATAATGCCTCTCTCACGTTTGAGTTGTTTTAATTTACTGGCCTCTTTGGATACCATTGTATCAGCAGTTGACTCACTATCGATTTCTGAACTCGACATGTCTAACACAAATTAAAGGAATCAATACTGGAAAATTTAGGTTATGGCAGCAAGAAGGGATTGGAAAATAGAAAGGAAACCAGCTCACTTACGGTTTTCTCTTGGTCTTCGTTTCTTCTTGTTGCACGCCACGTTGCCACGTGCCACCACGGGACGAACTATGTGCTTGCTTGATTTGTTTCTTGATGCCTAGGGAAAAAAAACCTGCTTCCCCGTTGATATTAACGCGGCTCGGCACTCCGACGGCGCGTGTTTGCAGCGGCGCGGGTGACCACGATGAAACTTCGGGCACCCGACTTGAGAACTGGAAATTATCACCTCGTGATGATGCTTTTCTTGAAAATTCGTGGGCTTGGCTCTCCAAGCCTGTACACTATCCCTGGACACAGCTGAATCGCCGGAAAGTCCACGTGCGACCACGTGCTCGTATGCGTGTGGTTCCGATGACTCCAACGTCCCGGCGCCGACTTGACCCGCCGATTCACCCACAACCGGGCAGGAAACAGAAGGAGCTGCGCTGCTAGGTTCCAATTGCGATCCACAGCGCCTCAAATTGTATGGGTCACCAGCAAATATGGCGGGATTCTTCGAGTAAAAGGCCGTGTCCAGAGATGTGGTTTATTCGTGGTCGAGAGAGAGAAGAAGGCAGCGAAGCCACGTACAACAATATATAGCACAGAGAGCAAGCGTCATCTATCGCATATGATCGGAACTTATTAAGAAGTTCAATAATAAGCAAGATTAATGATTTCGTTAACTATTGTTAATAAATTAATAGATTTGAGATAGATGGCGCTTTTACAATTTTAACACCCCGTAAGGGATAGAGACGTGATTCTATGTATGTATGTTTGAATGTATGTATCTTCAATATACTGTAAAAACCTAAAACCTAGTTTTCTTTATTGTGGTTTTAATATAAAAATAAGTTCGGTTCTCAACGCAATTGTAAAGACATGGGCTATTTATTATGTGAGAGGACCTTATGATTTTTTTTTTAACTTTAACAGATTTTGGATTGAAAAAAGTTAGGTTGCTAATTTTTTGATTATGAACATATTGTAACCAAATATTACATATATGTAATATTGTAATATTTGGTTACAATTAAATTAGAGCGACTTTACGGCTAAATTGAAGGAATATTGTTCCGACCTTTGGTCGACTGATATCGGAAGCCAAAAGTTTTGTGCCGAGATCTTGAATTATAAGTACCTCGATAAGATATTCTGGCTTTTTGTTTCTTTTTAGGGTTCCATACCTCAAAAGGCAAAAACGGAACCCTTATAAGATCACTTTTCAAACTCAAACTTTTTTTTCTCAAGAACGCTTATAGGTATCAAGTAGAAATTTATATCGAATACCCGGATCCACGTTCTCTTTTAGGAAAAAAAAATATCGAAATTATACGTCAACGCGATCAAGAAATATTTAGGCAGCAATCAAAACATATGGGGTACTTCCCGTTGACCTAAAATTATGAAATTTGGCAAAAAAACAAGGCCTATCAGTACTTAAATAGGAATAAATCTGAAAATTGTAAATATGTTGTTGGAAGTAAAAAAAAAGTGATACAAACTTATTTTTGCGCTGGATTCAGTATGAGTCTTAAGGATCGAAGTGCAAAGTTAAGTTTGTTTTTGAAACTAGTTGGTCATTTAGTTAGAGCTATAATGTGAGACACTTTGCGTGTACGGAACCCTTGGTGCGCGAGTTTGACTCGCACTGGCCGGTTTTTATTTGTATAGGGAATGGTAGGTTATTTTAGAGTCTTCACGGGTATTATATTTAAATATATTAAATATAAATATATACGGACAAATCACACAGATTGAGTTAGCCCCAAAGTAAGTTCGAGACTTGTGTTATGGGATACTAACTCAACGATACTATATTTTATAACAAATACATATATAGATAAACATCTAAGACCCGGGTCAATCTGAAAAAGATCATTTTCCATCTTGACCCGACCGGGGATCGAACCCGGGACCTCCGGTGTGGCAGTCCGGCGTGATGACCGTTGGGCCACGGAGGTCGTCAAGTTATATCATCAGAGTCCGATACTTGCGAATTTGTCACTGTCATTGCACGCCAGATAAATCCGCATTAGGAGGCGTAAACCTCACTATCGCTAACTTTACCTCATTATCTTTGTATGGGCCATATGTCTCAGCCATATGAACTCAGCCATACCTATGTCAGAAAGCGTTGACATACTAGCCCCTTCCCAAAATCCCCCGCTTCAATATGAAGAAGGATTTTGGTACAAAAATTTCAAAATTCTACGCGCGGTGGATCCTCGCGATTTTGAGAACAAGCAAAAGTAATAATGTACCAAATTTATAAAAAAAATAGCGATGTTAAATTAGGTTAAGCCTGTAATAACACGCTGTAGGTATATATCCAGTAAACAAATTAATTAGTATCAAACTACTCATAAGTATATCAAACTACCTACTTTTATAAATCCCTTATGAAATCGTTATCGACGGTTTTCGCAAAGAAAACAAGAAAATCCTTTTGTGTAAACGATAATATAATTCGTGTCTCGTAACAATTACATTGATAACACTTTATCTGCAATTTAACATTGACACTCTTAGAGATTTTAGCTTAGGCCTGCACTCCACCACAGCGGAGATAAGATACCACGCTACAGCAGTTCGCAGGATGTGAAATGGACACTCAATGGCCCCTAGTCGGTAAGCATTCTTCGTACGTCTCGTATGTCCGATGAATACACAGAAATAAGTATCATAACAAACAATTAGTATCCCAGAATCAGACTACACTTCCGATGACGCTGCGAATTCAATCCAGAATTGATTGAAGACACTGGAAGACACATACTTACATTAATGTTGTGGACATCCTTTAGCACTATATTTATGTTCTATA
This sequence comes from Ephestia elutella, assembly GCA_018467065.1. Taxonomy (NCBI): domain Eukaryota; kingdom Metazoa; phylum Arthropoda; class Insecta; order Lepidoptera; family Pyralidae; genus Ephestia; species Ephestia elutella. The sequence goes on along the minus strand of CM031590.1, from coordinate 11,728,542 downwards.
TCTATGGGCTATAAAGGTGAAGTTTTGCTTTTCCCAAACTAGTTTTGCATTTTAACGTCTTGTTCTTAGCGATGTGCCCCCAAGAAATTGCCTGTTCCCGAAAATTTCCAAAAATTCTCAGAAATTTCTTGGGTTTTTAGGAAAATTTTCCGTTTTCGAGAATATATCCGAGAAATTTCCAAGAAACTTTCCGCTGTTTCTTTGAAAATTTCGGGAACGGCACATCACTGCTTGTACCAAAATATCATGCATTAGATAGCAAGAATTTGTATCCGTATTAACATTGCTCCCGTGACGTGCGTAGCTGAGCGTGTGTTTATAATCTTGAGCAACGCACCAGTGGATGTGCGGCTTAATTGGGCTAAATATTCCAACCACACATGCCAAACAGTGTCACTCTGTTCTTCTCTGATAGTAGTCGTACATCTGATACCAATAAATTATAATTTCATGAAGACTTGATAACATTTCAGTGAAATTATGTGGACGGAAGCAATCTTATCTGTAGACTTGGCATAGATTAAAACAGCATGGCGGCGCCTAAAAATAGACGGATATCCCCGTTATTGATCCAAGTAAGTAGACTAGTTTTACTACAAGACATGCGCATGTGTTGTTTTCATTAGCTTTTAAAAAGCTTGGCCTAATTTTTTACGTATTGTTAATAAGTACTTATGTTCTGCCCATCTCTGACCTCCATCTGTGTGATATCTTCTCCAGATGTGGACTGAATCATGACAACCATGTTTTGGAAGCTTAATATACTTACCTATTTTATAATATTTTGTTTACTTTTTATACTCATTATCGAGTGTGTTAAAGATAACACTGGTGTCAAATTTTTCTTTGGTCGCCTATAGATAGGCAACTGTCATGATTTGACAGCTACCGCCACCTAGAGGCAGGTGTCGTATACACAAATTAAGACAGGTAGGTACATATATCTTTGAATTAAACAATCGGCCAGTGAGCAGGTTTCCTCACGACATTTTTTGTAACAAGTGATCGTCTATGAAAACTGCCATACATTAATCAGATTGGTATGCAAAGTCATGTGGATGTGTCAGCAGCGTCCTCTTGAAAAAAGATAAGTAAGATAGGTATATCTTATATACCTACATCTACGCAAATACACAAAGCCAACACCGCTCACCGCTGAACGTGGAAACTTGGAATTTTGCAGACTGGTTCTTTTTACAGCGTAAGTGAGCATGGAATTTTGTTTTCCACCTGTAAGGAGGTGAAGAACGGCATTCCCAAAAATTACTGGATGGAAGAACAGCGTCGTGGTTTACGCCAAATCATATTTTGAGAAGAGACCATTTTGATATACTCCAGATACTCACTCCTCATTTAATTATCATCATCATTTCAGTCATTTTCTGCCTATTACTCGTCTCTTCTTTTAGACCCCTCTTCTATAACGACATCCTCTCTGTTCTCTGCTTCTCTTATCTATACACGCAACTTTGACTATGTCCTCCGCCCATTTCATAGCTGTATTGTGCTATTTTTTTTGTTGATGTGGTTGTACCATTCTTCCAGTGTTTCGTGTCATCTGGCGTGTCTCTGAACATGGCAGGGATGGGCCTGGTCCTGGGCTTCGTCACCGGCCTGCTGCCTCAGCTGCGGGAACCTGATTCCGTCATCCAGATCGATGACTCGTCTGCTTCTTGGATTGGTGAGAATATAAAATAGATGACGAGTGAGGAATCTCAAACATAAGGGGAAACGGTGTGAATTGCAGGAGACCAGTGGATCTGAATACTGGGTCAACTTTCAATTTAAATGATTAATTTAATTTATAACTTATATTAAAAAAGGAGGGAGATAGTTTTCAAATAAGAAGAGTATTTCAGAGTTTAGCATATAAATCCTTTTGTTTTCTCTTCCAGCATCGATACCTGGATTTGCCGTCATCGTGGGTACCTTGATCGTCCCCAGCATCATGAGCACTCTCGGAAGGCGTCCAGCCAACCTATGCAGTTTGGTGGTGTCAGCTGCTGGCTGGCTCTGTATCTTCTTTTCTAACACCATCGCCGTCCTGTACTTAGCTCGCTTCCTCCAAGGCATCGGCATGGGAATGATCACAGCACTTGGACCCGTCCTCGTTGGAGAGTACAGCAGTCCAAAAAACCGCGGACTATTTCTCATGAGCATATCTGTGGCTATGAGCATTTCTATATTTGCAATCCAAACCTTAGGATCATATTTACATTGGAAAATTTGCGCTTTAGTGTGTATAGGTATAGTTTTGGTTAATATGGTCATAGTAATATTATCGCCTGAATCACCAACGTTTTTAGCTAACAAAGAAAGGTATGAAGAGTGTAGGAAAATATTCACATACCTTAGAGGTGACTCGGAGAATGAAGAATTAGAGAAAATGATCGCAGCGCAAATGGTGGCGAAGAAGGAACAGACAGACCAAAAAATGACGATACGAGAAAAAGTGTTGACAAAGATGAATTACTTGAAGGAGGCTTTGAAGAAGAAAGAGTTTTACATTCCAATTTTTATAATGTTTCATGTTTATGCGATGGCTCATTGGAGTGGTATAAACGTAGTTACGTCGTTTACTACAGATCTTTTTGAAAGAGTTGTGGGTTTGGACTCTGGAATAGACATCCCTTTAATGATAATGATAGTTGGAGCGATGAGGATTTTTGAGAATTTATTGGGTATGGTCTTCATAAAGACGTTAAAACGGAGAGTGATGTTGTTTTCAACGATAGGTTTGAACATTGTTGCTCTGTTGGCGATAGCAGTTTATTCGTACGTGAGGGAAAACGACTTGTTGCCTTTTGATTCACCTGAAATTGGCATAGTATTGATCCATATACTTATGTTCACGATTGCTACTGGAGCGATTCCCTTATGCTACGTGCTAGCTGGTGAGCTGTACCCGATGGAGTACAAAGGTCTCTGTGGAGGTATCAGTATGCTGTTCTTTTCCATGAATCTCTTCGCGAATACCAAAACTGTGCTGTTCTTCTTTAGTTCCTGGGGCATATACGGAACCTTTGGTCTGTACGCTGGCATATTGTTGTACTGTTTGGTTGTAGTTGGTATTTTCCTCCCGGAAACTAAAGACAGGACTTTACAAGATATAGAAGAAGAATTCCGGGGTAAAAAAACAACATCTGAGTAGATATTACGACCTCTGTTAGTATAAGTAATTACATAATTATATATAATACGCCATAAGTAAATACTGTTATGTTTGACATATCAGTATTTTTGTTTGTGATAAACTTTATGGCAAAAATATTCCAATCTCATGCCAGGGTCATTTGATAAACCACGTCCACATGTAACTGGTTGACATGGAATCATGTATAGTAGGTACTTAATACCAAGTACATAATATACAGGGTTACTGGTAAGTCGACCTACATCCGTTGAGAGGTGTTAGTATTGGTCGAAAAAAATTGTTTTTACCTCCTGTTGCCTTATCCAAAAGTTAACTGTTTCGGAGATATTTCACAATTTAGATATTTTGAGAAAAAAGGCACTTTTGCGTAGACTTTGTCTTGTATTTCTTTTTTTTTTTTTAATTCTACTTAGTAATTTAAAGTGATTTTATAATAACAAATGTTCGATCTAAACTATTTTGTAAAGAAAACTAAAATCTTTAACAAGGAAATGGATTTTTTAGTCTCATAACCCGTATTTTGTTAATATTTTTTTCAATGATTTTCAACTTTAGACACAATTATCTCAAAGAATCTAATATAAAATATTCGTGCAAATATTACAGAAAATATCCCTGCTTTATTAGCTTTACAAAAAGGTATAATAATCAGGTAAAATATTTGTGATTCTTTAAAAAACACTTTGGAAAAAACTCCACCGACAAGAACAATGTTCTTAAATTTAAATGAAAAAATAAAAAACACTTTGACAAAGTAGGTAAGGGAGGGGTCTCGAAGCATAAGGTGCTTTGAGAAAAAGGTGAAAAAGTGAATAAAAGGGTCAAGAAGTAAGTTTAATAATATGACTACTTACCTCTTCTTCTAATACAAAAACTCATTTGACGTCTAAATTCACTTTTCACCACGTCGCGTCGTCACTCCTTAGCTGCCTTCTAATTTCTTCAGCCTCTAAATAATACTTTGTATTATTGGTTTCTTCATTTGATAGGGGATAGTCATCTTTATTGACGATCGTTTTCATTTCAAAAGAATTTGTATGAAAGAAAACGGCTCAAAAAATTAGAAGACAACTGATGAGTGACGTGGTAGAAAGTGAATAGGTCAATCTCTGAGGACCACCTACTCCTAATTCAACTAATTAGGTACCCTTTTATTCATTTTTTCACCTTTTTCTCAAAGCACCTTATGCTTTGAGAATGCCCCTCCCTTACCTACTTTGTCAAGGTGTTTTTTAAAGAATCACAAATATTTTACCTGATTATAATACCTTTTTGTAAAGCTAATAAAGCAAGGATGTTTTCTGTAATATCTGCACGAATATTTTATATTAGTTTTTTTTGAGAAAATTGTGTCTAAAGTTGAAAATAATAGAAAAAAATATTAACAAAATACGGGTTATGAGGCTAAATATTAATTTCCTTATTAAAGATTTTAGTTTTCTTTTCAAAATAATTAAGATCAAACATTTGTTATAATAAAATCATTTAAAAAACCTAGGTAGGATAAAAAAAAATGAAATACAAGACAAAATCTACGCAATAGTGACTTTTTTCTAAAAACAGCTATTATGTGAAATATCTCTCTGAAACTATTAACTTTTGGATAAGGCAATGGGGGGTCAAAACAATTCGTTTTGACCAATACTAACACCTCTCACCGGATGTAGGTCGATGTACCAGTAACCCTGTATGTATGTCACCAAAAATGTATAATGAAATACCAAAGCAATATAGACTTGAATTTTTGAATACCTCATTGTTACTATATACCTAAATGATTTTTTTAATGATTAACTTAGGTAAAACTTAGTCATAATTGGAAACATTATAATTATTAATGAAACTTTATTAGCATTTACATACACCAGTTTGGGATATTGCATGCATTCAACATGTACTTAGAATTAAGTTTTTTAACACCATTTGTAAATACATACATGTAAACTCATGTTTATGCAAATAAATTTATCTTTAACTTCTTAAGTATTGATAGCACATGTCTTCCCGCGTGAGATTCGATTGAATTGATTCGAACTTGCGCCTGCGTTGCAAGAATGAAAATAAAGCTCTGTTCGGCCCTGACAATGGCAATGAACTAAGTAGGTACCTATAACAATATACGTGGGGCGCACTATAAGTTTCCGGAATGAATATGAAAAAATACTATTAAAGGTACAAAATTAGTTTATTGTTTTGCACTTTTTCATTCGATGAAACTAGTTTTGAAAACTTTTGTGCCACTCCTCTGTGGTGACCTCTGAAACGTGTTTTTCATACTCCTCGACAGCCTCTTCTGGTGATGAAAATCGTTGACCACGTAATTGGTTCTTAATTTTTGGGAACAGAAAAAAGTCACAAGGTGGCAGGTCGGGACTGTATGCAGGATGACTCATGAGTTCTACATTTTTCGCCTTCAAAAAGTCGTTTGTCTGTCTGGCCGTGTGAGAACTAGCATTGTCGTGGTGCAGGATGATACGGCGTTTACGGTTATTTTTACGGAGTTCGTCAATAACTTCCGGCAAACAAATGGTCGTGTACCAGTCACTATTCACTGTACGACGATTCTCTAAAGCAACAGTAGCCACGTGTCCAGTTTTATTAAAAAAAGAAGCAATCATCCGCTTAGATGCACTTTTCACGCGCGCCACTTTGGTTGGTTTCGGCTCATCTTGAAAGACCCATACGCTCGATTGCTGCTTTGTTTTGGGATCGTAGCAATAAATCCATGTTTCGTCACCTGTTACTATGTCCCACACCAAATTTGATGCACCTTCGTTGAATCTGGTAAGCATGGCACTGCACCAAGTGACGCGGTCCGTTTTTGAGCCTCGGTCAAGTTGTGTGGGATCCACCGCGAGCACAGCTTTCTCACACCCAAATGTTTGTGTAGGATTAATTGTATTTGACTCATGCCTATTTCTAAGGATGCGCGAATTTCATGGTAGGTCACATGCCTGTCTGTTTCAATCATACGGCGCACAGCATTGATGTTTTTGTTGGTCACAGCGGTGGACGGCCGACCATCGCGAGATTCGTCACTGAGATTGATACGACCACGCTTGAATTCTGCAAACCAGCTATAAACAGTTGTCTTGCATGGTGCTTCATTGCCAAAAGCTGTTTCAAGCCGAGCGATGCTCTGTTGAGCTGTCAAATTACACTTAAAATCGTAGAAAATCATACTACGAAAATTTTCCCGAGTTAAATCCATGTTGATGCAGACAGAGAGAAAAAATTCACTATGCAGACACACAATTTTTTAAATGGCACCACAAGGTAAAAACAAAAGACAGTCAGATGAAACAAACTGCATTTTACAGCCAAAGAGTTCTATTTTCAAATGTTGCAATAAATTTTTAAATATTGTTTATGTAAGTGGCCAGTTCCGGAAACTTACAGTGCGCCCTATGTATTAAACTAGCTGGCGCCCGCGGCTTCGCTCGCATTAATCCTTTCTTAGCGGATGCCTACGTCATAACATCTACCTGCATGACAAACAGCCCGATCCGTCCAGTGGTTTGGGCTGTGCGTTGATAGATCACTATGTCAGTCAGTCAGTCACCTTTGAGTTATATAGACAAAGACAACTAGCTTTCTCCCACGGATTCGTCCGCGTGAATTTGTTATTTACCCATTTCATTCAGGGGTGGGATTTCAAAAATTCCTAACTTAGTACTCACTTACGCTATATAACGCACCTTTGCAAAATTTCAAGTTTCTACGTTCAGCGGTTTCGTATGTGCCTTGATATGCCAATTATATAGTCAGCAAGCAATTGTATATATTTACACAGATAATACAAAAGACAAGATAAAAAAATAACTACTTAATTTTAAGCTACTTTTTTTATTTTATTAAAGATGGGTGTGCTCTTGACCACAATCTTGTCCGAGGACAGAGATGAGGTCTATTTTAAGCTACTTACAATATTGGATACTTACTTAGGTCTACGGTCTCTACCAGCTTTGAAAAGAACGCCAACACAATCAAATGATATGTGGTATGGATGGATTACATGGATTCTTGGATGTTTATCTATACATATGTATTTGTTATAAAATATAGTACCTATCGTTGAGTTAGTATCCCATAATACAAGTCTCGAACTTACTTTGGGGCTAACTCAATCTGTGTGATTTGTCCGTATATTTATTTATTTATTTAAATTTGCGCATTTGATATTTCAGTAGGAAAATCTTGGTGAACTAGAATCATGAATTTCGACCAATTACATACTTATATTTTACATACTTGTACAGGAATAAATCAGTTTATTATGCTAAGTTGGAAGATCAATTTAACACAGTTAAAGTTTTGATAGATTTTTTAATAGATCAAAGCTTTTGTTTTTTCTGATACTTCGTGATATGTCAATTATACTAATTGAACTAGACGATATTAGGCAAATAAATCTAAAAACGGACCACTAAAATATTCTATTTAGTTCTTTGATAGTGAGGCAATTCCCAGAATTGTAAAAAATAGTAAAAAACGGACTATAAGGAAGCATAATCAATAAAGTGTACAAAAAGTTAAATTAGTGCCACGTACAGTCGACTACACTTCAAAGGTGACACATTGGTTACGAAATGATTTCAACAAGTACAGTGGCAGTCATTTGTTTATTGACTTGGAAAAGACATTACAACTCCAGCAATCATCAGAACTAGCTTGAATGTTAGTTTGTGTTACTTAATCACGCAAAAGTTATACTGGCCAGATTTTGATGAAATTTGGTACACGGGTAGAAAAATACCTACCGGATACAGCTCCGGCTAAGTCATTTACAATTTTTTTTATAAAGAAGTTTAATAAATAAACAGCACATAGGGTAGTTACTTTTTACTTTCGTTCGTCTAGATGGTTTATTAAGAGCCCGCACTAGGCCAATGACAACTAAGATTTTCCCCCGCTACCCGCTACCCAGTTCGCCCGCACGCATCCAATCCGCGTTCTAAATAAAATGCTGGCGGGGCGCGGGCGGCGCGGCGGCTCAGAGGCGGATGGTTAAAGCATGCGGGCAATTATACGTATTAATTTTTTAAAAGCTTTATAAAAAGATATTTAAAAAAGTAAGTAACATAATCCCTGCCTTATCTATAGAGTACTTTATACAAAAATTTTCAATCTTTATTTTAATGTATTGCTTGAATAATAGCAGTTTAAAGTGTTAATTATAGGTGATTTGGAGGCAACTTCGCAATTTTTTTCTATCGAGAAAATTTTATGCAATCGTGTTTTTGAGTAACATAATCCCTCGTGCTAGTCCTGAAGTTTGCTATATCTTAATTTTACATTCAGTTTTACATTAATGTAGATATTACAGACGATCATGTGAAGCAATCTGGCCTAGTACGGGCCCTTAAACTTAAATACAACGTGCAAAGCAGAAGCGGGTGACTAGTGTTATAAAGCTACTTGGTCTCCGGACTTCAAAATTTACCAATTTAACGCCAAGATCCGTGATCAATTGCAATTTGGTGGTTTTTATGGTCCAAACTTTATGTCAATTAAAAGCTATTTTTAACCATCAAAAAAAGTACGGTGAGCCACAAGTCACTGTTTGTAATAAACTTGTTGATGTTTATTAAATCTAAGCATTGCATTGAGCGTGTGCTGTGCCGTGAATAGCAGGCCTTTGTTTTGCCTGCTGGCAACATTGCGCGGACGCTTCGAACGGCATTGACCTTCAGTGGTCCTTTGAACGCGCGCACACGAGGCCGTGTCGCAGGAAATATCGCGGTGATATAGCCACCATCTTGGGTTGTTGCATTTTGAAGTCGCGCGGCGTGGCGTTAATTTTGTTTGTAATAACTGATTTGAGTTATAATTGTGAGCTTCCTTTTGTTAAATAACTATTGAACGTTCGTGTTGGTGAAAAACCCTGTTATTGTGACTGTTTCTTGTGAGATGCGAAACGTGGCTGCCTGGGGACGCCGACATCTGTTGCCGAGCCAACTTCGGGAAGAAATCTATTTGTTTGTTCTGGGGAATTGAGATCTCGGGGTAGGTTTGGTGTTTAGGGACCGCATTCCCCCTTTCCGAAGACACTCAAGATTGGATCCGAAGAGCAGAAGATTAAGTTTGGTAAGTGACCCTTGGGTTTGTGGGTGGTTGTAGTTATTAAATTAGGTTAGTATATAGGGCCCCGTAGCTCCCTATATAAGCTACGGTGGTAGCAGACTGCGTATAGGTTAGGTTAGATTCTAGTCGGACAAGCGTGGTGTCGCGTGGAGATTTTTTCCCGGTACTTATTTTTACCGGTGGTTTTTTCCCGGTAAAGTTCCGGTACAGAATTCTTCCCGCCACTTCGTTTGTCCGGATTCTCTGCGCACATTTTCTGGTAGCAGAGCGTAGTTTATCTACCTTCTATTTGTTCGTTTGTAAAAAATAATTAATTGTTTGTAAAAATTATTAGATTTTTCTTAGTTTGTTTGTATAAGAATATTTGTAACCTTTTTGTATTTGTTTGCGGTTTGTACCGTGCGTTCCGGGTTTGTGCCATTCTCATACCTACCGCGGTTCTTCGTGTAGTTGTTTGATTTTGTTGTTTTTTATTTACCTTTTGTTATTTTTTGTTTGTGACTTGACGCGATGGCGAAGGTCCCCAATGCTAAGGCGACACTCGCCAACGAATTGAGATGGTTTGTGACGGCCGGTGGACTCCTGTCCCGGAAGGACAGGGAGGCCGCTATACTGGAAAGAGCGGATCAGCTCCGCTCACGATTGAACAACGCGGAAGCGGCCATGGCGGCGCTTACCGAAGCCGACCTTACCCCGGAGGTCTACGCAGGTCACGTGGCGGACCTGGACCAGATCCTGAGTCTGCACGATGACATCGTGGAGGCGGCGGCCGCAATAAGGGCGAGACAGGCTGGCGGACCAGCCCCTCGCACACCTGTTAGACAGGAAGGACCAGCGGTTACTGGTCGGCTCCCCACCCTTCAGCTGTCCCACTTTGGGGGTAGGATGGAGGAGTGGGTGGCATATAAAAATATGTTTGAGTCCCTGGTCGTAGCACGACAGGATTTGTCGAAGGCCCAGAAGATGGCCTACCTCCTCTCCACTCTGGAGGATGAAGCGCGGTCGCTCATCCAGCACCTCCGGGTGGAGGACGACCAGTACGATACGGCTTGGGAGTTATTGAACTCCCGCTACCAAAATTTACGTTTGTTAGCGGATGCGCACGCCGCACAGTTGATGGCCCTGCCCAAGGTGGCCAACAGGGCACAGTTGCGCCTGCAGTTGCTCACGCCCGTTACAGTGGCCTATAACGCGCTCCGCACACTGGGGCTGCCGGTGGACCAATGGTCCTTTTTGCTGGTGCACATTGTATTGGGCAAATTACCCAATGACATCCGCTCGCGATTTGAGCGCGAGAATGCGGAACGGGATAGCACCACCCTACCAACATTCACTGACTTGGTGAAGTTTTTGGAGTTTGAGGCACGGGCGGCTGAGAATACCATGACGGACTCAGCGCCATCCAGAGCGCCTGAACGTAGGCCCCAACAGGGACGGCAACCGCCACCGCGTGGAGCTGGTGTGCGGGTTGCACACACGGCAGCAGTCGCGGGGGACGCGGACTGCCTGCAATGTGGTCGGATGGGCCACAGCCTGCTGCAATGCAGGGACTGGCAGAGACTGCCAGTACAAGATCGGCGCCGCATGGCAAGGCGGCATGAACTTTGCTTTTACTGTTTGGGCAGTCACTATGCACGTGACTGTCCCAGAGCCATACCATGCAGTGCATGCCGTGGGCGGCACCACGTGATGCTCTGCATGAACCGGAACGGGGATGGCCCCCGGTTGTTGAGGCAGGGGTCCCCTATGGGCGGGGGCGCTCCTGCGCGAAGCCCTCCACCATCGGACGGAGGACGCGGCTTCGCTCGTCGCACCCCCCCTCGGGAGGGGGGTCGCGTACCGGCGCGGGTCTTGGCGGACCGGGACCACGCGCCCCCAGGTCGGGGCCAGTATGTGGCTGGCCAGGCCCCGGATAGGGCCCCCATGGGCGGGGGCCCTAGATCGGACGTGAGAGTGGGGACACCCCCCTCCACGCGGGTTACCAATACCCAACACATGCAGCCGCAGCGGTTTTCTCCGCCGCTGCACGAGTACCCACGGCTGGAGTACCACCCGCCGTACCATATGTATGGCCGGGCCGCGGGTTATACCCCCCTCAGATGGGGATGTGCACTCGCCCGCCATATTATCCGGGTCAGTGGCGCGCCCCTGGTTTGGAGAGAGTGGGGAGCCCGTAACTAGCTTGCTCCCTTGCTGGGACAGAGCCGCGGACGGTTCTGCTCCCTACCGCGGTGGTCCGCGTATGGGGTCGAGGGGGGAAGCCATTAATTTGAGAGCTCTGTTGGACTCAGGGGCTCAAAGCAGTTTGGTTACCACTCGAGTGGCACGCCAGTTAGGTTTAGTCGTGGAAGACTCGCCTGTGCCACTTCTTGGAGTTGGTGGCATACAAGTGAAGTGTCTGACGGGCCAGACACTTGTCACCTTTTCTTCGCTGAAGTCCTCCACAATGAGGATCACGACTTCGGCTATGGTAATGGATACCATTGCGGGTTGGCACCCCTCGACAGACATACCGCCGGGTGTGTTGTCTTTGGTTTCGGGTCTGGATTTGGCCGACCCCTTTGTCTTTCATCCCGGCCCAGTGGACTTGCTCCTGGGTTCGGACGTATTGGGTTGGATTTTGTTGGGTACCCAGAAAGCTCTGGGTTCGTCTTCACTGATGGCAGTGTCTACTATCTTTGGTTTCGCCCTGATGGGCCCTGTATTTGATAATAGCACCGTGGAGGAGCCACCGGTCGTCGCATCTGCGTCCTTGGCCAAGACCATGCAAAGGTTTTGGGAGGTGGAGGAGCCACCTATGAGTTCCAGGATGGATCCGGAACACGCTGAGTGCGAAGCCCTTTTTCGATCGACCACGGAGAGGTTGCCCTCCGGTCGGTTTGTAACTAGGTTACCTTTTGTTGCCTCTCGTCCTAGCCTAGGGCAAAGTAGGGCGCTTGCGGAGAAACGACTGCTGTCCATGGAGCGACGCATGCAGCGTGACCACGTACTTCGCGATAAATATATTGAATTTATGCGCGAGTACGAGGATTTGGGTCACATGTCTCCGGCTCGAGTTGATTGGAGCTCAACTGAGCATTATTTTTTGCCCCACCACGCGGTGGTGAAGGCCTCAACAGGCAAATTGAGGACCGTCTTCGATGGGTCCGCACCCACTTCGAACGGGGTTTCGTTGAATCTGTGTTTGCATTCGGGTCCCAAATTGCATAGGGACATAATTGACATCATCTTGAACTTTAGAAGACATCAAGTGGTTTTTGGTGCGGACATCCGGATGATGTTCCGCCAGACAGTCATACATCCTGAGGACAGGCGATTCCAGTTGATACTCTGGCGTGAGCGCCCTGAGGATCCTGTGACGGTGTATGAACTCAACACAAACACGTATGGTTTGAAATCTAGTCCCTATATCGCCATCAGATCATTGCTTGAATTGGCAGAGCGGGAACGGATCCGCTTTCCCCGTGGGGCTTCCGTGCTGTCACGTGACTTGTATGTTGATGACGTGTGCACCGGAGCCCAAAGTATTGAGGAGGCCCTCCTACTGCGGGATGAATTGATTGAAATATTGAAGACAGGTGGCTACGAGCTACGTAAGTGGTTGTCTAATGAGCCTAAAGTTCTAGAAGGGATCCCGGAGGATCACCAACAGAACCCTCACCTGTTTGAGGATGTGGATGATCCCAACAGGATAGCGGTGCTGGGCATGCAGTACCAGCCGCTAACCGATATTTTTACATTCCAAGTGGACTTGGAAATACCAAAGGTCTGGACTAAGAGAACGGTGTTGTCCGTAATAGCCCGTATGTTTGATCCAAGCGGTTGGATCAGTCCAGTGATATTCTCTGCAAAGTGTCTTCTTCAGAGACTTTGGACTTTGGGCGTCTCGTGGGACGAGCCGCTGTTTGGCTCTCCATTGGATGATTGGCTCGAGTTGTTTTCATCGATTAAGGAAGTCAATCGGATTGCCTTGCCTCGTCGAATATTGCCCCCGGGAAATATCGAGCCAGCCTGCATGGCTTTTGTGACGCGTCGGAGCGAGGCTACGCCGCGTCAGTCTATATGCGGACAGTTGACGCCGATGGCCGGGTCAATGTCTCGCTTTTGTTAGGGAAGAGCAAGGTCGCCCCCATCAGGACTAGGCTGACTATTCCCAAGCTTGAGTTGAGTGGAGCTCACCTTCTCTCTAAATTGTTGCATCACGTTGCCAGTGAGCTGGCGGCCACGGTCGAGATACGAGACATCTTCGCCTGGTCGGATAGCCAGGTCGCGCTTGCATGGTTGCGCGCGGCCCCACATACCTTGGAGGTTTTTGTTGGAAACAGGGTTTCCCAAATTCAAAATATTGGAATTGATATAACATGGAGACATGTGCCGGGAGAGCTTAACCCAGCGGACTGTGCTTCCCGAGGTTGTACGGCACCAGAATTGGTGTCACACCCGCTCTGGTGGGGTCCAGAGTGGCTGATGGGATCAGAAACATCTTGGCCTGTCTGTCAGACAGATGTTACTTCTTTGAGTTTGACTGGGCTCCGTGTACATGCTGTAGTCGCTGAGACGACGTCGGAGCCGGATTGGCTACTTGCTCGGTATAGTAGCTTGGATAAGCTTCTGGGTGTTACCAGTTGGATTAAGCGTTTCATACATAATTGTAGAAACCCACAGGCAAAGCGGTTGGAGCCGATTGCAGGTGCAGAAGAGCGCCGGAGCGCATTGTTGCATTGGGTCCGTGTCGTGCAGACCGGACGGTTTGAGTCAGAGCTTCGTATTTTGCGCGACGGACGCGCTAAGTTGAAGGGCGCGGTCGCTCGTTTGAACCCGTACATCGACTCGGATGGGCTTCTTCGGGTTGGAGGCAGGCTCCGGAAGGCGGATCTTCCATATGAGACTCGCCATCCTCTGTTGTTGCCCAAGGGCGGACCCTTGGTGCAGCTTTTGGTGTCTGATCGACACATTCGTAACGCCCATGCTGGGTGCAATGCTTTGTTGGCTATTTTGCAACGCGAGTTTTGGATTTTGTCTGCCCGAAGAGCAATCCGTAGTGTCCTGTTTCGATGTATTGCATGTTATAGGTTGAAGGCATCCACGATGCAACCACAGATGGGTGATTTGCCCGCTGATCGAATCCGACCTTCGAGACCGTTTGACGGCGTTGGAACCGATTTTGCCGGTCCCTTTTCGATCAAGGCTTCTCCCTTTCGTAATGCCCGTATTGTGAAGGGCTATTTGTGTGTATTTGTTTGTTTGGCCACCAAGGCGGTCCACTTGGAGGTGGTATCAGCTCTGACTACGGAGGCCTTCGTCGCCGCGTTGGATCGCTTTGTTTCGCGTCGAGGTCTACCTTCCCTTATTAGGTCTGATAATGGCACAAACTATAAGGGAACTGTAAATTATCTTAAGGATGTTTCTGTGTTTATTGACAAAAATTGTACTAGTTTAAGTCAAATTGCTGCTCAAAGGGGAATAACCTGGAAGTTTAGTCCCCCAAGTTGCCCCCATTGGGGAGGGATTTTTGAAGCGGCTGTGAAATCCGCAAAGACCCACCTCCGCCGCATTATCGGAGAAACGGCTCTAACTTTTGAAGAGCTGGCCACAGTGTTTTGTAAAGTTGAGGCGGTCCTCAACTCTCGTCCTCTCTGTCCGCTATCTCCAGATCCAAATGACTTGGAAGCTCTCACCCCTGGTCATTTTTTGGTGGGAGGGCCTTTGAATGCCCTGCCCGAATACCCGTGGAAGGACGAACGCGTATATCGGTTGTCGCGTTTTCAAATGTTGCAGCAAATGAGCCAGGACTTTTGGCGTCGCTGGTCGCTTGAATATTTGCATTTGCTGCAGCAAAGAGTGAAGTGGACAGACAGGACTGAGCCTCCCAGGGAGGGTGATTTAGTATTGTTAAAAGAGGCAAATTTGCCCTCATTGCTTTGGCGACGAGCTCGCATATTACGTTTGATTCTTGGCGGAGATGGCACTCCGCGTGTGGCTGAGGTGTTAGTCGACGGTTCGATTTTAAGGAGAGCTGTGACCTCTCTCGCCCGCCTTCCCGTAGAGTAAGCTAGCGGTCTGCTTCTCAGACCGGGACGGGGGATGTTTGTAATAAACTTGTTGATGTTTATTAAATCTAAGCATTGCATTGAGCGTGTGCTGTGCCGTGAATAGCAGGCCTTTGTTTTGCCTGCTGGCAACATTGCGCGGACGCTTCGAACGGCATTGACCTTCAGTGGTCCTTTGAACGCGCGCACACGAGGCCGTGTCGCAGGAAATATCGCGGTGATATAGCCACCATCTTGGGTTGTTGCATTTTGAAGTCGCGCGGCGTGGCGTTAATTTTGTTTGTAATAACTGATTTGAGTTATAATTGTGAGCTTCCTTTTGTTAAATAACTATTGAACGTTCGTGTTGGTGAAAAACCCTGTTATTGTGACTGTTTCTTGTGAGATGCGAAACGTGGCTGCCTGGGGACGCCGACATCTGTTGCCGAGCCAACTTCGGGAAGAAATCTATTTGTTTGTTCTGGGGAATTGAGATCTCGGGGTAGGTTTGGTGTTTAGGGACCGCATTCCCCCTTTCCGAAGACACTCAAGATTGGATCCGAAGAGCAGAAGATTAAGTTTGGTAAGTGACCCTTGGGTTTGTGGGTGGTTGTAGTTATTAAATTAGGTTAGTATATAGGGCCCCGTAGCTCCCTATATAAGCTACGGTGGTAGCAGACTGCGTATAGGTTAGGTTAGATTCTAGTCGGACAAGCGTGGTGTCGCGTGGAGATTTTTTCCCGGTACTTATTTTTACCGGTGGTTTTTTCCCGGTAAAGTTCCGGTACAGAATTCTTCCCGCCACTTCGTTTGTCCGGATTCTCTGCGCACAGTCACAATGTGTTAAATAAACTAAATTAAAGTAACCTTAACCTTTAAACTTCAGTAAAAAGGATAAACATAAATATGGAAATATATAATGGAAATAATTATGGTCAATAAAAGCTTTTATCATAAATACACTAAGTATTTAAATATAATTTATTTTAAAGTGTATCATAAAATAAAGGGAGCTACCAGAGAGCATGTATAAAGAGAATGAGTGTAGAGTCGATGGTGTAGAGGAAGCGAGAGAAAGGATCGTATTATAGCAAGTGGAAATCCCTATATAGTCTCTGTTCACCTGTAACCCTGGGAAGATCCTAACACAGGTATATTTTACTTAAAAGGAGTCGCCTGCCACATGTAGAAACCAATGTAAGTGAATCAAGAAAATATTTTTAATTTTTTTCATGCTGCCTACCCCCACGGGAAACGGGTGCAATTATCCGTATGTATATCGTAAACTTGGACGATTTTATTACAGACAGTACTTACCAGACGGAAATTCTACGGCCATGGTCAATACTTCTATGAAAAATCCGTAACAGTCACTTTTTATTCATCGTATAACTCCCCGGAAGGAAATCTGATGTCTTGGCATGGCGTCACGTAATACGTAGGATTTCCGATGTATTATAAAAAAACACGGGAAATAAGTTTCAAACTCTATTTAAAAGGACAAGTTAAAAACATATTATACCTACTTAGACTCAGGCATTCTAAAACCAGGTTTGTTTAACTCTCTTAAAAGAAACCGCATGTTTAGGAGCACCCATAACCGGAGAGCATGTATGAAGAGAGTGATGAGTGTAGAGGAAGCAAGAGAGATCTGTAAGGATCGTAGCAAGTGGAAATCACTAGTCTCTGCCTACCCCCACGGGAAAAAGGCGTGATAATATGTATGTATGTTATACAATTTTAATTATACAATGAATTTTACTTGTAGTACCTACTGTGTGTTTATGTACTGTGTGTAGACAAAACAAGTTTTAACTAAATAATTTTAGGATTAACTTGAAGTCTGTCTACGTGTATGTCACCTATGAGGAATGCGTTTAAATCGATTATTGTAATAAGTTAATATTACACACAACCTTAAAACATTACACTTCTTTTATAAGCAGTCGTCTAATCATAGAGCTACATTGTACAATTGTGAGGAAGTATAAATATAATTTAAAAGTGCATTGCCAAACAAAAAACGGTACATTTTCCATAGAGAAATATTGTAGTTGATTGTAATGATATTAGGCATTATATTAGGAAGTGAAGTGTTTGGAGTGCAGCCTTGGAATAGAGCCTGGTAGGTTGTTACCCCATCGAACGGTGCGCTCGTGCAAGACAGATAAAAAAAAATATTTTTTTGTAAAGTAGGAGTTAATTATAATTAGAACCTAATAAAAGCACACGTATTCACACGTGACTTTTCAAATCAAACGACAAAAGACGATGCATCGCAACGCGACGCGACGTCGAGTAGCACTCCTATGGGCCTTGCATGGATTATAAGACTTGTACAAAAATTAAATTGTTGTATTATTTAATTGTCACCAGAATCATGACAATTAAATTAAAAATTTCATGTCCGTGCAGATAACCTTGGCCTGTGGTGTGGCCCTAGAATAGCACCAACCCATCTCTTCCCGTGGGTGTCGTAAGAGGCGACTAAGGGATCTAAAACACCGGAGGATGGGCAGCAGCATCTTTCCGCGTACTATGACATCACACTGCGATCGCCAACCCGCCTGCCAAGCGTGGCGATTACGGCAAAACCCCCCTATGGTTAATACACCCACAACACGGCCCCTAGTCCCCGGCGGCCCCGCTATCCCGGACTCTGGTAGCGGTCACGGTAACGGCGGGGCAGGGGGTGCTAAGAATCCCCGGCAGATGCCAGGCTACCAACCCCGACGACCCTTGGCCCTGGCAACGTACAACACGTGCACACTGCGGACCGACGAGAAGCTCGCTGAACTGGAGGAAGAATTGAGCAGGTTACGATGGGATATTGTAGGATTATGTGAAGTCCGAAGAGAGGGGGAGGACACCATGATCCTCAAATCCGGAAACCTGCTCTATTTCCGGGAGGGCGACCAACTGTCCCAGGGTGGTGTCGGGTTTATCGTCCACAGGTCCCTCGTCAACAACGTGGTCCAGGTCGAGAGTGTTTCGGCGAGGGTAGCGTACCTTGTACTCAGAATTACCAAACGGTATTCGTTGAAGGTAATACAAGTGTACGCACCGACCGCAAATCACTCCGACGACGAGGTGGAGACTATGTATGAGGATATTTCTAAAGCCATACATAGCTCCCAGACCCACTATACCGTTGTGATGGGGGACTTTAACGCGAAACTGGGCAAACGAAGCGATAATGAGCTGAGAGTGGGGAATTTTGGATATGGAAGGAGAAATGCACGCGGTCATCTGCTGGCCGGCTTTATGGAGAAGGAGGGCCTCTTTATGATGAACTCCTTCTTCAAAAAGCCAAAACAGCGAAAGTGGACGTGGTTACATCCTAATGGCGTCATAAAAAATGAGATAGACTTCATCTTATCGACAAAGAGGCACATATTCAATGATGTCTCTGTGATCAATGCCGTAAAAACAGGAAGCGATCACCGAATGGTAAGAGGCACATTGAATCTGAGAACGAAACTTGAAAGGTGTCGACTGATGAAGTCTACGCTCCGGCCAGCGCCCATCCAGCTCCAAAACCCTGAGAGCTTTCAGCTCGAGTTGCAGAATCGCTTTGAATGCCTGGGAGACTGCGAAAATCTGGACGATTATAATGACAGGTTCGTGCAAATTGTCCAAACAGCTGGGTCTAAAGCCTTCAAAACCCGCTGCTCAAAAGGAACCAAAAAGATCTCGGACCTCACCAACAAACTCATGGAAGAAAGACGAAACTTGGTTCTGCAGTCCTCTGATGATGCTGCTCAGTATCGACGTCTAAACAGACAGATCTCCAAGTCCCTAACTCACGATTTGCGCCAATTCAATACCGACCGTATTGAAGAGGCGATTAAGCGTAATAAGGGCTCAAAAGTTTTTGCAAGGGATCTGTCTGTTGGTCAAAGTCAACTGACCAAGCTGAAGACTGAGGAAGGCAGAATCATTTCGTCGAAGCCGGAGCTGTTGGAAGAGGTTGAGAAGTTCTACGGGCAATTATACGCGAGCGTACGCGCACCTGTCATAAATCTGGCCAAAGATCCAAGAGCCAGATTGACCCGACACTACACCGAAGATATCCCAGACGTCAGCCTATACGAGATTAGAATGGCTCTCAAACAGTTAAAAAACAATAAGGCACCGGGTGACGATGGAATCACGGCTGAGCTTCTGAAAGCAGGTGGAACGCCGGTATTAAAAGCTCTTCAGAAGCTATTTGATTCCGTCATACTCGAGGGACGAACGCCTACGGCATGGCACAGAAGTGTGGTGGTACTTTTCTTCAAAAAAGGGGACAAAACCTTATTGAAGAATTATAGGCCTATCTCACTTCTGAGCCATGTCTACAAACTGTTTTCGAGAGTCATTACGAATCGTCTCGCTCGCAGGTTTGACGACTTCCAGCCTCCCGAACAAGCCGGTTTCCGAAAAGGCTTTAGTACCGTGGACCACTTACATACGCTGCGGCAGATTATACAGAAGACTGAGGAGTATAATCAGCCATTATGCTTGGCGTTTGTGGACTACGAGAAAGCCTTCGATTCGATCGAGACCTGGGCTGTGCTACAGTCTCTCCAACGGTGCCAAATTGACTATCGATATATCGAAGCGCTGAAGTGTTTGTACGAAAACGCCACCATGTCGGTCCGCCTCCAGGATCAAGGCTCAGAAACCTATCCAGTTGAAGCGAGGGGTGAGACAGGGAGACGTTATATCTCCAAAACTGTTCACCGCCGCCCTGGAAGATGTTTTCAAGCTTCTGGACTGGAGCGGACTCGGCATCAATATCAACGGCGAGTACCTCACTCACCTTCGATTCGCTGACGATATCGTAGTCATGGCTGAGACCTTGGAAGACCTAGGCACAATGCTCGATGGCCTCTGTAGAGCCTCTCAACAAGTGGGTCTAAAAATGAACATGGACAAGACGAAAATCATGTCTAATATCCGTGTCGCACCCACTCCTCTAAAGGTTGGAGACTCTACACTCGAAGTTGTTGACAATTATGTATACCTGGGACAAACAGTTCAGTTAGGTAAGTCCAACTTCGAGAAAGAGGTCAACCGTCGAATCCAACTCGGCTGGGCAGCTTTCGGGAAGCTTCGCGATATCTTCTCGTCCAAAATACCGCAGTGTCTCAAGACTAAGGTCTTTGACCAGTGTGTGTTGCCAGTAATGACATACGGAACAGAGACGTGGTCGCTTACTATGGGCCTCATAAGAAGGCTCAATGTCACCCAAAGGGCGATGGAGCGCGCTATGCTCGGAGTTTCCCTGCGTGATCGAATCAGAAATGAGGAGATCCGTAGGAGAACTAAAGTAACCGACATAGCCCGCAGAATCGCCAAACTTAAGTGGAGTGGGCGGGGCACATAGCTCGCAGAACAGATAGCCTTTGGGGCAGAAAAGTTCTCGAGTGGCGACCACGAACCGGAAAACGTAGTGTTGGCAGGCCTCCCACTCGGTGGACCGACGACCTGGTGAAGGTCGCGGGTTGCGCATGGATGCGGGCAGCGCAGGACCGGTCGTTGTGGAAATCCTTGGGGGAGGCCTTTGTCCAGCAGTGGACGTCTTTCGGCTGAGAGAGAGAGAGATAACCGTTGAGGAATTTGCTCATCCCAATGAGGATCCCAAAGCCTGCCAAGTTATTTTGGATGCATGTCATCGGAATTGAAATAAAAGGCAAAATTTTAAAAGTTTGACTCACCATCGAGACAAGCTAAAAAGCTTGTAGTTACTTTTAAAAACATTCATCTTACTTGCTTGTCGTGTTAAAATGGTCTCGGTGACATTATTTCATAGATATTATACACTGCAAGGATTATTTTGACCTATATTTGACCACGCCATCAGTCGGATTTATGAAATATTCACTATCACCATATTTTATTTAGAAATTACGTAGGTACCAGTATTAGAGTACTTATATTAATTATGGTATTAGCAGAAAATAATGAACCTACACTGGCATAATCTTGTTACAATTTGACATAAACACGTTAACAAGATCGTCATTAGAACGTGAGTGTAATAAACTCACTATTTTATAAATATGAGTGATGCAAGACATGTGACTGTATCTCAGTTTGTTTAATTAGTATTTAATTAACTGTGTCAATGTTAAGGCGTTAATTCATCTCTGTTTTTAACGAGACTCTGTTTTTTATAGGATTTTCCAAGATTTTATGTTATTACAATTTTGTAATTTAAGAATTTTGCACTAATTCATAACTACATCATACTAGGTAATCACTCACACTAATTAACTATTATAAAGAGGCAAGTTTTGTATATTTTTTTGTGACGAATAAACTCAAAAACTACAGGACCAATTTTAAAAATTCTTTCACTGTTGGAATGGTACGGTATCCTCGAGTAAAATGTAGATATGTGCCACGGGCGAAGCCTAGTTAAGAAAAAAACTATATATTTCAAAAGATGCACTTCGTCCAGATTGCGCACCTACTTACCTAAAAAGGAGATAATAGGAGCACCCATAATCGGCGAGCATAGGTATATGAAGAGAGATAGTGTAGAGAAAGCAAGCGAGATCTGTTAGGATTGTAGCAAGTGGAAATCGGGGAAAAGGCATGATGGTATCTATGTATATATATTCTAAAGATGCGGATGTTTGTTAGGACTTTTCGCGATGGTTAGTTAATTGAAATTTAGCGAAAACAAATCAGTAATGACAGGTTCACTTACTGAGTCAATTCCCGGTAGACCCTGAGCGTATTTAGAGCTGGAGTTATAACTCTGTTAAGGTCATGTCTTGTTTTGAATTGGTAGAATTTGGAATCGTTTAAGACTAATAGAAGTGCACTATTTTGTCACGCGCGTCTAACAAAAGCCGCAAAGGACTCAACATCTCTTACACGAGCAATCGAATCTAATTATCATTTTAATTTTGAATTTCGTGTACGTACAATATTTTATGTTTAGTGGGCGTTAGAGCGACAAAATTTTTCATTAAAAAGACTGCACTTCTGCTATAGTATTATTTAAAATTCTGTGTTAGAAGCTGACCATTATTATTATTTATTAAAGATAAATGTGCAAATACTTGGCATACATTATTTATTACTACCTACTTATTAGTTGATGCCTAAGTAGGTATACTTATTACTTATTATCATACCTACTCGATTGTACCTAAGTGCATTTAACCTACCTAGGATGAAATAAGACCCGAAATTAATCTAACAATCTTACCGCAACCACGGGCTACTGCAACGTTTCCGAAACGTAAGCAAAAATAATTAATAAAAAAAGGTTCATATGCTAATAGTTAAAACTCAAGATCCACGATTAGGATTCGAACTTCACAGCCACAGGCAAAGTCAAAGTCAATTTTTTTTATTGAAACTTAGCCTTCAAAGAAGGCTCTTTTTCACGTCGATAACTAATTATTTAATCATAATATATTATGTCTCAAAGCTACAAACTACTAGCATTTCGGAACGACCACTGCTGAGAAGAAATGCCGAAAGAAACTCATGAAACAGTCTTGGTCGCCTAGCATGCCAGAGGGGCTATTCATTAACTTTATACACACACTAGATTGTGTACAGTAAAAAAAAAAATTAACCACTTTTTAGGCAGGCGTTTTAACCACTCCATCACGGCGTCAACGTAAACTATGGTTAAGGATAGAAAATTGTGGAGAGAAAGGACATTTTCCAGATGATCGGATAAGGTAAGGCAGATGATGATCACGGCGTCAACGTAATTGTTTAATATAAATATGATCCTACCTGCTATCTCTGATGAATTCGGATTTCTTCACTGCAATGTTCACTACCATATCCAGTAAATTCTCTCACATCACTAATTTAACTGTAAGTTCTAAATCGATTCCACTAAGTTATATTTAAAAAATACTTATTAAATTAAAACAATCTCATGTGGTCTTCGAACCCGAATGAGCAGTCAAATCAAATGGAGTTGGAGATAGGGTTGTTCCTATGCAATTGTCGATGAAAAATAAATATAGCTATGAATAAGAATTGTAAATCTTCTACTTACTATTTCCTATTTTTTATACTGTACTTTCAAGCTCTGAACTTAGTTAATCAAATATTATAAGCGGTTATGTAATTAGGTTCTAAGAAGGTATAGTTAAACATTTATATCTTTTTAAGGAAATTTCAGTCCCAAAATCGAGACAAATTCCCAAAGTAAACGTATATTTAGCATTTTTTACATGACTGACCCAAAAAGGAGTGGTAAGTATGTTTTCAGGGTTTATGTATAAATAATATAATATAATAGGAAACGATTGTCGGAGATAAGTTTCAGAATCTATGTATGTAAGTCCTACTGAACGGCTGCTACAGATTTTGTGAGAGGTATTTTTAAATTCCTTGCATTTCCTCCGAGTGACATAGGCTATGTGAGTTGTCATTGTCAGTCGTGTTTTTTTTATTTTTGATAATTAGCTTGTTTCCTTTATATAAAGGTTATAGGTTTATAGTTTTAAAGTTTATTAGTTCTTCTAAACAAATAAAAAGTTTCTGCAGATTTTTATAAGAAGATATAAGTTGCTGTGCTTTGGTACTGATAAAATGTTACGTACCAGCAAAGCAGCTTCGGCACGAGTAATATCTAAATATAAAAATATCTCACAATGTTTTGTTTTCCCAGTGTTATTGTGAGCTGTTGATTCCAATACACGGAGCCAAGGACTTTACTGTCTTGGTAAAGTGCCAAGTCATCTCCGTTTAGATTTAGATAAATAACTGTCAGGCAATCTTTTGTGATTGCAAACTAAACCAGGAAATAAAATTATGATAAAATCAATTCCAATTCAATTGTAGCCAAGTTGATTGTTTCATGTATTTTTATGATTAAAAATAGAATAATGTATAAATCTGGAACGTTCCCATCTCTAAACCTACTAACATCGACTTTTGTCCTTAGATTCCGATGATATTACGTAAACGTAAACAATGTCAGTATTATATGAAGGTACGCGTTGCGTGTTTCTATAATCGGGTCATCGAGGTTCTTAAATAAATAATAAATGTACATGTACATCATCAATATTTGTTTATTTCATATGTTAAAACTAATAACTAAAATATTACTTTGTATTTATTCGACTATATGTACTAAACTGTGTCTGTAGTTTTTTTCAAATAAAAAAAAAATAAAAATTATTAGGTAAGTGGTTGTAAATTTTGCTTACAAAATGCTGCAAAAGAATCAAAATTAAAATAATTTTCTTTTTGGAATTTATTTATCCTACTTTTATTTAAAAACAATACACAATTATATTCATGATTCATAAATTTGTATTTGTACGGAAATACACACAAATCACGCCTTTTTCCCGTGGCAGGCAGAGACTAGCGATTTCCACTTGCTACGATCCTTACAGGAAATACTTGTAGAACATCTCTTCACTGCCCAATGCCTTCTCCAATAGTAAAACAAGATTATCGATATCGACTCATCCGACACACCACATCACTGGCGGAACCAGTTGACTCGTCTCTTGCGCAAGTAACTAAGTACCTACCTACTTTCGCCTGCTTAGAAATAATGCTTTTTCGGGGTACTGTCAATCTAAAGAGGAATATTTTGAAAGGAAACGATAGAACGACACGGCGCGGACAGGGATTCCATCCTTATGTGGTTGATGTTCCAGCTCATCGCACCTCTCGGTTCGCCTCCTGCTTTATCGTGCGAACCGCCAAGATATGGAATTCTCTCCCCGCGTCGCTGTTTCCTGTCACTTATAATTTAGGGGTTTTCAAGGCAAGAGTGAATAGGCATATTTTGAGTTTGTGTGTACCACCCTAGATCTCATCTTTGCTTCCCATCAGGCAAGATAGAGGTCAAACGCACTCAGATTTTTAATAAAAAAAAAAAAGAAACTATTTTTTTTTAAAAGGGCTTTTGCAGGCTCAAAATGGACGGACCAGAGTCTTCGTCAAGTCAGCAAATTAATTTAAGAACAAGCTAATTATTAAAAATAAAAAACACGACTGACAAGTTTTTACTCAAAAAGTACATACAAACGTATAAGTTATATACATTTTTAAAATCGCCTTTTAAAGCCCTTCAATTTGATACCCCACTCGATAAGATTGATCAAATTTTATTTTTTTTGGTCTGCTATTTATCGCATATAATCCGCCATTTTGTTTTTATGATGACGTCATATAGCCTATGTCACTCGGAGGAATGCAAGGAATCTAAAAATACCTCTCACATCAAAATCTGTTAAGCCGTTCAGGACTTATGGTGGAATAAAGAAACTTACATACATACATACATACATACATGAACCCTGAAAACATAACACTCCTTTTTTGGTCAGTCGTGTAAAAAAAGTCGACTTGAGAACCTCCTTTTTGAAGTCGGTTTTAAAAGACACTAAACTCACTCGGTTGTGTCGTTTACATAAAGTTAAAAGAGAAATAAAATCCTTTTTTAGCCTTAAGCTTTCAGGCAATATCGTGTCACAATAATAGATACTGTACTATCATCTTATTTTCATCTCAATCCGGAAAATCACAGGTGAAATTTAAAGCTTATAAAGCTTGTAAACAAAAATGACAGAGTTAAAAATAACTGGCTAAAAATAACTATATTACATTGGCCTCTAATCTCATATTCATCCTCATTACATAACTATCTAATGCAAAATAGAATGTTAGACCTTGATATTTCCTTACTTTGACATTCTACGACTTTGATATTTGAAGACTTTGACATTAAAAGCAGGTACGGATAATGTTTTTGTTCATTTGCAAATAGTCTGATAACCGCTTCGTTTCTCATTCTCTTCTTTTTGTTTAAACCGGTCAGCAGTCAATCTTTTCTTTTATTAATTCAGAAGCAAATAAATAAATTTAATTTGAATTTGACATTGGCAAAATCATCGTTTGGCTGAACGATCAGGTACGGAGCCATAATAAAACTAAAAATGAAGTGAATTTCCGATTTAAATATCTTACAATAATTCCCCAAATAAGCGGCATCAAAGATTATAAACAAACAAATGACGTGTATTGATTAAACCATATTTTTATTGAAAAAGCCGGAACACGGACACTAACTTGGCTGGCTGCACAAATGCACAATCTATAAATTCAAGCGACTTGATTTTCTAATTTATATAAGGACTATTAGCTCCGGAGCCCCGCTCCTGTTGGAATTTCGGGTTAAAAACCACCTAAACACCAAATTTCAGTAGATTTTTCGTGATTAACAAACGTATTCACTTACATTAAAACTTTCACATTTATATACAGTGGGAAGTGGGATTCTATAAAAAAAATATTTGTAATAGACACCATTACTGGAACTTACCAAAACCTTACACCTGCAAATTATTTCGTGAAGGAGATTTCTCAAGGTTGGGTAAAATGGCAAAAAAGAAGAAATGCTTTCCATTCAACACACAGTAGATAAAACGCATCTACGGACGCTTTAACCACGACAAAAACTTCTAAACAGCTTAATATAATAGCTATGACTCCAGGGCGTACAGGCCATTTGCCCTTGTATGCCGACACTCTATAAGAAAGATCCATCTCAAACAAAAATCTAGAATACTTACAGCATTGGCGAGAGTCCAAAAAGACATTGACCGTGATCCGATCGTAGGCCGCCCGGTAACCGCTTAACTCGCGATATTATTATGTCAAGTTTATGGCCAAATGACACGTAACTGTTTTGTTTGTAATATTATACTAATTGAGCCGCGTGGCTCTGTTTGCGTTGGAATTTTGAGATAAATAGCTAATATTTTTCATAAATCGGTTTATCTATATAAACCACATATTTTTGAGTAAGTACCTAATAAGACTAAAGATTAAAGTTCTTATGAAAATATCCATCGCTCTGACGATACCTAAAAACAAGCGTACCTATGTATATAGCAAAGGGTAATCCTAATTCTAATATTATAAATGCGAAAGTAAGTTTGTTTGTTTGTTACCACTTCACGCTTTATATACTGAACCAATCATCCTTAAAATTCCGCATACACATAGCTGGAAGTACGGAGAAGGACATAGGGAAAAAGCACTGTTCCCGTGGGAAATTCACGCGGGCGAAGCTGCGGGCGAAAGCTAGTAAAACATAAATTTGAACGAAAATTAGATTTGATTGTGTGTGAGTGTGATGAAGGCTTTCTGAGTCCTAAGCTTATGTCAGGCGGCGCAAAAATAACGCGTCTATCTCTGCCACTCCATATTGTGCGGTTGGTACAGTCAACAGCATATCATCGACAAACAAACAAGCTTTTTTTTCTACAAAAATTTCATTTTTGGTACAAACTTTTATCGTCACCGTGACATTGCTTGATGAGTCCCTCGTTGGACGCCGATCCTGGGTGCTCCTTCAGGTCATGCCATAATATTGCATTGTCGTCCAAACAAAACAACATTGTGGTATTAAACAACTGCTTCAAAATTGAGTTGCAAGTTTCCACCAAAAATGCATTGCAATTTAAATAAAAGCTTATAGTTGTAAAAATACCTAAGTAGGTATTTACGTTTTTTATATTAGTAAGTAATATAAATCTATGGGGTCCACCTGGCCAGATAGTGATAATATATGCATAAATATTCCATAGAAAAACCCAAAAAAATTCAACATTACTGGTATATCAGGTTTGATTGGGGCACTGTTGCGTTGCTATCAGTTTTATTAAGTAGCCGAGGCCAATAGTTTAATGTACCTTATATTACTTAAGTAAAAATATATTGCAAACAAAAATAAGAGTAAAAAACATACAGGTTTTTTAAACGTGCTCGTAGAGTAGATATCTTTCTTAATACAAATAAGATTGTGTTATAATCAACGAACTTATTATATAAAGTTAGAAATAAATCTTTCAAACACATCAAAACAACAATGAGCAATGTCTGCGTCACAGAATTAATACCTATAAGTACTCTGCGTGACTCTTTTCTTAGAGAGAAAAAAAAATAAACGGTTAATAAACTGAATTAATAAACGGTTTTTGAAAAATCTAGCTTTTAGTTCTCGGTCACAGATTTATCATATTATACGAAAGTATGGATATTTGTTTTCTTATTCCATTATGCCGAAACGTCCGGACGAATTTAATGAAATTTTAGCGTACCTAAGTATACATTGGGTAGAGTAGAACAGAATATTGAATAGCGTACTGGCTTATCCCGAATTTTCCACTGGAGCAGAAACTCTCGTAGCTGCGGCCAAGATAAATTTGTCAAACGCCTTTGTAAATTAAATAGCAAGCACAATATTTGTTTCAGTTGTAAGTATTCTTAAAGGCTTTTCTTATAAAACATTTTACTCTCAAAATAAGGTGCTTGAAAGAAGTGTGCCTACATCAAAAAACAGTTTAAAAATAAACTACAAAACTTTTAATTTTTACACTAGGTAATCTTCTGTATTTGTCTGTATTAAGTAACCTATCTTATGAAATTATGGACGCCTGCCGGAATCTGACGAAGAATAGATATCATCAATTAAATAAAGATACCTAAATAAATAAAATAAAAAATCAATGTCTGCAATATCCTAAACAAACAAGTAAGTAGGTATATAACTTCGTCTTCTAGCTGGATTCGAACCGAACAAATCTTTCTTCATTTTCGCGTTCGGCTCCTCATTAGAACCTACTCCTTTTTGATACCCACCACCCCTTTACAAATAAACAAACCGAACCATATCTACTACTTCTTCTTCTTC
Source organism: Ephestia elutella (assembly GCA_018467065.1). NCBI lineage: Eukaryota > Metazoa > Arthropoda > Insecta > Lepidoptera > Pyralidae > Ephestia > Ephestia elutella. The sequence goes on along the minus strand of CM031590.1, from coordinate 11,699,585 downwards.
TTCAATTTCAATTTAGACCAGTATTGGTCCACGCTGATCGCCCTGCCTCGTTGGCCTCGTTTAAGTCCTCCACTGTGCAAGAAGTTGGATATTCGGAACCAATCTACTAATCCATCCAAAAGTCTATCTTTCTATTTGTCTGTCTGTTACGCTAAACTGCGGAACCGATTTTGATAAAATTTGATATGGTTCTATATCTATACCAGACATCAAAATCGGTTGAAGAACCAAATTCAAACTGGCTATCAACCTCAAGAGCTGCAATGTGGGTGAAAGTTTGTATGTATGGAATGGTTGTATGTAAAGTTGAATGGAAACACACAATATTCATTGCCACATCACCATTGTATGCCTCTCTTTTTGTTTCGTTAACTTTTGCATTTTTCTTATGTGTGTAGCTTCTCAGCTACACACATAAGAAAAATCCTATCCTCCTCTCGGAGGATTTGGCGGAAAATCCTGGGACCAGTTAGGGGGGAGGATGGCAGCTGGAGGCTGAGAAAGAACAATAAGGTAGAAGATCTAGTGGTGGAAGCCAATATTATGGGCGAAACGAAAGCAGCAAAGGCTTCGATGGCTCGGCCACGTGGAGAGGATGGGAGAGGATCGCGCAGCTAAAAGATCGTATTAGGGACGACCAAGCGGAAAACAACCTGTCGGCCGACCCAGATACCGCTGGAGGGATGAGGTCCTAAAATAATTATCTGGAGGCCCTCCAAAGAGCCGACTGGCAGGAAGTGGCGCAGGACAGGAAGGAGTGGAAGCTTCTGGTATCGGAGGCCAAGATCCTCTTTGGGTCGTCGAGCCATCGAAGTAAGTAAGTATGTGCAATAAATAAGTAGTTTACAAACAAACAATACTTATTGCCGCGGGTGGAACCACGGGCAACAGTTAATAATAAACAAGTTAATGAAAGGAACATATCCAAAACGAATCAGGGTGTAATTTTCATTGTATCGTTGTTAACGTTTGCTGTTTAACTATTGTTATTAAAATGGTTGTTTTATACGTCACCGAGTCCGACACACAAATTACTGCCAGAGCGAAATGACTTCTCGGAGATGGATCACGCCATTTTTCAAACAAGTAAGTGACATTCTTTTTAAAAAATCAAGTAACAACTTAACTTACTAATTTTTAACGACTCATGTGGTAATAACCTATCCAAGATCTAATTTTCTACCAATAGATTGATGTATCAATATAGGCTTTGCTGGTTTGCCTACAAATTGAAGATCTTAGCCCAGCATTGAAGCAGTAAAATCTAGTAAATAAATAGCCAGTTCACTTAAATTCAACGAAATATTACGCTAATTCAAGTTTATGAAGATCCCCAAATGGAAAACAAATTCAAGCGCAAAGCAGTGCAATTTTAGAACAAACATTATGAACAAAATCAATGGTACCATATGTCCTTCTCAGTAGTACTTCTGATTATGTGTATGCGATATTTCAGGACGAATGGGTTCAGTGAAGAGATAACAAACAAACAACTCACTTTCGCATTTATAATATTAGTTTGGATTCTTACATGTTTAATAAGTATTTACTTATTAAACATGTAAGAATTGATGATTGATGGATTGCCTTATTTCTTTATTTTATGTTTAAACTCTTACAGTGTATAGTGACGTCAGGAGTGTCCGTCAACATGGCATCCAGTGGGATGGTAATGGGCTTCACCACCGGTCTACTCACGCAGCTGAAGGAAGCTGGGTCTGCTATACCGATAGATGATGAAACTGGTTCGTGGATTGGTGAGGCCTCTTCTAACTTTAAAACAGTAGCCCGAAAACTAAAAAGTTAGTGTTATGGTGATGGGCTTTACCACCACGTAACTCAGGAAAGACGAGACCACTATACCGATAGATGATGAAACTGGTTCTTGAATAGGTGAGGGTTTCTTCTTAAACGTAACTTTTTGGTAGAAATCATGTAGACCCTCTTGAAGCCCCTATGGTGATGAACTTCAGCACTGGTCTATTTCAAATTTTATTATTATATCCGTATATCGTATAATACCCGTATCCGTATACCGAATTTCATTGAAATCAGTCAGGTCATTTTTGTGTGAACCTTCCAACCATTACTTTTATAATACATACAATTTGATAGGACGACAGAATTAAAAGTAAAATTAAACTTGCATAACTTACAGTCAGACAGACGAGACCGGGACAGGTCGAACTTTTTAATGTTTATTCTGCATTCTCTTCTAGCTGCATCTCCTGGCTTCACTCTACTTCTGGGCAATGCTGTTGTTCCAGTTCTGATGTCAAGATTCGGACGAAAGACTACCAACCTGATCACCATAGTCCTCCAAATAACTGGATGGCTGAGCATCGCTGGAGCTGACAACTTGACCGTTTTATTAGTGGCTAGATCTATTCAAGGTCTTTCTTTAGGAATCGTCATGGTCTTTGGACCGATCCTCATTGGAGAATACAGCAGCCCTCGATATCGTGGGATATTTTTAATGAACATCTCCATTATTACATCCCTCGCTGTTCTTATCGTCCACACTTTAGGGTTATACTTGCACTGGAAAATCACTTCTTTGATTTTCGCTATCATAATGTTCGTAGATTTAGTAATAGTGATATTATCTCCGAAGTCCCCAAGCTGGCTTGCAAGTCGGGGCAGGATTGAGGAGACAATGAGAAACTTTAGATGGTTAAGAGGAGAGGATGATGACAAAGAATTACAGAAAATTATAACATTTAGTATGAAGACACAAACGAAATCAGAAAGCAAAAATTTTCTGCGCAAATTTAAGAAAAATATATTGTATTTGAAGACTGTTGCAAAAAGAAAGGAATTTTATAAGCCAGTAATCATAATGATACATCTTTACACCCTAGGACAATTGGCTGGCATCAATATAATGTCTGTATACACTGTAGATATTTTCAAATATATTGTCGGGCAATGTGATTCTCCTGTATATATCATAGCATTGGATGTCCAAAGAGTCATATCTACAGCCATAGCTTTGATAATAATAAAGAAAACGAGACGAAAACTAATGTTGTTTATCACAACTGGTATAAATATTGCAGTACTGATTCTAACAGCAGGTTATACTTTTGCTAAAGAAAACAATAAGTCGCTAGATTATTCTCCAGTTGGTTTGATTCTAATTCACTTACACATGTTTTCGATTGCCTGCGGGACATTACCCATGCCATTGGTGATATCTGGAGAGATATTTCCTCAAGAATTCAGAAGTTTGGCAGGAGGTATAAGTATTTTATTTTTCTCTCTCTCTTTTACATTAGTAGTAAAAACCTTTCCTCTTCTTGTCCGAACATTGGATGTACATGGGAGCTACTTGATCTACGCTGGTGTTACAGCTTATACTTTAGCTGTAGCTGCTATTTTCTTACCTGAAACGAAAGATAAAACCCTACAAGATATAGAAGATGAATTAAAAGGGACACCGGTTGAAATGTCGACAGTTCAGAGTCTAATTAGTGATATTATAGACAATTGTAATGATAATGTTAATTTTAACTTACTCAAAGAAAATACCAATAGCTCAATATAAGCACAATAAATTGATTGACTATATTTTATTGTTTATGCAAATTTATCCATTGCTCCCCAAGGAATCGATGATGCGTCTCGGTCAGACTCGAAAAATAAGTCTAGGCCTTTTATTAGGTCTTCTATATTATTCTGATTTCTGTGGAGGGTACTTTTGCCCAGCAGTTGGACAATGTAAGTTGAACAAGCTAATTATTAATAATAAAAAACACGACTGACAAGTTTTTACACAAAAAGTATATACAAACATATAAGTTATATACATTTTTGAAATCGCCTTCTAAAGCCCTTCAATTTGATACCCCACTCGATAAGATTGATTAAATTTTACTTTTTTGGTCTGCTATTTATCGCATATATAATCCGCCATTTTGTTTTTATGATGACGTCATATAGCCTATGTCACTCGGAGGAATACAAGGAATCTAAAAATACCTCTCACATCAAAATCTGTTAAGCCGTTCAGGACTTATGGTGACTATATGGTAACTATAAAGAAACTTACATACATACATACATGAACCCTGAAAACATAACACTCCTTTTTTGGTCAGTCGTGTAAAAAATATTAAGACACCCACCCACAGCTACCAACGCCAATGTTTTGTAAAAACATTTCACACTACATTTGCCACGCGCTCGTGTGTTTCTTTGTAAAATGTGAATGAATACAGAATTTACTGCATTATCACCAAATTATCACATTTAAAAAAAAAATAATGCATCTATTGGCGCGCCTTCGAAATACGATTGCCGAAACGAACGACGTGACGAACGTTGTTGGTGTGATCATGGTGCCATCGATGCTCAGATGTTTGTATTTTGATTTTTTGTAAAATTTTGATGCCCAGATGTTTTTACACGTAGATATTTTGCGGCTTCGTGTTCGTATTCTAGACCCACAGAGTCAGATTTTTTTTAAATTCATACTGGTACTTTCAAATTTACTTTCATATAAATGCTTGCTCACACTTAGGTACTTACACTTACCTACTAGTGTATCCTCTTTCGATCTATTTTGCGTGCGCTGGCACATTCATACCTATCTCATCTGTCACAAATTTAAATTGTATTGATTCATGTTCTATTCTGCATTTTTGGATGTCATTCTTGCTCAGTTTCTATCGCTATCCAGTTTCTATAAGTTATCTGGTAGTTAATCATCGTGAAGATCGACTGTTTTTAAAATAATATAATTAATAAAAAGACCCTTACAGGGTAAGTGTAAATAGTTGTTTTGAAAAGTGATTTTAAATTTTATATTGAAAGAAAGAAAAAATGTTTATTTGATACAAAAAATACATATTCCATGAACACAGAACAAGTAGTAGTTCTTTACAACAATTTATTGTACCAAAATGGTCTCCACTCAGCATATGTCATGGCGTGAACCACGACGCTAGTCTTCCGTGGATGCCATAAAAAAAAGAGAAACAATAAAAAGACAAATAAAAAATAAAAAATAGTAAAAAATAAAGCTTGTATATAAAATGAAATATATAAGTTGAAACTCAATGAAATATAAGTTGAAGTTCAGGTGAAACTTTTGGTTACACTAATGGCTATTTATTTAAGTATGTATGCAAAAAGTTATTATAAAACAGATTGCTATATTTTCAAGACTTTTGAATATTTAAAATATGTTCTTTGAGTTTAATTTTGAATGACCTAACATTTTGCAAGTTTCTGATTGGGGGTGGGATATTGTTCCAACATCTTGTTGCAGCATATCTGAAGCTACCACGAAATGCGGCAGTTTTATGAGTAGGGTAAATCAAGAGGTCAGGTATTCTTGCTCGTTTTGTGATTTAAAGTTTGTCAAATACTTAAATATGAAGGGCTTTTGTTTTTAACTACACCAAACAACAGTACTGAAAAATGAAGTCTACGCCGGGATTCCATATTAAGTAAATTATTTTTATTAAGGTAAGGAGTTATGTGAGTTCTTCTGGGAATGTTGAAACAATATCTCGCACATGAGTTTTGGACACGTTGGATGAGTTTTTTAGTACGTGCTAGTAAACAATTTCCTGTTACAACATCAGCATAGTTTAGTTTTGACAGAATAAGACTTTCACAAAGATAAATTCTTAACTGTACACTTAAATATTATCGTATTTGGTAAAGCACCTTTAACCTATAGTAACAATTTCTTACAATTTCAATAACATGCTTTTCAAACTGTAGTGTACTATCTACTATCACTCCTAAATTTCTGGCTTCAGTAACTTGCACAACCTGTTCATTATTTAACCGCTCCGACGTCCGCCCGCTCGCGTAATTTTTAACTTCAACGTCCCGGCGAGCGCAAAAAAAGAACGCAATACGCTGCGATATTTTCAATAATATTTATCTTACGAACAATAACCTCTACACAAGCCGAAAAAATTGTATAGACTCTGTATATAATGTACATAATACCTGTATCGGTAAAATAATGTAATAGTTCAGGTTTATTAAGCAAAAAAATGTTAAACACACATCAATGGTAAAAATTTCTGTAATTTTATGAGAAAACTTACTACAAATGAATATATCGACACTGTGTAACAATTCCAAATATTAGGAAATATACTACACTATATTGTCTTCAAATTAGCACCAAAAGTTAATCACTGCAAGCACTTTGTACTTACAAAATAAATAAAACAAATAAAAATAAAATAAAATGCGTTTATTATCAAAATATGCTACAAAAGTATTAAACGTTGGTTCCCAAACTAGGAAAACCCTGTATCTTGGGAACCTGGAGCACCGTTAAACTATACATTTTGCACATATGTTACAAAAATATATAAAATATAAATATTTAATATCCTTATTATATTACACTCATTTCCATTACAAATTATTTATACAACATATTTTTATTACAATATTATTCATTATTATTCAATACTCACAATTACACCACATATTTATCAGATTCTATTGTACTTACATTATAAAAAAAAATTGATAAAAAGAAACTATACTACTGCAACTACACGAATGGCATGCAAATTAATTAAATTTTATTAAATTTTCGGTGGCTTCGTAATCTAGTGATAATAGCCAGTTTTTCAAAAGGCGTGACAATTGGGACATTGTCAATGCTCGTATATCATGCTCCGAAGATACACCGTTGTATATACGAGGGAGAAGGAAAGGCGGTAATCTTTTTGCAAATTCAGTTGAGACAGCGGGTACAGGGATCAGGTAACGACGTCTTCTTAAGATATTTTGAAAGTTAGGCAACTTAGAGGCGCTTTTGTGAGACGCTTTAACCGCATTTAAGACATACAGTTGGCGGACTGTCAAAACTTTGAACTCCTTATATACCTCGGTGGTAGGGCATAAAATCGGTTTACGGAGTAAAACCTTAAGAACCGCCCTTTGTGCTCGTTCTAAAATAATCATTTTTGTTTTTGCTGCCCCACCCCATGCTGTTATGCAATATTTCCAAAATAGACTGACACAACGCATGGTATATAAGCCTAAGGATATCCCGCGTAGCGCTATCACGGATGAACTTAAACACATAAATAAGCTTCCTAACACGACCGGCGAGAGTTAGGATGTGGGGTCCAGAAACTGAGGTTTTTGTCGATAACTACTCCCAGATATTTAATAGTGTCAGTATGACCTATACCACTGCAGTTACATTCGTTTCGCCGGGTGGTTACAGGCACTGGCTCACAGTTTCTTTCGTGAATATGTATGACTGGCAGCGTGGGTGGTCTAGATGCGCGGGTTTTATGAAAGGCTATGTAGTTGGATTTAGATTGGTTTAACGTTAGTAGGTTCGTATTCAGCCACTCTGAAATTTTTGCTAGACCTTCCTCTGCAGCAGACACAACTTTATTCCAAGTCGTGCCATGGAATACGGCGACTGTATCATCCGCGTAACAAATTAGTTCAGCATTTGGGATCTCTAGGTTCAGTATGTCATTCATATAGATAAGAAAGAGGCTCGGTCCAAGAATGCTTCCCTGCGGCACGCCATAAGATATATGTAGCTCGTCGCTCAACACATCTCCTACTCTAATCCGTTGTTTTCTGTTAGTTAAATAACTTTGAAACCATTTTAAGGCCAAACCTCTCACACCAATCCTTTCCAATTTACGCAGAAGAATTTTAGCTGAAACTGTATCAAATGCCTTTGCAAGATCCAAGAAGACTCCGATTGACGCCATGCCATGATCTAAATAATTAGCAACTAAGCCAGTAAGACGTACAACGGCATCCTCTGTGGATCTTCCTCGCCTGAAACCATATTGGCGTTCAGAGATTATGTTGTATTTCTCTAGGAAATTTATTAGACGGCTATTTACTACTTTCTCCAGTAATTTAGAAAAAATGCATAGCAATGATATAGGTCTATAATTTTCTGGGCAGTTTTGTGGGCCAGCTTTATGAATTGGAGAGACAATTGCCAGCTTCCAGTGCTCAGGGAAAATGCCAGTTTCTATGCTTAAATTAATTATATGTGTTAACGGGACAAGTATAATATCTCTAATCGTTTTAATAAAGAGGGGTTGTAAACCATCAAAACCGGGTGCGCTGTCTGATTTGAGTTCTGCAATAAATTTTGAAATTTCATGAGTGTCTGATGGATATAAGAAAAAGGAGTTGGAATTGGGCTGTATATTTTTTATTTGACTGGCCAAATTCTCCTCCGTCGTGTTAAGATCATTTAAAATTTTAGTTGTCAATTTATTGCCTACAGAGGTAAAATATTGGTTGCAAATATCTAGTGATTTAGAAGTGTCTTCTGCTAGTGTCGTTAAGGGGTTGGCATCGACCTTATTACCACGAATCTCACAAATCTCTCTCACAGTTTGCCATAACTTTTTAGGATCTTTACTATTCTTATTTAGTTCATCACTTTCATACGCAGTTCTAACCTTAAATAGTATATCATTACAGAAGTTCCTGTAGCGTTTGTAGAGTTACGTCAAGAATAACATCATTCGGTCGCTTTTTTGCTTGGCTGTGTAGTTTATCTCTGTGCCGCATGCATCTCATTAATCCAGGTGTAATCCAGGGTCTGAGGTTGAAATTCGATCGGCTTATCTTGACTTTGCGTGTGTGTTTCATTATTGAAGTTTCGATTATGTTATGAAAAGAGAGGACCGCCTGGTTAACATCATTAGAATTTGTAACATCAGACCAGTCCATCAGTTTCAGTTCTGCGGCCACCGCATCATAGTCGGTGATAGATCTTTCTCTATTTGTTTTCGTAGTGCTACGTTTCGAAGCACCAAGGCCTAAAATCATGAAATTATGATCAGTAAGAGAGCTATCACAAACGATACCCACCGCTGCCTCTTTTGAATTTACAAAAATGTGATCGAGACACGCTCCATCGCGAGTTGGCTTCGTGATGGCCGGAAGAAGACCATAACTGGCCATCAGGCACATATAGTCCAAACAGTGATTATTCAGCTGTTCAGCTATCAAATTCAAATTTATATCACCACAAACTATGGTGGCATGGGAGCTACCGATTGCCCTGATTTTGGAATCGAGTGAGATCAAAAATGCATTGGGGTTAGAGAAAGATGGGGAACGATAGATACACATAAGGGTGAGTTTTCCATTAAAAATTATTTGCAGACAGTTTGCATCGACAATCTGTGATTCTTCAACTGTTACATCCCAGGATTTTTTTACAAAGGCGACAACGCCACCGTTTCAACAATCAACACACCTTACAAAAATACCACGACACCATTCAGACGACTCGAGTACCTATGCCGCCCGGCAAGATGGCTGCCGAATTAGGCTCCTCACAGACATCGTCAGGATTGCAAATGAATACTTGATATTTTAACTATTCGGTTTTAATAAAAATAATAAACACACAGTTATGACAAATATTTTATTTTATAATTTATTTTTTATTATATACACTATGTAAAACAAACTATTCGGTGTTAATAAAAATAATAAACACACAGTTATGACAAATATTTTATTTTATAATATATTTTTTTATTATATACACTATATAAAGCAAAGTCAGGTTTGTTTGAATACTTATAACTCTAGAACGGCTCGACAGATTTCCATGGATTTTGATTTCTTGTATTTATCTTCGTCCCGCCCGATTTACGTTGCGCCCTCACAACTTGAAGTACGCTAAAACAAAAAGTAAAGAAATAAACATTAATAAATAAATAATAATATATGCTTAAAATCATAACAGCTTGCAATCATAACTTTCACCACAGTAAAAGAAACCAAACCACCGAAGAATATTCGAAAACTCATTTTAACGTTTGTATACACCCTAATTGTCGGACATTTGTCGTTACCATGTTGAGAGCAAAATAATCCTGTGAATCAGGTTGCAATTTTATCAATCCTGTTAACTATGTTAAATATTTATTATAAAATGATATAAGTATACGTTTGTTATTATATTTTTGTTGATATTATGACAAGATTAGAACATAATAGTGCTAAAAAGATTTAATCGGCAAACGGAAAGTCAGCCATTACTCATAATGATTTCAAAACAACATTTTCAAAATGCAAATAACATCGTAAAACCTAACGAAATACATTTTATCTGTATGAAATCTTTTAGCACACATTCTGAAGATTATTTTCATGTATAATTTTAATAAAAATAAAAGTACTTACGACATATTTTCACAATATAAACACAGCGTCCCGACAGGCATGAACACAACAATGGAAGTAGTGGGAAGTACAGCCATTTGACAGCCATAGAATATTTCAATATTTGACACTGGCAAAGAAATCTCTTCATACAGCTTTGGCTGAATGAATCTAGTTTCGTTCAAACATTGTATTTTTACTCTATGGGTCATATATACGGCGCAAAAAATTATTGAATGAGCGCGCTCGGTACTGGCAACCAAAGAGGCCGGGGACGTTAGACGGGAAAAAAAAAACGGCAACTATAGTGGCCGGGACGTCGGAGCGGCTAATTTAATATCGGGATTATGTACATTGATATTTAATATTTGATCTTTAGAGCCTGTAACAATAAACTTGCTTTTGGATGGGTTTAGAACTATTAGATATTAGATATTGTGTGTATGTTAATATTTTCTAATAATTTTGTGTTTGTTTTAGGTCTTATTCTTATATTTTTATCAATAAACAAGGTTTATCCCTGTACACTAGTATTATAAATGAGTCTAGAACGGTTTCACTGTGAAATTTTTATTGTGCGAACTAGACATTGGACGTTTAGCGAACTGGACATTTTGCGACTGGGCATTTTGCGAAATGGACGTTTTGCGACCGCTGGATATTTTGCGAAATGGACATTTTGCGCCTAAATGCAAACAGTAATAAGGAGTAAAATATTGTCCTTCAAAAAACCACTTGTATAAACAATTTCATAACACGAATGTCATACCACCATTTTAACTACCTACTCATGTGGTCATATATATAACATCATGGTAACCAAATTTTAGGCACTTAACAAAAAGCAATATTTTTTTTAATATTTTTATTGCACAAAATAGTCAAGTGTCTGGTACAGTCATACCTCGAAGACTTTATTGCCTAGCCTTAAAATCATTTTGCCTTAGTCTTGCTAATTTTTAGGCAATATGATCTGGAAGCCCTTTATATTCTCACTCGTCATTAGCTAGCCGATGAGACCTGACCTGAAACTTCATTTTCGCGATAGTAGTGACAAACGTATTGAGTGACTAACTATTTGTCAAATTAAAATGTGAGTGATATAACTGGGAACAGTTATGGAAGACAGTCCCTCCCTCCACCTTCAACCGCAGTATGCTAATGGTGAACGCAGACTTAGCCGCACCGCATACCCCGCAGTCGCCGCATTCATCGTTTTTGTTGATGGCCTCGCACATCTGCCCGCGCTGCAGTCCCCGTAGTCGTTCCTGTTGCCGCACCACAGAATTAATATTAGTACTACGTACAGAAAGGAAACTCCCTGCCCCTCCCGCAATATGGCACCCCCCCGCTCCTTCCGCACTTCTCCCCCGTTCTTGTGTAACTGTGGGACGTTCGACTATGAAAACGCACACATTGACGTGTTACTGACGTGTTCACGGATATACAGTTTCATTTGTAGTAGTAGTAGGCATATTTAACGCGCCGTTTCTATGAAGCGCCCGTCCTATGTGGCCGCACGCAACGCAGTCTTTTTTTTAATTCAGCTTATAATTTAATCAAGATTATTCGTAAATTACAGAATGGCTCTTGACGAACGATTTCTTATCAGTTGTTTATTAATAGAGGAAGAAGAAAATCAATTGCTAACAAGAGTTATAAAAGTTCGGCCCGTGAGTATATGATAAGTCTATGGTTCGGCCGGCCTCTGGATGCGAATGACATCACCCGCACTGCAGCGTTAGTGACGTCATCAGCTGCAGCTTGAGGAATTCCGCCGTGTCAGGGACTGCGGCATCTGCGGTGCGTGTAGGTATGCGAGGTTACATATAATTTCATTTAAATAAATCAAATGCGGGGACTGCGGTGCGTGCGGTGTGGCACAAGTCTGCGTTCACCTTAACGCGCCGGAGTCCTCCGCCGCCGCCACCTGCGCCTGCGATTCTAAATCCTGAGCCTAAGCCGAGCACTGTCCAAGAAGATGAAGCCCCAAAACTAGTTTCTACTGCTGAAATCCAGAACTGGATGGCATCCATTGAAAAGTGTCTGAATGAGGCATGTCGCAAACGTAGCTTAAAACCGTGGTTCACCACAGGTTTATTGAAATGTATGCGTACAGAGATAATATGCATAAACGCCTAAAATTAAACCCGGATAATGAAACGCTTAAACTGACATAAACCTACGCGTTACCGCAATTATTTATGTAGGTAATCTAATTAAAAAACTTAAGAGATCTCATGATAAGGCGGAGCTGACTAAGGCAGGATCAAATTTAAAAAACTTATTTAAAAGATTGCAAAATATGTAGTTTCATTTGCAGATGACACAGCATCATCGGGCACGGCAGTGTCCCCGCCAAGTCAAGCGCGAAGCAAACACTGCCGTACCATCCTTTACTAGAACCATTTCGTCGCATTTTCAGGCCCCTATTTGAAAACCTCTGTCCAATTCGCGATTGGTCCAAAGTTTCAAAAAATGTCCAATTCGTGGTTAGTCAAATTCGCCGTTGGTCCAATTCTTGGTTGGTTCAATTTGCGGTTGGTCCAATTCGCGGTTGACCTAAAAATAAACAATATTTCCGAAATTATAAATTATTTGAGTGTTAAATTTTGTATAGATCATATAGTAGTAGTTAGGTTTAGGTTATTTTTTTAAGACTGCCCGGAAAGACTTTGAGGGCGGAAAAGAAGTTAGGTCCAGGTTATTTTTTTTTTATTACCGCCCGAAAAGACTTGAAGTCAGAAAATAAGTCCATTAGGCGCGATTGGTCCAATTCGTATTTTGTCCAGTTCACCAACTCGCGGTTGGTTCAATTCGCGATTGGTCCAATTCGCGATTGGTTCTATTCGCGATTGGTTCAATTCGCGGTTGGTCCAAATTCGCAAAGTGCTAACTCGCGCTCAAGCAACAGTTTTATAGGGGCGGGTTAATGATTAATCCTTTCTTGCCGCGGGCGAAGCAGCGGGTAACAGTTAGTATGTATATATATATATATAGGAGGTCTTGGGTTTTTCTTTGCGTACTTGGCGCTTGAGGTCTAGATCTGCTAAGCGATTTTCCTCGAAAGCTTTAGTCTTCGAATGGATGGTGGAACGCCAAGTTGACCTGTTAGTAGCAAGCTCCTCCCAGCATTCAGGGTCTATATTGCAGGCATTCAAGTCTTTTGAGCACATCCTTATATCGTAAATGTTGGCCACCATGCTTCCGCTTACCTTCAGCAATTCTTAGTAGAAGACTGTTTTACACAAGCGGTGATCCTCCATACGAAGGATGTGTCCACACCAGCGTATATAGCTGCCGTTGTATTAGTAGTGCCTCAATGCCATACATACAGGAACGACGCAGAACTTCTGATTCGGTGTCAAGTGCAGTCAGGAGTAAGGATATTATGTAATTGTTTAGTTAGGCATTTTATTTATACTACATGATTCTAATGTTTATTTAGATTATTTAATTTTTTAATTTGGCACCGACTTCACCTCGTTCAGTAGGTAGCATGCCAATATATAATTTTTTGTTTTGATAAATCTGCCCATATGTTATTTCATGATTTTAAGTTTTATGATGGAAGTCGGTTCATGTTTTTGGAAAAAAAAAATATTTTTTTTCAATTTTAGTGCACCTTTTCATTAATTTTGTTGTCATGAAAACTTAAACTTATTTTATCACTGGCCGAAAATTAAGAAATCGAAACTTTTTATGTCAGTTTAATTTGAAATGTCAAAACATGTCAGAATTCCATTATTTTTGGCACATAAATAGACCAAGAGCCCGCGACGACCAAACCTTTCTTATTTTAAAAATGCTGAATGTTTCTCTATGTGGGATATACGGGTAAAATAGATTAGCGACTAGGCATGAAGTTTGGATCTTAGTTGCTTATGCAGGTAATATGGGTAGCAAAAGTGATTTTTATAGGTATAAAAAGCACCCTTGGGGACCTCTCAAAGTAACATTAAATTCTGCTTTTATAATAAAACAAATATAACTATAATTTAGTAAAGTTTTAATGTCTGGCAGGGGTTTTTATTTATTTATTTAAACTTTATTGTACACACATACAAAAGTACAGTACAAAAGGTGGACTTAATGCTAAAAGCATTGTCTGACAGTCAAACCTTAGGGTTGGGCAGAGAGTTCATTTGTTTTATCTGCACCAATTGCTTGGCAATGGATGGCATGATTTCTAATATTATTCTGAATAAAATCTTAAAAAAGCTTTTACTTTGAAGAAATTGAGCTACCACTTTAAATACGATTGCTACAACTTATCTGCCTAAGTAATCATGATGCATTTATTATAGTCGGTAATCGCTATTTCTGTCTTGGGGGACATGCAAAGAGAATCTTGAGTTTTCATAAAATAACGAAGGGCATGCTGTCGCGGGCTTTTGCTCTATAATCCAATGTTTGTATCTTTAAAATTACCGAACAGATTCTGACGTGGTTAAAATGGGATCAACTTGGGAATAGACTCTTTCGAATAAAAAAAAATATTTCGGAAATCAGTCGACCATAGGCGGAGAAAACGGCGAACATACATAAAAAAAAAATACATACATCGAAACATATAACCTCCTCCTTTTTTGGGAAGTCGGTTAAAAAGATTGTACAATAAGTGAGTGGCTACAACAGTTGACTTATGAAGAGACTGAAAATTTGTTAATTCCCTTACGTTGATAAGTTTAGTATGTTAGTTATTTAAATTAAATAATTATTTTATTTTTGTTATATTTTACTTTTATTTCATTTTTAATTAGTGTGTGTGTGACGAGTCCTGGTGATCCATAATACAGGTTCCTCGGATACCAAGCACGGACACCAGTTCTTCACAATCTTATTTTATTTTGCTCTTTTTATTATACAAACGCTTGTGTGTATTAGTTGTATTATCAAATGTAATCTATATGGTTGTGGAAAGAAATAAATAAACAATGATTATTATTATTATGTTGGTACGCTTTTCAGTGCCACGGGTCCATTGGGACCCGGTCCTTTGAGGCGTTCATGGGGCCAAAGCCTTTTTGTACCTTTTTATATAAAAGTGAGATGGCTGCAGAGACACCATCCATAGGGATATACTAACGGACAGTCCTCCACAACTGACGAACTATTGCCAGGTAGAGATTAACAAGGTTTGGGCTATGTGGATGGGATGCTAGTGGACCGGATTGCTGGGTTATGGAGTGCGATACGGACATCTTTACATCTCTCACAACAATTTAAGTAAGGCAGATGGTGACTTGCTGCTCTTTGGCTGTATAGCCTGTGGGCCTCCCTAATTAAGCCACCAGTTGGCGGCCAGGGCGCAACACAATGCGAGCAGCTAAGGGTGTCGAGAGGCTCCGGTTTCACCTTCACGGGGCTCACCCCCGAGAGCGAGTTTCACCGTTATTACGCCATTACGTGCAATACACTTCCACCCTGGAGCGAGTGTTCCGCTCTTGCTACCAGTGGCGAAGCGTCCTTAGAACACGATTCCTACCGGCTTCCCTTGGCAGATTCTAATAATATACATTTTTTATTATTAACAATAATAGCTTAATCTCGCGGCCTACACTTACACAAAAATCTATACTCTATACCCATATGACACTCTCTTACCATAAGCCGACGAGCGACGGCATTTCCTTAGATAATTTAATATGAGCGCGAGATATAATTACATTGTGCCACATTGCGCGCTTTGTAAAAATATTCTTCAATAGCTGGATATAACGTACGCAATGTATTTGAATCCGCGCGAACGCCACACGCACGATTTTATTTCGCAGGCCGCGAGACGCGGTAGTAAGTAACTCGCTAATAATATTGGGAATTTGTTTATTTAAAATGTATGGTGACACACACACAATGACATTACAACTACATATGCAACCACTCGTCGATATAGACAGCGATACAAGCCGATTTAAAATAGCCTACAACGAATCCTTATTGGTTGTTCCTGTTCGCTTGAAAAATTCTCGTCCAATCACAGCGATAATCCGCGAATGTCTAATGTCATGCTAATTCTTCAGATGAAGGAAAAAAGAATGGACATGTACAACTATAGATTGTTATGCCGGGTTTATTATTTTTTACTAAGTCTATTCTAATTCGCCGTTCAGTTCGCTTCGCGCGCATTTGCGCTTTGGTTTGCACTCACACGGGGCGTACCTATGCTAATTATTGTCGTGTATAAAAAATAAAAAAAAATAAAAAGTGTATGTTGGGTGGTGTGCGCAGGGGTCTCCAACTATTTGAAGCGAAGACGGGCAATATCCCTGCGCAAAGCGATTATACACGAACAATTACTTTAGAGAGAGCCGGATGTAACGCTCAGGATAGAGCCTCGTACTTTTGAAGTACAAGGACCTCTTGTCTAGTAAGCCTTAGGTCCTGGGAGTCATGGGCAGGGTGATATCATTAATACAATATGGTTGGGGTAGAATATAGCATTTTATTCCATAGACACAATAGCCGCTGAAGGCGGCACAGTTATACTAATACCAAAATCTGTTAAGTCTTTGCCGCAATATAAAATTAAAATTAACATAAACCAAATATAGGGTACCTGGCCAGGTCCGTACACAAACGTCTGTGCGCACTTAGAACGTTGTTCCGTTCACCATTATGATCCGTTGGGTTCGAGCACTGGTGCTGGTCGCGTCATCAAAGCGGCGCGGCGCTCCTGCGACGCTCCGTTGTATGCGAGATAGTAGACGCTGGCTGGACCTTCCGAGGTTTGCGCTGAGCCACTACAGGGACATCGGATCGGAGGCGGCGATGCGGCCTTTGGAAATAAGGTTAGGATCCGTGTGTTGCGCCTTGGGGTCGCCGACGACGGGGCCTGCGCCGTGGCATGCGGTCCACGGTCCGGGGAAACTGCACCCTCTGGCGATGGGGGGACACTCCAGGAAGCATCAATTCATACGGCCGGGCGGGCACGTGGATTTCAACAGCTCATGTTCCCGACAATTTCGTGGCGGCGAATATCCCCTGTGTCCTTGCGCGTATCGCGGATTTTAAAGCTAAAGGTTAAACTATAGTCCCATGACGGGAAGCCGAGGGCGGCGAAAGTGAAAAAACCCCAAAAATTTAATGATTTTGCTCAAGCCATGTTAGTCGTGGCGGCCTATCCAGGAAGAGCGCGAATCGACTCGACTCGATTTGACATTCCATTTTGTCGCGCTCCGTTTCGCTTAATTCGAACGCACATCAAACCAACTTTTAAATATTCTTTAAAAGAACTAATGTTTAGATAAGGTATTTATTCCTTGAATATTATAATAATCTAAGTCGACGATATTAAAGGAGAATAATTAAAATTCTACAATAATCCTACCATGGTTTCTTATTTTTTTATGATAAGAAAGGTTTGTTAGGACGCAGGACGGAACGTGTGTCACCAGCTGTCAATGTCAGACGTCCAACTCTGCAGATTTTGTTGACAGTCTAATTTAATCATAGAATGTTTTGTTATGAATGTTTAATTTTCGATATAATTCCGTAAGTACACAAAATCGCGTCGAGTTATTGCTACCAATGGTTTCGGCGTGACTCAAAGAACGTTTTAATGTGCGGGTCTCCCTGGCTTCTTAATAAGTATTGTAAAAACAACATATGAGATTTGTGTACCGGTGTGTCACTTTCCAATTCAATTTGTCTGGAAACTAATGGATTTGAATGCCTGCTATTGTGATGCGTCGAGAGCCTATCATGCAGGTAATACGCCATAGGAATAATATCCCAATACATCAACTATTTCACCTAAAATGTGACATGCAAAGTTGACCAGTTAGAAGTTCAAAATAATTCTGTAGTTATCACTACATTATCTATTGTTGTGATATGCGATTAACTTGATTGTGGTATATTATTCAGTTATATTGTATAGTGTTTGTAGTTTGTTTCATGGTAAATGTTTGTTTGTTAATTTTTGTTTCTTGTCGTCACTTAGGCATATGATGAGAAAGGCGGCATACAAATAGGTTGTTGTCTTACTTCCCGTTGACCTAAAATTATAAAATTTGGCAAAAAGCAAGGTCTAACAGTACTTATACAGGAATAAATCTGAAAATTGTAAATATGTCGTTGGAAGTCTAAAAAAAGTGTTAGGTACAAACTTATTTTTGCGCTGGATTCAGTATGAATCTTAGGATCGAACTGCAAAGTAAAGTGTGTTTTTGAAACTAGTTGGACTTGTAGTTTAGTTAGAGCTATAAATGTGAGATGCTTTGCGTGTACGGAACTCTCGGTGTGCGAGTTTGACTCGCACTTTTTTTCTATATATAAAGCGCGTGTGAGTGTTTTTTAAAGCTACTTATATCATACTCGACATGCACTGTGGCTTCACCTTTGAATATTTTCACCCCACGCCACTGCTTGCTACTCCACTCTGAGCCGGCCGGCTAAAGCAAGCCAGAGGCGGGGGGGTGTGTCACTGTGTGTATGTGTGTGTGTAAGTGCGTGTGTGTGTGTGTGCGTGTGGTCCCCCTGGAGATCGGATGCATGGTGACGCCGGTCTCCAACAGCTGCCTCTGCGTTGACTGATTGCACAGGGGATCCAGCGGGCGATGGGGTCGTCATCGTCACATCCCGACGCCTTTATTATTATTCTGACTGTACAAACTAGCTGGTGCCCGCAACTTAGTTCGCGTGGACTTTATAACAGGTTTATGATCCTTGTCTTGAGAAAAATGTGAACTAGTCGGGTGGGGCACGCACAAGCATCAAACGAAATAACTTTATTAAGTTCTTCTTATAGCAAATTTAATAAATAAATAAATATAACACAAATTGAGTTAGCCCCAAAGTAAGTGATACTTGGATACTTAACTACTTTGCCAGTTTCTCCAACAGATTTTCCAAAATAGGTACTGTATAGAACCTCTCTCCGACATTTCATCTACGTTCAGCAGTTTCGTCTCTACGTTGATATACCAATCAGGCAGCGTCCAATCTTATAAGAATATGCATAAACAATTTAGATAGTAGTGTATAAGAAGTGAAATGTTTAGTTTAAATTTTCAGAAATATTTAGTCACCCCCGCTTTTGTCTCGTTTATAGGATTTTGTTTTTCAATATTGTCCCAAGGCATCGACATAATAGTTTATATGGTACATATATATGTTAGAATTCAATCTGTCAGAATAATCATTTTGTTTACACTTGTGTCTGACAGCCGTTAATGTCATAAACATTAACGGTTGTCAAGTAGAATTAAGTTACCAACAATATTATTGTATAATATACTTAAATAGATAATAAAATATAAATAATAAATAAATACATAGTAGTAGTAGTAGTACGTATGTACATTATTTATAAAAGGGAAATGTAACAATCGATCAATTGATTAAAAATGTAACGAATTATTTAAAATGTATTTTCAGTTATGAAATAATTCATTAATGTATAAATAAAGATAGTTTCTTAAACATATTTACCATAGATTAGTTAAAAATATTTACAAATACTTTCATATTCATTCATTCATTCAAATATCATAAACTCCCAATATAAAGTACCTAATGGCTGCAGTTTTATTTCAAATATTCTAGTAAATCTCTGGTTGTTATCATATAGTATTTGTATTTCGATGTTCCAAGAAAAAATAAATTACCAATGTTTCAATCAATTAGACTCATTGAAAGGAAAACTTAAAAAAAAAAACCTTTTCTTTGGGGCTTAGACCAAGTTAGCAAGCATATCTATTCAATTTATTATAAAACTAGTGGTTCGCAGCGAACTTAGACCTCGCGATTATTATTGTAAAAACATGAGAACGTTTTACTGAACCAATTGGAATTTTCATTAAAATACGGGATTCTGTTAAAACGAAAATGTAACGCGCAACGCATTACATTATTTAGTTATTACGCGGTTGAGGAGAACAGATTTTCCAACCTTCTTTCTTCATCTATTCTGAGCTGCAACAACTCAATTTTTTTAATTTTTTCCAAGCGGATATAATCAAAACCTGGATTAAATATAATATCTGTGTACCGTTTTGATCTCGAAAGAGCTACGCATGTACAGTACATCCGGCTGCCAACTCTTTTACGCCAATGTCCACGACTACTTTATCCGAAGTAAGTGATTTATAATCGAGTATACATCCCCGAACTTCATCTAAGGAGAATATAAATGTTTTTGAAAACATTACAGTAATTTTTCTTCACGTTTCAGATTTCAGCTCAATATCACAGAAACTGTTTCAACAATTTTGATATCCTAATCCTAACTAATACCTATTATAAATGTGAAAGTGAGTTTGTTTGTTTGTTCGTTTATTTGTTTGTTTGTTACCTCATCACGCTTTATCTACTGAACCAATCTTCCTGAAATTTCGCATACACATAGTTAGAAGTACGGAGAAGGACATAGGGTACCTTTCATCCCGGGAAAAGGCATGGTTCCCGTGGAAAATTTGCGCGGGCAAAGCCGCGGGCGAAAGCTACTTCAATATAAATGAGAAATATAGCAATACTAATCTCATAAAATGTTAAGTTTCATCCAAATCTCATTACCGGTTACAAAATTAAAGATAAATATTTATTTTTACTAAAATACCTACGTATAACGGCTAGATGAATCTACAACTACTTACCTACTTAAGGCGAGATGGTAATCCAAATGTGTCAATGATTGTAATTTTTCATGACGAAATTTACCTACTTAGAGTTTAATTACGAACTTGAAATTAATACAGCATATAATACACAATATGTGAAAGAGTCTGAAACGTATACTTTTTTAAATATATATATCTATTTGGTTAAAAAAAATCATAAAGTCCCCTCTATGAAAAATCTTTCAAGTCAGAATTCTTAAAATTTTCAGCGACAACATATATATTTTTTTTAATTTATAGCAAATATATCTATTGTAATAAAGTCTGAATCGAACACTTTTTTCTTGTCTAATATTTCAAAAGATATTTAAGAAATACCATAAAAATTATAACCTCTTCAATCTCCTGAAAATAACAGCAAAATTGTGCTATGCAAAAAACAATCTTATTACTATGCGTCCACGCTTGGCTCTCGCTTCGTTCTTGCGTGTCAGTCGGCCGCCGCCCGCGTACATGTGACGTCGTCTCCGGACGCTCTTTCTACTGAATGAAACAAATTTTTTTCGTACTTTTGTGAAAGAAAAATTGAGGGATTAGCATTTTTGTGCAGTGCTGTGAAAATGGGAAATAAGAAATCTATGAAAATAGCGAAAGAAATGGCGTTTATCTGGAAAGGCTATAGAATTTGTCTCACCCAGCTTGCTTGTAGCAGCTACGTAAGCGTAGAGTAATGGAAAGTACACAGAGCCTGCATGCATATAGCCTGAATAAAGTGCAACTTACATGCATTTTCATATTGTTTATGTAAATCAATGTGTTGTATATTTTATTTTTCAGCTCAAAGAAGAGACGCCAAGATTTTGGTGGTGACAAATTGAATCATTATGATTCGTCAAGCGACAAAACGAAGGCTCGTGAATCTGTTGAGTAAGTACCTTTTTATTATTAATATAGAATTGCTTTCTCATACTTTTAAAAGTGGTGACTAGTTAAAAAGTATGATGTTTAAGATTGCAAAATTATTATATTACACAAAAATTTAAGATCAGAATCTCCATGTACTCGTGTATTAAGATAGTATATTTATTTCAGGCATTGCACCATTAATCCTAAACTGACCGAGTTACAGACATTGGAACCAGCAGTTATAATAACATCAGAGGCTCGACACCTCAAAGGAAAATATAAGTAAACCGTAAACAGTTTTGCAATTTTTTTATTTTTAAAAAAGCTAGTTTATATATTTGTGTGTGTGTATTTTTTATGAAATATAGTATCTTTGCGTTGGTTCAGTATCCCTTAAAATAAGTATTTAAAACTTACTTTGGGACTAGAATCTGTGTGATTTGACAGTATATAATATTTTTTTTAACTGTGTCTATAGGGCCATTCAAAGTATTTTTATGTTATTTTTATGAATGATGTTATCATAAATGTTGATTATTAAATTTTGAAAAAATTTTTTTTTTCAAAAATTGATCAAGTTTTTTTCTATTTACTTACTTTTACTTGTTAGGGAGTCACAATTCACCAATATGATATTCATATAGTCCTGGCAGCTGAAAGCTAAAGCACTGAAATATTTACCATTCTACGCTCTTACTGTTTTGCTCTTCAAACATTGTACGCTTAAAAGAGCAAAATAGTAAATTTTGCCCTTTTACCATTTTGCGACCGGTAATCATTTTGCGCTTTTAACATTATGCGCCTAAACGCCCCCCAGCTATAGTGTAGCAATGGCTTATATGTATAGGCACTGTCTAGTCTAGCCTAGCACAGTCTAGCCATAAAAATTGTTGTGTATCCTAATCCTAATCCTAACTAATATTATAAAAGCGAAAGTGAGTTTGTTTGTTTGTTTGTTTGTTGGTTTGTTTGTTTGTTTGTTTGTTTGTTACCTCTTCACGCTTCATGTACTGAACCAATCTTCCTGAAATTTTGCATACACATAGCTGGAAGTACGGAGAAGGACATAGGGTACCTTTCATCCCAGGAAAAAGCACTGTTCCCGTGGGAATGGGAAATTCACGCGGGCGAAGCCGCGGGCAAAAGCTAGTATTTTATAAAAAATAAAAATAAATGAACCATCTTAAACGAATTGTTTTTTTAACCCTTACGATATCGCCGAATAGCGGCTAAAAAACGCAAATGGTCTCTTTCGCAAAATGTCGCATTAGGGACTTTAGATTTTTATAAGAACAACATAATTTTTTTAAGTAACTTATTTACATACAGTAAACAAAAACCCTAAATGTGATAATGTTGGTTGGTACTTAAATTTACTTCATATATATATTTTGCATAAGTGAAATTCCACATAATATGATTTTTACGGGGGAAATTTGTGTAAGAGACCTTGGAGACCGTTTGCGACTTAGCCCAATAGGCACTTTATGAAATCCAATACAATATGTACTTTATGAAAATTCATAGCATAAAATGCAGGGAAATAATACCAAAAACTCTGAAAGTGTTTATTTTTATTTAGATTATTATGTCTTGATTTATAGTCGTGACATGTTTGTACATGTACTACAGGTGAAATAAATAAATAATATTATTATTTAAATATTTAATTACCCAATTAATTTGATATTAGCTATCTGGGGCTGCGCATAAGCAAGCACATTCCTTGCGACCGTCGCGTTCCGCTGCTCACCACGCCTCGCCACCGCTACCGAGTGTGACAAGCGTTGACGTCAGCGCACACTAGGTGGCGCTAAAATCGTGGTTTAGCTGACATGTTTGTGTTATTTTTTCAATTTCCATTTTTTTCTTACTAGCGCTCCGCCTTGTCTTCGCTCGAGAGGTACATACATAAATTGTAGCTTATGTCCTATTGGTAAAATATTTTAAAAAATTAGATCGGATGGGATTTTAAAAATTTATTAGTTGTGTATGGCAAAATAGATATTATTTTCACCCATTGCACCCCAAATGCAAGTATACTGGAGCCATCAACGATCTCATCTCTGCGTTATGCATACGCTGTACCGGTGTGCCGGTGCAAGTGTACGCGTGGACTATTCTAATTGGTTAATGAGTTTCGCGGGATCCGCCCACTATGTCTATGTGTGTCTAAGGTGTCTTTGGTTGTGTGCTCGTTAATCGTTTTGAAGTTGAGCTAGGACCTTGACCGAGCGAGCGAAGCGAGCGAGGGCTATAATTCAAGTTGGAGCGAAAAACACATTCTTTGTATGTATGTATGTATGTATGTATGTGTTCACGACGGCACTTAGACGGCATACTGAACGGATTTGTTTTTGTATATCTTTGCTGATTTTCTACGGATCAATAAGTAAAATCTTTAAATGTAAATATAGCCGTTCAGTATATAGGATATTTTTATGTAATAAGTTGATTGAATGTAAATAAAGATACCCTTTTTTCATCCTTAGACTAGCGAACTAGGCTAATATAGGTTAAATATGTACTAGTTGTTAAGTATTAAAGAGTATTTCCTTCTGTTGTTTCATTTTAGTTCATATATTTAGGCAAACTAATCATAGAAACACTAGAAACAGATAGGTAGAGACCTGAAAAGGTCTGTTTTCACTCATTGTAGACAGCAACTGCACACGATGTTAGCGTAGCGATGAACACGGGCGCTCTGACGCCGCGCCGAATGGCAGGCGTGGTTTTATTAAGAAGGGGTGGGGTGAAAGTTCATATTTATAGTCATTTACTCCGCGCTCGCTTGGAGCCTCCCCTGAGCATCGCCGCGTGACACAACTAGTCCTAGAATGTAGCCTAGAGTAAAATACACTTTGGTTTAAGCTGCCACATGTACCTAGATCTAAGGGTTAAGAGAAAATAAATTTGAAAGCTAGAGGGGTAGGCAGGGACCGCTGGCCAGCTCATTAATTAAAAATGTATAAAAGAACGCGCGGTTTCATACACCGCACAGTTTCAATTCAGTGCTCTCCGGGATCCAGAAATAGTGAAAAGTACCTAGTGCCTGGCTAGTGACCCTGCCCTCACCCTGGGGTTTTCATAGTGAATTCAATAGTGCTTTTATTTCCACCCAGTGTTAGTTACCTACTGTAGTCCTAGTGCGACAGTATCTAGTCACACCGCACACCCAAAACGGGAGCGGTAATTAGGCCCTCCCGTACAAAGTGGTCCTATCGAAGCCGGATAAAAAAGTAGTGAATCAGTGTGAATAAATGGACAGTACAGTAGTGTTTTTTAATTTTAAAATAAATAACAGTGCATAACAGTGTCAGTATAGTATATAACAGTATTTTAAAGTGAGTTACAGTGTCAGCCAGATTGGCAAAAAGAAAGTAATCAGTCCAGTGTCAGCCAGATTGGCAAAAAGAAAGTAATCAGTACAGTGTCAGCCAGATCGGCATAAAGAAAGTAATCAGTCCAGTGTCAGCCAGATTGGCATAGAGAAAGTAACAGTCGTCTACACCTTACATTAAGGCTAACCAGTGCTAAAAGTAAATAGTAGTCCAGTTTATAGACCGATGCCTGTAAAGTAAATAAACACTACAGTCTGTGAGTTTCCCCAAGTGGCGCGATTCGAGTGTAAAGTAACGCGTTGATGTACAGTGGTCCGAAAGGTGGGGGAAGTCTCGAGTTAAGACTGTATACTGTGCCCTGTGTTTTTGAATTACACGAATACGCATAGAGACATGATGTTTATTGACTTCAAGTATTAACAGTGAGTATATAATCCAGTGTATAAACAAATAAGTGTCAAAGTAAATAAATGGACTGGCATATAGACTGTACGCGAATTTAAAGACTGATATTAGTAAACAATAGTGACTCTATAGACTGATTGCTGCTTTAAGTGACTGTTAATAGTAACCAGTGATAAAAATAATAAAGAATAGTAACTGTTAGTGCTGTTATATACTGTGAGGGCAAAATGGTGGTCACTAGAAGCCAGAAGGGTGACGAATCAGGTTCTTCTAACCCGGCGGGACCCGGAGAGCACCGGACTCATCAAGAACCTGCCGAACAAGTATTAATAGACGTTCAAGGAATACAGGGGGTACAGAATGTGCCACGTCCGCCTGTATTGGAAGCTTTTTGGCAGCGTCGGGCAGCGGTATTACTGCTAACCCTACTCGCATGGAAATAGGCGAGTCAGAAGAAGAGGTCGTCTCGTCCAGGGCAACAGAATCGTCTCAGGCGTTGCTGGAAGGATCAAGGCGATCAAATACGCTGAGGCCTAACGACGTTCGGTCACGCCGATCGGCGGCCTCCCGCAAGAAGCTCCTCGCGGAGCTGGAGGCCAAAGAGAAGCTAGCCGAAAGCAGATTAAAGCAGGCCAAAGCTGAGGAGGAATTGCAAAGACTGAAGCTTCAAAAAATGAGGTTAGATGACACATCTGAGGAAGAAGAAGATGATGAACTCGAGTCAGTGAGAATTCAGAATTGGATTGAAAGGACGCCATTAAGGAGTCAAGATATTGCACCGCCAATGGAAGACAAGGTTAAGGAGGTAGAGGCAGCGCCGCAGCGACAAGATGAATATGTGCGGGAGATTGTTCGGGAACCAGTGATAGAGAAATGCACTGATGGGCCTACTCGTCAATCTCAAACTAATGTGGACGTCGCGACGCTCGCTACAGCTCTGGTTCAGGCAGCAAAAGGAAGCAGAGACCCTCCAAAGTATTTGCAAGAGTTACCATTCTTCAACGGCAATAGCAGCGAGTGGCTTGGGTTTAAGGCGGCCTATGAAGACTCACATAAGTTTTTCTCAGCGAGTGAAAACGTGTCAAGAATAAGAAGAAGTTTGAAAGGCACAGCTAAAGAAGCCGTCGGGTGCCTCTTATTCAGTCAATCTGACCCAAAGAAGATTATAGAAGCATTAGAAAGAAGATTCGGTCGACCGGAGTCACTCATACATGCGGAAATAGAGAAACTGAAGCATCTGCATAAGATAAGTGACAGTCCAAGAGAGTTGTGCGTCTTTGCAGGCGCAATAGATAACATAGTGGGAACAATAGAAGCCTTAAAGAAGTCTCACTATTTGTATAATCCAGAATTAGTCCGGATAGTGATTGAGAAACTAACGCCGATACTGAGAAACAAGTGGTATGATTATGTGGCGGTCAAGACAGAAGATATTCCAGATATAAAGAAGCTGTCTAACTTTCTCAATGAAGAAGCGGACAAGTGCGGAGCATACGCATTGCCTGAAATAGTGAAGGAAGATAGAAACTTTCAAGATAGGAGAAAGAGAAAAGAACAAGCCTTCACACTGAAGAAAGAAGTTTCAGAAAAGTGCCCCGCCTGTGAGAAACAACATTACCTAACAGATTGTGAGAAGTTCAAGCAAGCTACAACCGAAGAAAGGTGGTTGATATGTAAGAAGAATAACGTCTGTTTTCGGTGTATAAGAAGCAAACACAAGAGATTCGTCTGCAAAGCTCCAGTATGTGGACAAGATGGTTGTCAAATGAGGCATCACAAACTACTACACTATCAGAAGAAGGCAGCAACGCCAGAAGCTGTGACGTCAGCGAGGGAAGTCACCATGGCTACTGATCAACCGAGTTATCGACGGGCATATTTGAAGATTGTTCCCGTAGTGTTGACTGGCCCACTCACAAGCGTCGAGACATTCGCCTTGCTGGACGAAGGAAGCACCGTCACACTGATAGATGCATCCATTGCTGAAGTCATAGGAGCAGATGGGCCAAAGAAGACAATGTGGTTGCAGGGAATAAGCACAGAAGTGAGACACGAAAACAGCAAGATGCTTAGCTTCAAGATCAAAGGGAAATATGTTAAAGAAGTACATGAAGTCGAAGCGGTTCGTACGGTGGATCGTCTGAATTTCGCGTCTGACACAATAAGAAGAAAGACATTGAAGATTGCGCTCACCTCACAGACATAGCAGAAGAAATCGTGTATGAGAGAGCGACGCCAAAAGATACTTATTGGTCAGGATAATTGGCACCTGATAGTGACAAGGGAGCTACGTGTAGGGAAGAAAAATCAACCTGTCGCGTCCTACACTCAATTAGGATGGGTACTGCATGGGTGTCAGAGCTCTACTACTGACACTATCGCCTTCTGTGGAAACCTGAAGCAGATGAAAAGGGATGAAGATATGGAAGAGCTTATCAAAGAACATTTCAAGCTGGAGTCACTTGGTATAGAAGCTAAGAAGCCAAGAGAAGATCCTGAGAGAAAAGCCCTCGACATTCTAGAAGAAAGAGTCGTCGCCTACCCGAGGGGAGATATGAAACTGGCATGCTGTGGAAGGATAAAGATTTCGTCATTCCCAACAACTATCCACAGGCTGAGAAACGGCTTCATTTATTGGAGAAAAAGCTGGACCGTGATGAGGACCTCAAGGAGAAATACAAAGATCGTATGCAAGAACCTACTCAAGTCAGGGTTATGCTGAACCGGCACCCGCATCTCCAAAACAAGGTAGAACATGGTACCTTCCTCACTTTCCAGTGATCAATCCAGCCAAGCCTCACAAACCACCAAGATTGGTTCACGACGCAGCAGCCAAGTTCGCCGGGATGAGCCTCAACGACATGCTTCTATCCGGGCCAGATCTACTCCAGTCCCTACCAGGGGTAATTATGAGGTTCCGTCAATATCCATATGCAGTATCGGCGGACATCAAAGAAATGTTTATGCAGATAAAGATAAGAGAAGAAGATCGCGACACACTTCGGTTTCTATGGAGAGATGACCGGCGGGAGGGCGAACCAGATGAATATCGCATGACATCGGTCATTTTCGGAGCAACATCGTCACCATGCACCGCTCTATATGTTAAAAACAGGAATGCAGAGGACTACCAGGAACAATACCCGCACGCAGCAGAGGCAATAAAGAAGAATCATTATATGGATGATTACTTACAAAGTTTTGTCACTATAGAAGAAGCCATAGAGACGACGAAAGCGGTTGACTATGTACATAAACAAGCAGGATTCGTGCTCAACGGTTGGACTTCGAACAAACAAGAGATACTAGTAGAAGTTGAACCCGAGAAACACTCCAATTTCAACGTGATAATCGGAGGAAAAGAAACAGAGAAAGCTCTAGGGCTTCAGTGGAACGTCCAAGAAGATTGCTTCAGCTTCAAAATCAACAGGATGAAGACACCAGAAGAAGTCATCCAGAACGAGAAGAAAACCGTCCAAAAGGAAGCACTCAGCATCATCATGGCGCTCTTCGATCCCTTGGGTTATATATCTCCGATAACCATGCCAGCAAAGAGGATTTTCCAGGACACTTGGCGATATACCATCGGTTGGGACGAACCAATTCCAGAAGAACTCTGGCCAAGATGGCAGAAGTGGATGAGAAGTCTATTCAGCATAGAAAACCTGAGGATACCGCGGTGCTACGATTACAGAGCATCGACGCGCCGTCAACTACACACCTTTGTTGACGCAAGTGAGGAAGCTTATGCAGCCGCTGTATACTGGCGCTCCGAGAACAACGATGGCAGTATAACGGTAGCATTGGCAGCCGCGAAAAGCAAGGTGACACCGCTGAAACCTATCTCCATACCACGGCTGGAGCTACAGGCAGCACTTCTGGGGGCAAGATTGGCGCATACTGTCCTGGAGGAGCATGAGTTCGAAGTGGAGAAGAAAATATATTGGAGTGATTCACGCACGGCCTTAGCGTGGATACGATCGGAACCAAGAGCCTACAAAACGTTCGTCGCTCACAGATTGGCAGAGATTGAAGATACCACTAAGAAAAATGAATGGAGGTGGCTGCCGACAAAGGAAAACGTGGCTGATGATGCGACGAGGTCAACACCCAACGAGTTTGATCATAATCATCGATGGTTCAAGGGACCAGCGTTTCTCACGTTACCAGAAGACCAATGGCCAGTAGAAGTATCAATTGAAGTTCCTGAAGACGACATAGAAAGGAAACCACTGAGATGTCACTTGGAGAGGGAACAACAATATCCCTATCTACCACAGATAGATAGATTTTCAAAGTGGACAAGACTGATAAGAGCAACAGCCTACGTCCTGCTATTCATCCAGAAGTTGTCAACGAAGAGGGCAATGGCAACAAGGAAAAGGACCAAGAAGACAGCAGAAGGATCCTACCTGGGCGAGAAACAAGAAGAAAGAAGTCTCCTTGCCTAGACCTAAAAAGCAGCTCGACCCATCAAAGGAAATACGAAGAATTGTCGGCATATCTATTAATGAGAGCCGAAAAGATGTGGATAGAAGCCAGCCAAGAGGATTCCTTCCGTAAAGAAAAATCAGGGTGAGAAACGGTGAGAAACCTGCCGGAGAGATAGATTAGCTAGTCTCAACACATATATCGACGAAGAAGGCATCTTGAGACTCCGAGGGAGAGTTGCTGCAGCGAGAAACATAAGTGAAGACCAAATCAACCCTCCAGTATTAGACGGGAAGCATCGCTACACCAAGTTATACGTTCAATATGTGCACGAGAAACTCCATCACGGCGGAGTTGAGCTGGTGGTGAACGAGCTACGGCAACGAGTCTGGATAATCCGAATCAGGCCAGAAGTTCGCAGTGTCATCAAATCTTGCATCTTCTGCAGGATAAGAAGAACAAAACCATTACATCCAGTGACGGGAGATTTGCCACCTGCACGACTAGCTCATCACGCACGTCCGTTCACCTTTACTGGCCTGGACTATTTTGGGCCCATGGAAGTCACCGTTGGACGTCACAAAGAGAAGCGATATGGAGCGTTGTTCACCTGCATGACGTCGCGAGCCATTCATATCGAGATTGCTCACTCGCTCAGCACGGATTCTGCGATAGCGGCACTCCGGAGGTTCATAGCAAGAAGAGGATGTCCGAAAGA
Source organism: Ephestia elutella (assembly GCA_018467065.1). Lineage (NCBI taxonomy): Eukaryota > Metazoa > Arthropoda > Insecta > Lepidoptera > Pyralidae > Ephestia > Ephestia elutella. The sequence goes on along the minus strand of CM031590.1, from coordinate 11,669,067 downwards.
GATGTGGAGCGACAACGCCACATGCTTCAAAGGTGCAGAAAAGGAGTTAGCAGAAGCCGCCTTAGAAGGTCTACAGCATGGGAGGTCGTCACGCACCAGATACATTGGCGATACATCCCCCTGCTTCTCCATTCATGGGGGAGCGTGGGAAAGGATGGTGCGCGCGGTGAAAGAAGCTCTCAAGACTACGCTACGAGAAGTACCCGTCAGATGAGACACTCGCCACTCTACTTGCAGAAGTAGAAAACACCGTGAATTCGAGACCCTTAACCCATGTCTCAGTCTCTCCTGATGAACCTGAAGCTCTTACTCCTAACCATATCCTTGTGGGTCCCAATAGTCATGTTCCTCCTCCGGGGTACTTTGGGGTGGAAGACGTCAACGCCAGACAACAATGGAGAAGAGCCCAAGCCCTAGCTGACATATTCTGGAGAAGATGGGTGCGCGAGTACCTACCCATACTGCAGCACCGGCGGGAGCCATTCAACCCGTCCAAACCACCTGAGGTCGGGGACTTCGTGGTCATCTGCGACGCCAACTTACCGAGAAACACATGGCCGAAGGGGAGGATCGTGCGAGTCTACCCAGGTGCCGACGGAGAAGTGCGAGTCGTCGACGTCCAGGTTGGAGGCGGCCGGGTGTTACAACGTCCAACCAAGAAGATCGTCGTGATCCCAGAGGTATCGCCGGGCGGCGACGGCGGGAGAAATGTTCACGACGGCACTTAGACGGCATACTGAACGGATTTGTTTTTGTATATCTTTGCTGATTTTCTACGGATCAATAAGTAAAATCTTTAAATGTAAATATAGCCGTTCAGTATATAGGATATTTTTATGTAATAAGTTGATTGAATGTAAATAAAGATACCCTTTTTCATCCTTAGACTAGCGAACTAGGCTAATATAGGTTAAATATGTACTAGTTGTTAAGTATTAAAGAGTATTTCCTTCTGTTGTTTCATTTTAGTTCATATATTTAGGCAAACTAATCATAGAAACACTAGAAACAGATAGGTAGAGACCTGAAAAGGTCTGTTTTCACTCATTGTAGACAGCAACTGCACACGATGTTAGCGTAGCGATGAACACGGGCGCTCTGACGCCGCGCCGAATGGCAGGCGTGGTTTTATTAGAAGGGGTGGGGGAAAGTTCATATTTATAGTCATTTACTCCGCGCTCGCTTGGAGCCTCCCCTGAGCATCGCCGCGTGACACAACTAGTCCTAGAATGTAGCCTAGAGTAAAATACACTTTGGTTTAAGCTGCCACATGTACCTAGATCTAAGGGTTAAGAGAAAATAAATTTGAAAGCTAGAGGGTAGGCAGGGACCGCTGGCCAGCTCATTAATTAAAAATGTATAAAAGAACGCGCGGTTTCATACACCGCACAGTTTCAATTCAGTGCTCTCCGGGATCCAGAAATAGTGAAAAGTACCTAGTGCCTGGCTAGTGACCCTGCCCTCACCCTGGGGTTTTCATAGTGAATTCAATAGTGCTTTTATTTCCACCCAGTATTAGTTACCTACTGTAGTCCTAGTGCGACAGTATCTAGTCACACCGCACACCCAAAACGGGAGCGGTAATTAGGCCCTCCCGTACAGTATGTATGTATGTATGTATGTATGTATGTATGTATGTTTGTTCCGCGATAACTCTCGAACCGTTGTTCCGATTTTGATGAAAGTTGGAATATATGTAGGGATGGTTAATAGAATTTTCAAGTTCGTTGGGCATCAAAATCGGTCCAGCCGTTTTTGAGATATTTAATTTTTTGTGAAAATAAATATTGTATTTTAATAGTCGCGAGGTCTACGTTCGCAGCGAACGACTAGTGTATTATAAATGCAAAAGTGAGTTTGTTTGTTACCTCTTCACGCTTTATCTACTGAACTAATCTTCTATACTTAGTGGATCGTATTTTAGGTGCAGCGGTCTCAGGTTTTCAATGTGGCCCATCGTACCTTTTATCCCGGGAAAAAGCACTATTCCCGTGGGAAATTCACGCGGGCGAAGCCGCGGGCAAAATACTTGCTACACGCATTCCACGAAATTAATTTAACTTTTTGATAAGTTATCGTGGAACATAAATACATGTACAAAAATGTCACTAGATGTCACTGATACGAAAATAAACGATTCATGTTTTAACTCAATATATCTATAATAAAAGATGCGCAAAGAACTTAAAAATTCTAAGAATACTTGCTACACGCATTCCTAATATCAACGAAATTAATTCAATGTTTTGATAATTGACCGAGCGAGCGAAGCGAGCGAGGGCTATAATTCAAGTTGGAGCGAAAAACACATTGTTTGTATGTATGTATGTATGTATGTTTGTTCCGCGATAACTCTCAACCGTTGTTCCGATTTTGATGAAAGTTGGAATATATGTAGGGATGGTTAATGGAATTTTCAAGTTCGTTGGGCATCAAAATCGGTCCAGCTGTTTTTGAGATATTTAATTTTTTGTGAAAATAAATATTGTATTTAAATAGTCGCGAGGTCTACGTTCGCAGCGAACGACTAGTTAATACGGAACATAAATACTTACGAAATATGTACAAAATGTCACTAGATGTCGCTGATACAAAAATGAACGATTCATGTTTAAACTCAATATCTCTAAAACTGATGAAACGATTTTTGACCGAGCGAGCGAAGCGAGCGAGGGCTATAATTCAAGTTGGAGCGAAAAACACATTGTTTGTATGTATGTATGTATGTTTGTTCCGCGATAACTCTCGAACCGTTGTTCCGATTTTGATGAAAGTTGGAATATATGTAGGGATGGTTAATAGAATTTTCAAGTTCGTTGGGCATCAAAATCGGTCCAGCCGTTTTTGAGATATTTAATTTTTTGTGAAAATAAATATTGTATTTTAATAGTCGCGAGGTCTACGTTCGCAGCGAACGACTAGTATTATTGAAAGTGCATTAATCTGATTTTAAATCCATACTAATACTAGTCGTTCGCTGCGAACGTAGACCTCGCGACTATTAAAATACAATATTTATTTTCACAAAAAATTAAATATCTCAAAAACGGCTGGACCGATTTTGATGCCCAACGAACTTGAAAATTCTATTAACCATCCCTACATATATTCCAACTTTCATCAAAATCGGAACAACGGTTCGAGAGTTATCGCGGAACAAACATACATACATACATACATACATACATACAAACAATGTGTTTTTCGCTCCAACTTGAATTATAGCCCTCGCTCGCTTCGCTCGCTCGGTCAATTATAAATGCGAAAGTTTGGATGTGAGTTTGTGAGTTTGTGAATTTGTGAGTTTGTGAGTTTGTGAGGATGTTTGTTACTCAATCACGCAAAATCTACTGGACGGATTTCGATGAAACTTGGTACAGAGGTAGATAATGACCTGGAATAGCACATAGGCTACTTTTTATCCCGGGAAAAAGCACTGTTCCCGTGGGAAATTCACGCGGGCGAAGCCGCGGGCAAAAGCTAGTATTATATATGTCTTATATATCAGTAATCAGGACAACTTAAGAATTCTTTAACACTGTAAAAACACCTTTCAATCAACCAATTGGTCAACTTAAATTTAAATTCTTTCCTATCCAGTTTTCGTAAGCTTAATGGTAATTTATTAAATAGTTGAATACACATATTAAAATGGTTTTGGTGTGTACATATTTAGTGCAGAGTGGTCGATATATCTGATGCATCTGATTATTCCTCAATCTTCTATTAGATACTTCCGAATAGTGTTTAAAGTACTCCGGATGTTGTTTGACAAGGCAGAAGGCATCTCTTATGTACAAACATGGAAGAGGGAGGATTTTCAATTCTTTAACTAACGGTTTACAACTGTCAATTGAACGTTAGTTACGTTTTTAAAGAGCTCGGACTTCTTACTTTGCCATGTCTGTATATATTTGAAGTCTGTTACCCAATTAAATTGGGACTTGTTTGTAAAAGCTGTAAATTTAAATCACAGAAATACAAGAAATGGTGATAGAATAGTGTTACCTATAGTACCCAGAACGGCTTTTTACCATAAGAACAGCTACGCAATGTGTGGAAAGATATTCAACGCACTTCCTGGCGATATAAAAACACTTCCCATAGAAAAGTTTTTAAAAACATTAAAGTCTTGGCTAGCAGAAAAATGCTATTACTCAGTGAATGAGTTCTTACAATGGGACCATAAGTTTTGACCATGATGTTTTCAGTTAATTTATGTAGACTCTTTATAATTTATAATTATTATTATTGTAAAAAATGGAATTATTTTAATGGAATTTTAATTGGAATTGTGCACATTTTGACATATGTATATTTAATGGTACTGTTATAATCAATTTTAAGCTTGAGATGTAATATTGTAATGTTTAATGAATAATATTAGTACGCCTGGCTATAAGGCAGAATACTTGTTACTAATTCTGTTTTGTACACCTATTATATACGGTATTCTTTCAAATAAATGATTCTTGATTCTACATAGTACTAAGACCTAGCCTAGGTTTAAATGAAACGTCATTTGTTCACAAAAGTAGAGTACGTAATAAACAGGCACATACGGCACATACCTAACGGTAATTCAATATTCAGATTAAATTATTATTTAAAAGTAGACAACCCTTACTTCGCCAGAAAAGGTAAGCGTTATGCGATAGAAAGAGATGGAACGTTTAGATGAATATAACTGTAGGTTATTAGCGTTGTGTGATCTGAATTGCACTTAATTTTATCGTTGCGAGAGTCGCTAAACCTTTAATTGATTTTTAGGAGTGTTCCTTCTGTACTTGTACTATTATGTATTTTGTGTCTAGACTTAATTCAAAATTGTCTTCCTTTTAATATTCTTATTATTAACACATACTTAATTTTAAATATTTTTCCAGCGTCTATCGTCGGCTTCTCCTACACCATAGGAATTCTTGGCGCTCCACCCTTGATCAGAAAGTATGGCCGCCGACTTGCGAACCTCATCTCCGCCGCTTTGATGATCCTTGGCTGGCTCAGCATCGCTTTAGCCACAAACGTCACTACTATTATATTCGCAAGACTCTTACAAGGCATAGCTCTCGGTGTCACAGCTTTAACAGGTTCTGTGCTGATAGCCGAGTATACAACTCCTAAATACAGAGGAGCGTTTCTAACTATGATGTGTTTTGCTCTTTTAGCAGGAGCTCCTATAGTCCACACTCTTGGATCATTTCTGACCTGGTCTCACACTGCGTTTTTCGGCATCGCTGTAGCAGTGACAGACTTCGTTCTGATTTTGCTTTCGCCTGAATCTACAATGTTCTTAGTTACCCGTGGCAAGTACGATGAAAGCCGTAAAGTGTTTCATTGGCTGAGGGGATTCGACGAAGAAGAAGAATTAGATGCCATGATCAAAGCTGATGTTTTGAGAAAAGCAGCAGAAAAAAAATCAAAAACAGATGTGAAAGAGAAATTGATTAATATATTCCAGACTATAAAAAAACCGGAATTTTACAAACCGCTTATGATAATGCTGCATTTGAGTATCTGTTTTTCTTGGTCAGGAACTTTAATACTGGATGTTTACGGCACAGACATATTCTACATACTAATTGGGAAAGATGTCAATGTCTTTTTCATGTTTGTGTCTATGGGCCTAGTGAAGATCGCGTCTTCTATTTTCGCTACTGTCCTTAACACCAAAGTCAGGAGACGTCTCATGATCATAATCTTTGTGAGCTTAAACGTACTGGTCCTCTTCACCACTGCCTTTTACTATTACGCTAAGGTAAATAATTGGATAACATATGACCCTCACATAATTGGAGCATTTTTGGTATACCTCCTAATGTTTGCAGTAGGAGCAGGCACTGCCCCGATAGTAAATATAATAAATGGGGAAATAAGTATTTCCATTAAAGTACAAGAATGTATCTGTGATGATAGATGCATTATTTAGGTCGTTCAATATATCTATCATGCTGAAGTTGTGGCCGCAATTTCTGTCGACATTTGGCCTGCACGGGGCGTACGCCATTTACGGGACAGTGGTGTTATATGGAATGGTAGTGGTGTTATTCATGCTGCCAGAGACGAAGGATCTAACCTTACAAAACATAGAAGAGTCATACTGGACGAAGAAGAAAATAGCTGAAGAGACAAAACATGATGAACTACGAGACTTAGTTTATTAACCATTATAATTGGATGTTTTAAAAATAAGTTATGTATTATCTTGGGAACTGCCAGTTGGTTTGAAAAGAAATATTTTTGTACGTTAAATAACTAAGTATTCATGTATTAGGCTTCTTGAAATATGTAATGAACAAATTGAGCCATAGTAATAATAGTTTGTTTATTTTACAAATCCATGAAATTTATGGGAACTGGACATTTTGCGAATTGGATGTCTAGTGAACTGGATATTCTGCGCCTGGCCATTTTGCGAAATGGATATTCTAGCGCCTAAACGTAAATATGTAGTATTAAATAAGTAGTAAAATATTGAGTTTCCTAACTTAACAAAAAAGTGGTGTCTACCACTTGTACAAACAATGTCATAATCATAACACGTTATGTTTAACGTCATAACATAACCTTATATTGGGCGCTTTACAGAAAAGCAATTATTCATTTCCTATAATTCAATTCAAGCATCCACCTATTTTCATTGCATAAAATATACAGTCAAGGGTCAGGTACAGTCATACCTTAAAGACTGTATTGCCTAGCCTGAAATATCATATTGCCTTGTTATTTTAGTCACTCTTGCCAAAGACTTATTTAATCGTATGGCGATTACTACATTCACTCACTATATAACGTAACAATCAAAAAAGAAAATGAAGAAAATAGATCTCCACATCCAGGGTCCCGAGCCACGAGATTATGTCGGACTAGACAGACTATTAATTTTTAGCCAATATGATCAGGTTGCCTTGTATTCTGACTGCACTTTTGACTGTACAAACTAGCTGGCGCCTGCAACTTCGTTCGCGTGGACTTTATGACATAGGTTTATGACCCTTGGATTGAGAAAAATATGAACAGGGACACGCACGGGCAACGAAATAACTTTATTAAGTTCTTCTTTTTAGCAAATTTTATATTTTAATTAATTACTTATAAAACTAATTACAAGAATAACGTAACAGGCGCCTTATAATAATATCAACACAGCTGGCGAATATTTTTTACAAAAATGTACAATAAAATAATAATTTATTGTATAGCCCAGTGCCAAACTTGCCATACCAAATTATAGCTTCACTGAATAAATGAAAAACGATTACTTTATTATATTTCGATTCAATTTAATTAATAATTAATTCAATTTTTTGCATCATATTTCACTAAAAGATTGTTTAATGGAAAGCCCTTAATTCGACAAGTAAGTACCTATTTCAAATTATTTACACTGACCCGATAATTATTTCATAGTTAAAGAACCGCATTGGAGGTAATAGCAGTGAATTCGCAACGATTTTTTGTTAAATAACGTGTTTAATCTTCTCTTTTCCATTTTCTTCTGAAAGGTTTCGATCATCTCCCATTTCTTCCAGTTTATGGTGTCGGCCGGAGTATCCCTGAGTATGACAGAGCACAGCTTGGTGTATGGCTACACCGCCATCCTGCTCCCTCAGCTGAGAGACCAGCGGTCCTTCCACATGGACGACAAAACTGCCTCGTGGATCGGTAAGGAATCAGGCTATACTTCATTGGGATCCAACAGCAATATCTGTAAAGTGGGATCCGAAATTGGAACTCAATGAAAATGAATCGGAACCAATTGTCCATTATATCTATTAGGTCATAACCTTAGGTCAATCACTCAGTACAAATCGCACAAAAGTTTACTTGGCTTATAATAACCTCAATGTAATAAGTGCCAACAACCTAAGGTTTCTGGTTTATGATTGCAGACCCAGCTTTGATTAAATATCACCAATATTTTGGAGAACCTACCTAATTACAATATACTTAGTATCTACTTAGGTACCTATACTAAATCCAAAACTGTCTTTCTGTTAATATTATTATTATTTTTGCTATACGTACTTATCTAATTTTAAATATTTTTTCCAGCGTCTATCGTCGGTTTCTCCAACACCATAGGAATCCTTGGCGCTCCACCCTTATTCAGAAAATATGGCCGCCGACTTGCGAACCTCATCTCCGCCGGTCTGATGATCCTTGGCTGGCTCAGCATCACTTTAGCCACAAACGTCACTACTATTATATTCGCAAGACTCTTACAAGGCATAGCTCTCGGTGTCACAGCTTTAACCGGTTCCGTGCTGATAGCAGAGTATACAACTCCTAAATACAGAGGAGCGTTTCTTACTATGATGTGTTTTGCTCTTCTAGCAGGAGCTCCTATAGTCCACACTCTTGGATCGTTTCTGACCTGGTCTCAAACTGCGTTTTTCGGCGTCGCTATAGCAGTGACTGACTTCGTTCTGATCTTGCTTTCGCCTGAATCACCAATGTTCTTAGTTACGCGTGGCAAGTACGATGAAAGCCGCAAAGTGTTTCATTGGCTGAGGGGATTCGATGAAGAAGAAGAATTAGATGCCATGATCAAAACTGATGTTTTGAGAAAAGCAGCAGAAAAAAAATCTAAAATAGATGTGAAAGAGAAACTGATTAACATATTCCAGACTTTAATAAAATCGGAATTCTACAAACCGCTTATAATAATGCTGCATTTGAGTATCTGTTTATCTTGGGCAGGGCCTATAATAATGGATGTTTACGGCACAGACATATTCTACATAGTAATTGGGAAAGATGTCAACGTTTTTTTTTATGTTGGTGTCTATGGGCCTCGTGAGGATCGCGTCTTCTATTTTCGCTACTGTCCTTAACACCAAAGTCAGGAGACGTCTTATGATCATCATCTTTATCAATTTGAACGTCCTGGTCTTCTTCACCACTGCCTTTTACTATTTCGCCAAGATAAATCATTGGATAGGATATGACCCTCGCATAATTGGAGCATTTTTGGTATATCTCCTAATGTTTGCAGTAGGAGCAGGCACCGCCCCGATAGTAAATATAATAAATGGGGAAATATTTCCATTAAAGTACAAGAATGTATCTGTGATGATAGATGCATTATTTAGGTCGTTCAATATATCTATCACGCTGAAGTTGTTGCCACAATTTCTGTCGACATTTGGCCTGCACGGGGCATACGTCATTTACGGGACAGTGGTGTTATATGGAATGGTAGTGGTGTTATTCATGCTGCCAGAGACGAAGGATCTAACCTTACAAAACATAGAAGAGTCATACTGGACGAAGAAGAAATTAGCTGAAGAGACAAAACATGAGGAAGAACAAGACTTATTTCGGCCATTCTCAGAAGGCTTAATTTTGGGTGTCCAGGGCAAAATTTTCATGTAAACAAAATAATTATAATGTCCTGTTTTTTGTTAATTAGCTAATGATAATCGATATTGTCGCACCTAAAAACATACCCCTATATTTAACTGATTAACTATGTAGTGTAGTAGTAGCTTAAGTAGCTTAAGATATATATAAAAGGTATAATTAGTTGAATAAAGAAGTCTATAACCAACACTCGTCTCATTCAGTCGTCCCATCCTTCAAAACTAAATTATTTTTTCAAAACCTTGTTTTTAAATTACCACAATGTGTCCACGCGCTCTCCCAGTTTATAAACTTGTCTAATACTGATTGAGAGTATCGGTTATTTTAGATCACTTTTTATCTACAGGAATATATTGTCCACAACATATAAAAAAGACAACAAATGACATGATACTTTCTTTGACAAAATTATCAAATAAACGCGTATCCGACCTTGGACATGCAATCGTGGGTTCACATCCATTAATAAGGATCTCTGGCACATCACTGTAGCACAGGCCCTTGATTCTACAAATTACAAACGTAGATGTCGTGCTTCAGTTGTATCTCAAAGGCCAAAGAAATCGTAATAAAACATAGAAGTATTATATAGATCTTGTCACTTTATTTCAATTTCCTTGGATCTTGAGACACAATTGAAACACGACATTTACGTTTGTAATTAGTGGAATTGGCCCCCAGGTCGTGAGCCGTCAGTTGTGGCGAGGCACTCGACGAGTGTGGTTGTGCGTAAGTAGTGCGTGTGTAAAAGCTTAGAAGACACCCAAGTATCTAATTGCCACGACTTTGGTTTTCGATTCTAATTCATGTAGTCTTGGTTAAAAACTTACGACACAAGCGTATTGTTACTTATTGAAAATAAAGCAGATTTCTGGGCTCTATGGCTTGTAATGTGTATTTATAACATATTTACTCGTAAAGTGTCACTTATTTCACCAATTTCAATATTGTATTGTATCTCATTACGCACTTGTGCGTTATTGTAAAGTAAAACGCACGCTCCGTCTAAAAACGAACGATACTTTTTTAAATCTTAGCAAAGAGTTTTTATGTCAGAAAAGTGGTCAACATTTTATGAATAAAATTAACTTTAGGAGATAAAATAAATAAAAATTGAATTCTTTAAATTTATTTTGACAATAAATTACAACCATTTATCTGTAACAAATCACAAAAATATTAATTTACTTTATTAGTAATACTGGCTGTTTTTTGTGCAATTGCCTTAAAAAAACAGCGCCGATGCGCGCGCATTTCTAATTTGTGAACAAGTAAAATTATACCGCGCGCTTTTTCTTTGGTATTGTGATTTTCTGAATTTTATTTAAATATTTCCTCGCAAATATGTTATAAAACGTCGTATGACATACGTGCGCTTTGAAAATTACAGCCTCGTATTCTTGTAGCCCTCGCCTACGGCTCGGGCTAGCAATATCGCCTCGGCTGTAATTTTCAACTTACCGCACTTATATCACAATGTACTATTATATGAATTCTGTTTATAATAAGCTTTTTTTTGGAAAAATATATTTTTCTCTAATATATACAAGGTGTAACGGAATACCTATATCCATATCGATTGTGCTAACTGTGATAATGGTTTTAAACTAGTTCCAGACATTTTTAGACTTGTATGTTTATGATTTAATTTTTAATTTTAAGAAAACCATACAGGCACTCATTTTTCCAATTTGAATTGGCACAACACTATTCACAACTATGACAGTAAACAGCTGTTGAATTCAAGGTCAATCATCTGCAACTATCAAAATTAAATCACACCTTGATTCGGCGCCTGGTATTGTAATAAATTAGAATTTGCGAAAGAGGTTCCGCACTCTATTTTTTGCAAATGTCTGTATGTCTGAAGATTTGACATTCTGACAAGATAAAAAAGGGTTTGACAAAATTTTCAAATGAACTCTGGATAAGGCGTCGCTTCTACCTTGTTAGGCTGATATGTGATCCTGGTATGGTCAAAAATTAAATTAAAAAAATATCTTCATGGAACGTGACAATAAAATTAAAGGTAAATATTGGTTAAATACAAGGGATCCATGGAACAATGGGAGGTTCATTCGGAAAAATATGCTATTTATCAGCAACACCGACTTCGTGGAGGTCCGTGTTGCTCTAAGTAGGATATTTATTTAGTTTGTACTAGGACGGCAGAATCAAAAAGGTGGTGTGAATTTGGCTAATAAAAGACAGGACTGGACTTTTTCCGAAAATGTACCTGGCAGGACAGCACCAATATTAAAAAGTTACTGCCACTATTAGCCTGAGTTGTTGACTTGTCAAAGTGAAAAATATGTATGCGAGTTATTTGATTTCTAGTTAAAAACATGATGAAAACACTGAAAAGCGACTTGCGAATGGTTCTTTTTACAATGATTAATCAATTTAAAGTAAGGTAATTAATTGAAAAATTCCCGCCGCTATGTGCTGCGCCGCTCTGCACGTGTAGGCGGTTTCTTTGTGAAAACATTGGTATAAACTGTCAAAAGGTGACGAAAGCGGATACTGCTCAAAGTACCAGGTTTTCATAGTAACCGAGAAGGTGAAATAATTTGTGTTGTGATATGTGTGTGAGCAGTGCAAAGGCAACCTTGACATTGAAATATCCTGAATAGTGATGTGCAGTGTTTGTTTATATGGCAAAGATTTCGTTTTATCATTTATTTTTTTAACACTCCTTTTTAAAAGTGCTGAAAATAATCTGAAACTTCACATAAAGGATCTACCCACGGCAACGAATCTTTCCACTTTGTATAGTAATACCCTTTCCGTTACACCTTGTATAGCTCCTAGTTAGAGATGACCTTTGGCCAGAAAATGCCAAGTATTTGTCAAAGGCATCGGTTGACGAACACCTGAAGTGGATGCGTGATGTCTTTGACGACCTTCCATGTCTCGCAGCCATACAGCAACACCGATATGACGTTCGACCGGAAAATCTTCAAAAAGCCAACTCGAGTCCGTACTTTCATGCCAAAGGTCGTTGTTAAAAGATCGGCTCGGTTTTGCACTATTTCGGTTTCTTGAATCGTTTGTTCTCGGACGAATAGGTGATTAGCCCGCTGCGCCCTAGTCTGCTGGTGGGGCTGCCACCTCAGAGCATGCAAACTCACTCAGTTTTATTCGGGTATTCTCCCTAGTGATAAGTTCTGTTTTTGTGCGCAGAACACGAACACGCCCTTTGCCTTGCATCCGTTGCAACTACAGCACGAGATGACGGACGCGCGGCGGCGCGGCTGGAGCCGGTCCCAGGTTGGACGACGAGGACGTGGATGACGTGGACTGGCTGAGGCACTGCTTATATTCGTGTCTCGCCACAGACACAGCAGAAGGCTTCTTGGTATTTTTTAGAGAAACCTGACTCACCCATTAGGCTTCCCACCGAGACCGCACCTCAGCTTCCCACCCATGCGTAAGATAGATATAAGAAGTATAATGAATATAGAATAAAAGAGTTACAAACAACATTAATCTCATTAAGTAGTCCCATCCTCAGGAACCTTTCAGTCCAAATATTTTCAACTCAGAGCAAAGTAGCATAATGCAGTCATGGATAGAAAGAGCAACTTCATCACATACTCCGTAGATATCAGGCTGAATTTCGAACCAGCGTGTTTCGGAGGCAAGAGGGGGTCCTAGCCGACAGCCAGAGAGACCAGCTCTGGTCTGACGAATGACGAATGATGAAGATAACGATTTAATGTAGTTTACTTTGACCATTCATAATACAGATAATGCGTGCAAACTACTTATTTCACGTAACAAATCACGAGACAATATGATTTTTCGATTGCCTTCAGATAAACTGTTATCTAATCGAACCACCGTCATCATCGTTCGTAACATGTTTTATTATTGTTATTGGTACAGTATAAAGCGGCACTATTACATATAAATTAATGTAAGCGGTGGAAATAAATAATAAATAAGAAGTGTAACGAGATGACTGAGAAAAAGGATACGTTTTCGCCATTTCTGAGGCAAGTGAGTATCAAAAGGTTCATTAATATTTAGTATTTTATTTTTATTTACATAGAGACTTGCGATTTTCGTTTGCTACGATACAGATCCTTAGAAATCTCTCTCGCTTCCGCTATCCTCATCACTCTCTTTATAAATTGCTAGTCTCTGCCTACCCCCACGTTTAATTTTGTAATATAACGCTAAGTTGCACGGTGTTCTTCCAGTGTTTCGTTACGGGGGCGGTATGCTGCAACATCGTGGGCCACGGCTGCACCTTGGGCTACCCCGGCATACTCCTACCACAGCTCAAGCTGCCAGCCAGCACCATTACGCTCAGCTTGCCTGAAGAGTCCTGGTTAGGTCTGTTTATATACTTACATTACCTTGAGAAACTAATTGGATTTATCAAATCTGTCCGATATTTAATATTCGTTTGATTTTTATGTTTCCACGAATTTGCGGGATTCACGCGCAAGTTGTCGACTCTGAATAAATCTTTCCACGCCCTCCATGTTGTAGCTACTAGGGAAAACCATGACATGGAATGGTTTAAATATTGATGTTATCGTTTGCAGCGGCGGTCACGGGAATCTTGCTATTGGTTGGCAGCTTCGTGGCGCCCCCCATCATGTCCCACTTCGGGAGGAAGGCGGTTCATCTGGGCCTCACCCTGCCCAGTCTTGTAGGCTGGTTCATCACTATTTTGGCGACCAATTTCGAGGTAACTTATATATATATATATATATAGTTCATAACTTTTCTTCTTCTTTAACTGTTCTCTTTACTTGATGTCGCCCTTTCTAAGCCGCCATGACGTTGTTCTGGGCTGTCCTGTCTATGTATTTAGCAATCCTAAATCTCTTCGTTCAAATGGTTAAAATTCTCTTAAATTCTTCGACACGTGTACGTGTCGTACGTAATAATAAAAATTGAACAATAAAACTCAGAAAATTTATAGTAGCTACAAACACTTGATTTCGTTCTATTTTCAGATGCATTTAATCGGAAGAATCCTGCAGGGTCTATCTTTCGGCATGATGATACCAGTCCGCTCCGTCCTCATAGGAGAATACACAAGCCCTAAGAACAGAGGCGCATTCCTCACTCTGTTAGCCTTAGCTCAGGGTTTTGGCATCTTCTTCGTCCATCTCCTAGGCTCGGTCACGGACTGGCAACGGACCGCTCTAGTCTGCGTCTTCTTTCCATTCGTCAGCCTCATCATGACCATCTACGCCCCGGAGTCTCCGAGCTGGCTTGCTTCAAAACGACGCTACGACGAGTGCCGAACCGTTTTCAGATGGTTGAGAGGTTACGGCGAAGATGACGAACTAGAAGAGATGATACACGCAAGAATACTGATAGAAAAAGCCGCGAATGATGAAAACAAGGCAAAAAAGAATGTGATCAAGCAAGTTGTATCGACTATAAGGAAGAGGGAATTTTACAAGCCAAATCTCCTGATGATATCTGCTTTCTGTATGATTCAGTTCGTTGGCGGCACCACTATGGCGGCGTATTCGCCTATCATTATTAACTTGATCGTTGGACCTGAAGCTAATGCAAATTTCTGGATGATAGCACTGGATTCTCAGAGGATCGTATCAAATGCCATCGCGGTATTTGTTATCAACAAGGTAAAAAGGCGTACAATGATGTTTTCTTCCGGAGGCCTCTGTGTGCTCAGTCACTTGGCCATTGCTGCGTATGTCTTTACCAGGAAACATGGCATGCTTCAATATGATGCTATATGGCTCCCGTTGCTGCTGATCAACCTCCAATTCTTCACAGTGGCCGTTGGCATGATCCCGTTACCAACTATAATTGCGGGAGAAGTGTTTCCGTTGCAGTACAAAGCTATAGGCGGTACGATTAGTACTCTATCGCTTTCTGCATTCATGTTCCTGGCCTTAAAGACTTTCCCAATTTTGTCGAGGAATGCAGGCATCGACGGAACTTATTTTGTGTATGCTGGAATCATTTTCTTGAATTTGGTGATAATTTGGTTTCTGATGCCAGAAACTAGAGGCAGGACTTTACAGCAGATAGAAAATGAGTTCAGAGGGGGTTTGGAACCTGTTGAGGAGAAAGGGACTGAGCTGAATCCTATTGTTGTGAATTATAAAAGGAGAAAGTCTGAGCGCAGGTGTAGTAGCCCGCTGTTGCATTAGTATAAACTTTAAATAAGCTTATCTTAAGTAGGTACAAATGAAATAACATTTAAGAGAAGGAAACAGGATAATAGAGAAGGATATTTTCCGAATGCTACGACGTAATCAGGCCGAAAAACCACTTCAGTCACTGGACTCTAGTGGTTTTCCGGCCTGCGGCTTCATCCGGAAAATATCCTTCTCTATTGTCCTGTTACCACTACTGAACTGCCAGTAGTAGTAGCTGCGAAATACTTTTTATCTGACAATATTAGATCCTTAGCAACATAGTTATGGAATATTCTACGGTTGGTGACCGTATCTCAAATACTCAAGATAAAAGCGAAGTGTTTGCTAAGAGACATACAGTAGATATTGATAAGCTATCCATTCAGGTCTAGGTAGGAAGATAGGCGGAAGGACATTTTGATGAACTGGGTCCTTAGGACTATACGTCTGTATGTGTCTATGATAAACTTTTAAGTATTTTATTTTTATATAGGTAGCCTAGTTTGTTCTACTTTCTAGTCACAGAATTTGGAATTGACAGTTTGTTTTTCTAAGATATTGTGTGTTTTATGGATTATTTCTATTAATAAAGTTTAGTAGTGTTATGTTAAAATTTGTTATTCAACTCAATTGAAAAATGAGTTTGAGTGAGACGGGATCCCACTTTACATCCACCCCAAGACTGCGACTAATAAAAATGAAATGAATCTGGCGAGCTTATACCTAGACTAGCTGTCGCCCGCGGCTTCGCCCGCGTGAGTTTCGCTTAGATGCAAAATCTTTTTGTGTTCCAAACTGTTTCAGATGTTTCGGATTTTCGATTTTTATACGTCTACAGAAAATGTATAATATGTTATAATGTAGCTGAGCTGGTCTCTTGGAGTTATTCATCAGATGTTACAGATCTTCAATTTTTATACGTCGGCAGAAAATGCTCATCAAGTTGAATGATTTTTGCTAAGGCGCCATTTCCATATATGTTATAGTGTAGCTAGTCTCTTGGAACTTTTCATCAGATGTTCCATATCTTCAATTTTTATACGTCAGCAGAAAATGCTCATCATCAGGTTGAACGACTTTTACTTAGGCGCCATTTCCATATATGTTATAGTGTAGCTGGTCTCTTGCAGTTCTTCATCAGATGTTCCAGATCTTCAATTTTTATACGTCAGCAGAAAATGCTCATCAGGCTGAACGACTTTTGTTAAGGCACCATTTCCATATTTCTTATAGTTTAACTGTTCTGTTTTGGTTCTTCATCAGGTGTTCCAGTTTTCAAAATCAATTATAGCCTAGATGTTGCCTAGGCTTAATAGCTACACAACAAAAAAAGTTTCATTCAAATCGGTTCAGTACATTCGGAGATTAGCGTGAACATACATACAGACAGACAGACAGACAAGAAATTCCAAAAATTTTTTTTGCTTTCTATTATTCTTTTTAAATGTCCCTCTATCCATTTTAGTCAAAAATACTAATTGTACAGGCAAAATATTTTTACTGTTTTATTATATGTATAGATAAAATCTACTTCAAGTAGGTACGTATCTATCACTTATTAAATCATAATAGTTTTGAATTTTTTTACACATTAGAACTGTGCAAAATACAAACAAGTGAGACACAATTATGTAGTTAATAGAACACTATCTAATCGTTAATTAGTATAACTAGATCCATGATCTAATCTGTGATGTTAGCAGAAACGACACCCTGTTCGACAATTAATATATAAAAATAAAGGTAAATTGGTAAAATAAAAAACGCCATTATTTTCTATAATGTTCTATATTATTTGGTACACGATACAGGCCGGCCGCCCAACCGTAAGGACACACCGAGAGCGCCCTTACAGTTGGAAGGCCGGGGACACACTTAGCCTAACTTATGTACAACAAATTCATACACACTCCGACCGGATAACTTCAGATCAGCCCGGAAACCCCTTCAACGCCGACATATTTAAAGATTTTGACAGTTTATTGCTTAAAAATAATACTAAAGATTATATTAATGTCCATGTTATCTGAACAAAATTTAAGAAACAACATGACAGAGGAATACAGCAATTAAACAGTATATAAAATTAACTCTTTCGTCGTAACAAAACATGTCATTCGCACTAAAATTAATCATCGGAAATCGCTCATACATACAGTTTCGGCTCTGAAAAGAGTCGTCTTTTCCGTACAAGGCACGAACGGAGAACAACTAACAAACGAACATCAAAATATCACGTAACATGAGTGACTGAGACAACAGTCTGTCATCTCTTTCTCGACGGTTATTGTTACCGGTCTGTGCATGGTTTTAGAGTAAGAAAGTTGTTAAAAGTAACTAAATAATCAACTAATTTGATTATTTTTAAATGTCGGTCGCGAACTGGGGATTTCCCAAGCGTGTGATGCGTCTCGTCGAGAGATCATTTACTTTATTTGCAAAAAAAAGGCGAAACTAACAATTTTATACAGCCATTTTGTAAAACGAGGGACGCGGCGTGTACCTATCATACAAGATTTTTGAATTGGCATACAATATTAGTAATGCTGTAATTTTTCACTTTTCTGACACATGAAAGGTAATCGATTATCAACATATTTTACCCTGATGTTTTTGAAATGATTGATAATTTTCTACCTTTCATACAATAATATGGTCAATTTCAAGGTATGGCAATTTGAAAATCTTTATAGTTAAATTTGTGCTCTCATAAAAATATATTTACCATACAACTTGCTAAATACATTACTTTGATATACAAATGCTAGTCTTTTCAGTCGTTAATGACATACATTATGTACTTATATTTTTTGTAAAATGTAGCTTTGAAAATTTAGGTGGAAACCTCTTTCGCATTTATTTACAGAGACTGGCCAGGCCAATATATCTTTGTATCATCGAATACTTTACATAGTGTTTTATATATTGTTTGAGCCAGTGTTACAGAATGCCAGCTACATAAGACATAGTCAACGTTATAGCAAGATACATAAATTTTTGTTCGTAATTAATAAGGTACACGTCCACGAACAACCCTTTAAAAACGCCTAAAACTAAAAAAAAAATAGTTTAATTAAAAATTGGACTAAATCGCGAATGGCTAAAAACCTGTTCAGTCATTTTCTGACACGATATAACATTGTACATATTTCATATATTTTATTAGACAATAATTGTTTCTAATTCGTTTAATAATATTGTCAGAATATAACGAAACAGGCACAATTTAATTTTGCTTACAAACTTTGTCATAGCGCTCCGAATTTGTAAAAAAAAAAAAACTAAATAATAAAGCGAGATGTACACTTTAATCTCCTTGGAATAAGGCCCATTTTTATCCAACTTCGCATAATTTTGAACACTTACAATAAAACATATAAAATCATGATTACATCCGAACCCGATATGAGCATATCGTGTCTTATTTCGTACTCTCAAATGTAATTTGTCCATTAATAAAACGATTTATTGAGAAATAAAACATTTATGGCATTGATAGCATAAGTTGTAGACACGTCAAAATGCGTCGATATGCGCTTTTATTCGTAATATTTCTAAATCAGTTCAAAGACGTCATGTCTATAAATTATCTTATCAATATCCAATTCATACACATAAGTAACATTTGAGTTAAGGTGCGGTCAAACCAATCTATTGATGAATCGAACATGCAAGTGGTTTCAGTCATTCACGCATCGTAAAGTACGTTTCTATAACAGGCGGAAAAAAGTGCAATGACCCGAAATGTTTTATCTCAAATCTATTTATTTGACAGACCAAGCTGACGAAAACATATTATTTTGTAACGTATTACGTAACACGAGTTAAATATACAGTATTATCATTGATTGGTTTGACCATACCTTCAGCAAACGTCAAGTTAGTCAAAAACATTCATAGATCTTATCACAGACCAACTGACGAGCACTCTCAAATGTACATCAACTACAGTAATATTTACAGTTCATTACAAAATTAAATCTTGGCGGAAGGCGAAATTATACGGCGTAGAATATTACAAAGTTTAATACAAAGCGCGTGCGACTGCGTTTACACTTCCCGAGAAATTGATTTATCAATTAATTGATCAGGATCTAAATCGCTTAGTGAATATTGATTTGACAATGAATTGAATGTCTTAAAATAAATAATACCCGTCGGGTTTCAGAAAGTGATAATCGACTAGTTTTTTCTTCCGTCTCTTTCGCGCGAAATACGATTGGACGACGACAGATTAACTATCGTTAAATTATAATTATCTTTTCTCAAGTCTGATGTGTGAAAATTATCGACAAAGACTGTTTTTTTTTAAATTTATAAAAGGTGAATTATCAATTTCTAGTAAATGCAAACGCAGCGTCAATTACAGTGCAAGTGAATAATATTTTCAAAAAATCTAATAAATAATAGTCTTAACAATGCAACTCAGTTCCTAATCAAGTGACAGTAGAAAATGGAGCTTCGTCGAGGGCTTACACTATCACTTCCGAATACTTTTAAAAATTTACTATGTTTTAATAAAAAAATATTTACAAATTCTCTTTCTGATATTAACCACCGTTTCTATCCGTACAAAATATTCCGCTTAGGCTACAATCTTGGGCACTATCAAATTATGTGTCAATAAAGGTCATTTTACCATATTACTTCCAAGTATTGAACTCACTTATATGACAGATAGCGATATATAGAACTATTGTTACATAATATCACTCTCTCTCTCTAGTTCAGTCGGCTGGTTCGGCAAACAGCACAAGTGGTTGTTAAAACCATAATATCTCTCCCGTGGAGCTATAAAATTAAAAAAGTGAAGTACGATATACGTCGGGAACACCAGAAATTCGACGATAAAGAAATTTAATCTTTTTAAAGATAATTCATGAAACTGCAATTAATGTGGGTTCAATTTCCATCGATCAAAAATTATTTATGCCAGAAAAAATATAAAGGTCAATGTCCCTTGTTGACACCTCACTTGGCACGCGCTATACGGTAAAACATCCAAAATAATGGCCTTCCTGTACCCTACAGTACAGAGGTACCAAATTTCAACAACGAATAGCAATTTTTTAGGGGTGTATTTCCGAACGTGTCAAGATCACAGATAATACTACCAAATGCACAGATAATATATTCAATTTGAAAGATGACCAAAAAAGATTAAATATACTTTTATATCCCAAATTTCCCATGGGAAAGGAGCCCGGGACACTAGAACATAATAATCCAATAGTTTTTCTCACAAAAATTCTTGACACGCACGATTTGGGGTGGGTAAATATACACATATGTCTGTCGCAGCTTACTGGTAAAATAGCGTAGGTATTATAGTTTTTTTTTTTTTAAATAAGACTAGCTTTTGAACGCGTGAATTTCCCACGGGTACAGTGCTTTTTCCCGGGATGAAAGGAATCCCGGTATGTCCTTCTCAGTACTTCTAACTTATGTGTATACGAAATTTTAGGAAGCGGTTCAGTAGATGAAGCGTGAAGAGGTAATAAACAAACAAATAAATAAACAAACTCACTTTCGCATTTATAATATTAGTTAGGATTATTGAGCCTTAGATGACATCGAACTGCTATATCAACCAGTAGGCTGCAACATAGCTACAACATCAAATATATTTCTGACTACTGCTGATGTATTGTTAAATATAACAATGAAATACTTGTATTACATCTAGATAATTTGATATACGTTGCTGTCTGTCACTGACTTGAAGCTCGTTTAGAAGTTGTCGCAAATGGGGGTGTCAAACCTTTTTATGTGTTATACACATGTCTTTTGATCATTTCGGCGGGTCCTTCGCGATGACCTCTGCCGCTCGAGATACAGGTTAATGCGTAGTTCGATGGTAGTTGGTTGAGTCATGGATCCGTCTTAATGCGAATGCGAATGTAAGCCTCTTAGAATGGATCAATAAAACTTTTTCATTTCAAAAAAAAATATATATTTGAAACTCATTTTGTACTGATGTTTCAATGAAATTGCATCTATATTGGTCAACCAGTCTATGAAGTGCTAAGTCCCATTAGTGTATATAATTTTGCACATCAAATTTTTATAGGACCATCCATTTTGGTCGAAATTGTATGTAAGACCAATTTGATATAGAAATTCGTAAAATCAATTCAATTTGATATTTTAGACTCGTTTTAATTAGATTTTTAAAACATACTATAAATTTCTCAAAAATAATAACCAAATACGAAATGTACTTAATGTATTTAATTTGATTATGTTAAGAAAATGTGATTTACATAACTGATTAACTGCCGATTCCTTATACTGACAAACAGACAAACTTGCGTACTAGCCTGTAGATGGAAATAGGCTACAACAATTAGCTATGTGCCCCCAAGAAATTTCCTGTTCCAGAAAATTCCAAGAAACTTTCCACTGTTTCTTTAAATATTTTACAATCAATGAACGCCAACATTCAAGGGACTTTCTTTATAATATTCTCTTACACATATACACATAGACTCTTATTTGGTCTATATAATTTGTGACTATGGCCAATTAATTTGCAATAACTTTGTAGTAGCCACATAGTCGTATGATCTGAGCATTATTTCTAATGGTAGGCTTTTCACTCCACCATTACTAGCGAGAGATGCAATGGGATAGACTTTCGTTCACTGCATTGTTAGTTCTCATTATATTATTAACGCCCGCAAATATTTCTTCTAGTATTGATAATCTATACATTTCCTTCTGTAAGTTACTGTTAGTGAATCCATCACACAAGTATATTTAACATTTAAAATTATTACACTGTAAAACACAGGCTCAAAGTACATCTACACACTTGAGATTAACTTTTCAACTCCTATTGTGTATTGCTCCTGTAAATTATATACTCAAGCAATGAAATACTAGTGTAACTTCTCATAAAAATCCACATTCGTCTCTATTCGCCATTTATTTTCTTGTAATTCCTCAGATTATCAGCACAAGCTTTACAAAGAGTCATAATCATTACGTAACACAATGTGGAGGATCCCCACGCAGTGCATGAGTAATCCTGGTCGTAATCACTATCATCCTAGCCTCAACTAGATTTTACTTCCAATAATTGATGTACTTGGTATAATCCCTTCGATTATACCTTATTTCTCTTGTCAGTTGCAGACTTATACACAATAGAAGACCGTTCACTATTTATCTTCCCCTTCACAATTACGCTGTAATCGTTCTGCTGGATATTTTCTCAACTATTGCGTGTTATGTACCTTATAATCGCCACTACATAGGCCCAATTCGACGGTGCAAGTTTCTTGCCTGTTGTATACAATTAAATTGAAGCAATAATTTACTAAATTAGATAGTAAATTGTTGCATTGCAATTATTGCTCTTGTACAAGATACTTGCACCGTCCAAATGAGCCTTAACTTTCCACTTCACATTAAAGTCTCTAAGCTCAAACACTGATATTGATGACATTGAACGATCAAGCACTGCACTGACAGCCGTCTCCGTCACACACACTAAAGTCTTCAAGCTGATGTCACTGACACGTGTCGGTCTCCTATTAGCTGTTGTCCCGGCAGGAGCCCAAACACTGCACTGATAACTTTGATGACATTGAACGATCAAGCACTGCACCGACAGCCGCCTCCATCACACACACTAAAGTCTTCAAGCACATATAGCTGACACATGGCGCGCTCCTATAAGCCGGTGGCGCGCTCCCATTGGCCGGTGGCGCGCTCCTATTGGCCGGCGGCGTGCTCCTATTGGCCGTTGTCCCGGCGTGTGCCCGCGCAGGCGCCGCACACGTATTCATCGTCGTCGCGGAGAGCGGCGCGGGAGAGCCCGACGCAGTGCATGTGGAACCACTGGTCGCAGCCGCCGTCGCATTGCACCCAGTCCACTTCCTTGCCTGTATAGTAAATGAATTATTGAATAAATATGGCATTGAATTAATGAACAAATAGACAGAGATTGAGTTAGCCCCAAAGTAAGTTCGAGACTTGTGTTATAGTTTACATGACAAATCTGATAAGTGTTTTTATAAGAAATCAGAAATTCGTTTATTTTTATTCTATTATGTCATTGAATTATAAATAAATATGGAAGTGTAACTCTCACACAACGAACGCTCTAATCTTGGTTCCATTTACGCAAACAAATGTACTTAAATACAACAAGACACTCACACATTCTCATAGAAAAAGCTAGTACACGATTGGGCGCGTCAAGGTCACGGGGCGGGGTCTACACACCGCGGCAGCCGGCTACCGCTTGTAACGTTGCGTTTTATTTGTTCTTTTGAGAAGAAAACAGAAAGTACTATTTCGTTTGAATTAGGTCATCTTTTGAAACCACTAGTGCCATCTGTTGTGCAGGTTGGAAATTAATATTGAAGATGTTTTGACATCTAGCATTATAGAGGTCGCTGTCCTTTGATGATATAGAATATATTTTGAGATTTCTCTTGATTTTATTATTTAATAACCGGAATAAGTAAATATTCTATTCCTAGTCATGTGTTATCCTTTATTTCAATAAAAGGTTTTAAATAAAACTCATCGAATTATAATTTTTATTGTTTGGCAGAACAACTAGGTGTTAATTGTCATAGATTTGACGTTTAAAAAAAATAAAAGGGACGCGATGGAATTTTGATGAAAATGGTCGGATGACCGCAGCCGGCAGGCACATTATATTGTCTCGTTTCGTCGCCAGGGTAAAAATGAAGGATAAACCTTCATAAAAATGGTATATACAATGCACTAACAGGTAAGGCTTGGATAAAACGCTAGTTGTGGTTTTATTTCTGATGTTTGAACATCCCGTGAAGGAATACATTGTCTTTTTTTCTTGTGCTGATTTTCTGTACAATTCGTTTCAGCCAGCCAAATTGCAGATGGAATAGAGGCCAACCTGAGTATTTATGTGAACGGTTGGATGGATTGCTTGCGTTACGCAGATTTAGTAAGTATTTTGAAATGATATATGCATCGCGCACATGGCCGACTTTGTTCGTGCCTTTGTTCAGAAATTTATGAAATATCTTATTCCAGGAACTGATCGTCACTGGTAGGCTGGGTTCATGGATGGGGAGTGTGTCGTAGATGGTTTTGATCAACACGAGATACTCGTAAGTTGTTTTTTTTATCTAGTTGAAGACATGTGTTGGCCACATGGTTGCAATCTTATAAATGAATAAAATCCATCTCTTTTCTTTTCAGATGGGATTTAAAAGTTAAGATTTAAAATTTAAAATTAAACTAAATTAAACTGATTTAGAATTAAACGGATTTAGAATTTCTACTTCAACAGTTCTTACTATTGGAAATCTATAAATACTTAACTCAGTTCTTAATGTTTAAAGTTTTGATATTTCATCACTGCTTGAATAGTTTTTACTATACAGTAGTCTCCTTTAAATAAACATCTTTTGAGGTTTAAACATTTGCCCAAATAGTATAGGGGTGATTAGTTTGGTCAATCACAACGGTTGGAGAACCTGTCGGCGTGGAGAGTTCAAGATATACCTGCAGGATCACCAGGAGACCGTGGTTGCGGCAACAGGAAACGTTTAATCTACGGAATCTTTGGTTAGATCCAAAAAGAGGTACCAAAATTCATCTTATCTTGCTACGTCGAAGCTGGGGAATCAACCTTTGCTTTCCCTTGTATTTGTTACTACACAAAATTGGTAGTTAATCATTTTGAGGAGCTTTAATAAACCACGCGAACCGAATATACTCTCACGACCCTTTATATTTGGAAATTATTATGTTCTCTCTGACTCGGTCATCCTTACACACAAGAGTTTTGCTCATAATAAATAAGGTTATCTAAGCGTTTACATATTTTAAATATTGTACCATCCGTGTCCTCCTAGAGGGGTCATGTTTAAGAGTATAACTGTGCAATATTGTAATGATATCTAAATAATCAATAAATTCTGAGTACCTACCGAGTACAGACAATTTTGTTTTATTTCCATTTAGCTAGTCCGGTTCCAGTTTTTTTAACAAATATCTGAAAGACTCTTAACATAACATAACATACCATAAAACACTAAAATTACCCATAAATATCTTCCAGTGGCGCCCACTTGGTTTATTAAAGCTTCATTTTGGTAGTGTATTATTATTTTCAGCTCATTGAAATAACTACTTTGTAATCAGGTTGTGCATTTATTTTTCATTTCCTATTTAGGGAAAATAAATACAATTTTTAGTTTTGGTTAATTTATTTTCTCTAAAATCAAAATAAAGAAATAACTGAGTTTTTTTTATATTCTATCTGCAAATTATTATTTTTTGCTGTGCTGCTGTTAGTGTATGCTGTGCCTTGTTTTTTATATTTTTTAATGTAATGTAACCATTACATTTATATTTTTTTTCTTTGGTGTGTCATAACTACCTATACCGGGTTAATGATCAATATTACCTACTATCTAGACATATAAGTTACTATATAATATAAGTTACTTTATAAATCACAAAATACATATTGTTATAAAACTGCTTATAATACAGGTACTTAATCCTTTTTAAATACTTTGTATAAATATTCACAGATTAGTGAAATATTTTAATACTTTAATTTCACAACAAATTTTAAATACAAGTACTTATTTACACACAGCGATAGGGCTGTGCATATTATTTTTTTGTGGTGATTTGTGAACATGATGTTCCACTTATTTTGTTTTACAAGTAAATAACTTGCATACTTATTGTGACAGAGAAAACATATAGGTTATATTAATCTCTCCCTTATACTGGTGTTTATTACTGCTCCTATATAAAAAAAAAAAAAATGGATACACAAAGCGTTTATTTTCATTCGTTGCTACGCGAAGAGCTTATTTATGAGGTTTCTGTTCGATCGGAGATTCCAGAGGACACCGTTCCCAAATTGCGAAAACAGTTGAAGTCACTTTGTAAAGAATTTAAGCCGGAGGACATTTTGGGTGATGATATCAAACCCAGTGTGGAGTTGCCTCTTGTTACGGATAAAATCAAGGAATTACAAGGTATTTTGGATAATTATAAGAAATCTAAGGATCGTTATCAGCTCTCTCGTGCGAAGGCCTTATATTGTCATTGTTTGCAAAGATTGGAGAGGTTACAATGTGAGGAACCTGTGGATAAGGATATTTGTGCTGCATTACTTTCAAAGTTGAAACCTTTTCTTGGTATTTTAAACGGTTGGGATTCTAAAAAACAGGAAGGTGAATCCAGTTCTGGTTCGGTTGAAGAGGTTGCGAAGGATAGTCAGGAGCGTTCTCCTATTAATAAATTAAATATCCACAAATGGAATATTAGTTTTAATGGTCACACAAGTGTACATTCCTTCTTAGATATGGTAT
The DNA here is from genome assembly GCA_018467065.1 of Ephestia elutella. Taxonomy (NCBI): domain Eukaryota; kingdom Metazoa; phylum Arthropoda; class Insecta; order Lepidoptera; family Pyralidae; genus Ephestia; species Ephestia elutella. The sequence goes on along the minus strand of CM031590.1, from coordinate 11,642,225 downwards.
GTGAACGTGCTACGGCTTTTGGTGTAAACGATACAGTGTTGTTCAAATCTGCGTTTTGTTTTTTCACGGACCAGGCACTTTTGTGGTATCGAGGTGTCAAACATCAGGTTTCATCATGGAAGGAACTCAGTGCTTTGTTAATCGAGGAATTCGCACCAGTTGATTACGAATACAGATTGCTAAGCGAAATAAGGTCACGTACACAAGGTTCAGATGAACCTATACACATTTATTTTGCGGTTATGAGTGGAATGTTCTCGCGTTTAAATACACCACTATCTGATAAAGACAAGTTGGATATTTTATTACATAACATTAGACCAACTTATAAAGAACAATTAGCGTTATACGATATTAGTTCTATTGATGATCTCAAACTTAAGTGTAGAAAAATAGAATCGGCACGTCAAAGCACAGAATTGTTTGTTGAACCACCTAAACAATCGAACATAAATCCCGATTATGTGTACAAGTGTAAACAGACAAAAAATGTCACCGTTGTGTCTCAACCACCTCAGGTAGAAAAGAAATTTCCAGAACAAAGACAAACTAGTAACATTCAAAATCAAAAACAATTTATTCAAACACACCATAATAAACATTTTGGTAACACACAAAAACAGGATACAGTGAATAAAAATAAAAAAGTGTACTGTTACAGATGTAAAGTGGATAACCATAGTACTAGATTTTGTAGAGACAAAAGGTTATTATGTTTTAAGTGTGGAGAATTAGGCTACACAACTCGCTCCTGTCCTAAATGTAAAACTGGTTCGAATCCAAAAACTAGGAAGCTCAAATCGATGTAAACTTAATTCGAAGGAAAAGGCTGATCCTTTGGAATGGAAAGAATGGTTAGGGATTGTATCTAAATATTTTAAACATAACAACGTTACATCGGTTTTGTTTGAGCCAAATGTAAATGATATTCGGCCTTATCTAAATGTAGATATCCTAGACTTGACAATTTGCGGATTGTTAGATTCTGGTGCAGCGATTTCAATTATAGGAAATAATGCTCATAAGCGTTTTATTGATTTGGGATATTCTTTAGAAGACACTAACGAATCAAATGTTATGGTTGCGGACGGTTCAGTTTGCAATACTATTGGTTATTTAACACTGCCCATTACTTTCAAGGGAGTGACTAATGTAATCAAATTTCATGTAATACCTTCTATAATTTCAAATGTCATATTGGGAGTAGATTTTTGGAAAAGTTTTAAATTAATGCCGGAGATTTTTCAAAACATATCTTATATTGAAGCACCTACAAATTTTATTCAAAATTCTAGTTATGTTGACAAGCCTATTAATTTTGTAAAATCTTATAATGATTTGAATTCTAACCAAAAAGAGCTGGCAGAAATTATGATTAAACAATTTCATGACGTTTCGTTTGAAAGCAAGGGATTAGGTAGGACACATTTAATTGAACATACAATAAATACTGGTGATGCGTTACCAATAAAATGTAGACCATATCCAATGTCACCCGAGAAATTGAAGGAATTGCATAAGGAAGTGGATAAAATGCTCGAGCTAGATGTTATCACACCTAGTGAAAGCCCGTGGAATAACCCAGTTCTTATGGTTCCAAAGCCAGATGGTACATGGCGATTTTGTTTGGATTGTCGAAAGTTAAATGCAGTTACGAAAGGGGATGCTTATGCAATACCTTATATACCTCAAATTTTAGATAGCCTTCGAAATGCTAAATTCATAAGCTCTGTGGATTTTAAATCAAGTTTTTGGCAAATTAAATTAGATGAAAATTCACAAGAAAAAACTAGTTTCACTGCTCCGGGTAAAGGTTTGTTCAAATTTAAGGTAATGCCATTTGGTTTGTGTGGAGCTCCTGCTCGCCAACAAAGATTGATGGATATGCTCTTTGGTACACCTTTTTTGTAGTGATATTACAAAGGGTTTAGTATTCTGTTACGTAGATGATATTGTAATAATAGCTGAAGATTTTGAAACACATTTACTGCTGTTAAAACGCGTTTGCCAAAGAATTGAAAATGCAAATTTAACAATTAATTTTGAAAAAAGTAAGTTCTTCCGTAAATCACTTAAATATCTTGGGTATGTGGTAGATGAGTGTGGATTAAGAACGGATCCAGAGAAAGTGCGTGCAATTTTGGAATTTCCTACACCAAAAACTTCTAAAGAGGTCAAAATGTTCTTGGGAACTTGCTCTTGGTACCGTAGATTTATAAGAAATTTTTCATCTATAGCAGCACCACTTAATGCTCTTACCAGTACAAAGATTAAATTTGTTTGGAACACAGAAGCTGAAGAAGCTTTCACTCGTTTAAAAAATTGTTTAGTTTCAGCTCCGATTTTAGCCTGTCCAAATTTTGAAATACCTTTTGCTGTACATTGTGATGCATCAAGTTATGGTATTGGTGGCATGCTAACCCAAAATATTAATGGTCAAGATCACCCTGTGGCCTATACTAGTAGACCACTAAATAAAAATGAACGTAACTACAGTGCAACAGAAAGAGAAGCTTTAGCTGTCGTTTTTGCAGTTGAAAAATTTGAGCCATATTTGGGAACTAGACCTTTCACTGTTGTCACAGATCATGCATCCTTAAAATGGTTCATGAATTTGGAAAATCCTACTGGACGATTAGCTCGTTGGGGTTGTCGTTTGTCACAGTACAATTTCACAATTGAGCATAGAAAAGGGAAAGATAACGTCGTACCGGACGCTCTCTCACGTTTACTCAAGGTTGAAGTCATAAACACTCCCTCGGTAAATGAAGACGATGATGATGATTGGTATAGGAAAATATTTCAGGGTTGTACAGCATATCCGAAAAATTATCCCAACTACCGTATAGAAAATGGAAAACTGTTTAGATATTGCAAAAGTAAATACACATTAACACAAGAGTTTGATTGGAAAGAGGTTGTGTCGAAATCTGGGCGTGCAAAGATTATCTCGGAGAATCATGAACCTCCAACTTCAGGACACCTAGGAGTATTCAAAACACATCGCAGGATATGTTTGAGATATTTTTGGCCAGGAATATATAGAGATGTAACAAATTATATTAGAAATTGTGCCACATGTTCAGCTTACAAACACAAGACAACTCTCACACCAGGACTTATGGGTCAACCAAAACAGTGCTATAGACCATTTCAAGTTTTGTCAATGGATTTGGTAGGACCTTTGCCTAGATCTCGTTCGGGATTTGTACATTTGTTAGTGGTAACATGCTGTTTTTCAAAATATACCATGTTGTTTCCGTTAAGAAGTGCAACTAGTGCCGCGGTGACAAAGAACATTGAGAATTATGTTTTTCTTAGCTCACGGAATTCCTGAAACCGTAATTACCGACAACGGGGTTCAATTCACGGGATCTGATTTTCGTAAATTGCTTGAAAAGTATAACGTTCCTCGTGTTCACTACGGACCTAGGTACACACCACAAATTAATTTAGTGGAGAGATATAATAAAACCGTAATGACAGCTGTCTCATCTTATGTAAAACAAGATCATAGAACATGGGATTTAAATTTATATAAAATACAGTTTGCATTAAATAGCGCTGTTAATGAAACTACTGGTTTTACACCATTCTTTTTAGTTCATGGCAGAGAACCGATAATAAATGGGTCATTTTATAAAGATACTGGTGATTGTGATTATGATATAGCCATGCCAAGGGATGAATATGCAGGTGAGTTTGGAGTTCTGAAGGAGATCTTTAATAAAGTACGTACAAACATTTTAAAAGCTCACGCTACGAACACCAGGTATTATAATTTACGTCGCCATGAGGTTAAGTTGTCTGAGGGACAGGAAGTTTGGCGGAAGACGTACATACAAAGTGACGCTGATAAATTTAAAGCTACCAAACTAGCACCTAAGTACGAGAAATGTATCGTAAAGAAAGTATTGTCACCATTGGTCTACGAATTAGAAGGATATGACGGAAAATATCTCGGTACTTGGCATATCAAGGATATCAAGGTATGACTACCTGTTTCTCACATCGCTTATACCCGTTTCTTCCTTATTTTTTTTTTTTTCTCCTCACTGTTAAGCAGTGGACTCTGGTTCTCTAGCCGTAGGACGTTTTTACGTGTTGCTTTGGTATATACCAAACAACGATGCCAAGGTTATTTTGAACTAGCATTAGTATGCTAGATTTTATTTTGAACTAGCTTTAGTTTGCTAAGTTTTAATTTAAATTAGCTTAGACTGCTAGGTTTTATTCTTAACTAACTCTAGTTTACTAGATTGTGTTTTTAACTAGTTAGTAGAGGTCGTGTTTTAACTTGGTTGCATGCTCGTTAGGAAATATTTTTGTACTATGGATAGTAGGTACATACATAGTTTTACTAACGGTTAGGATAGGAACACACAATTTTCTTTTGTACTTGCTTGGTGATATAGCTTCCAGCTGTCACTAAGGTTTTTTTTTTCTTTTCTTTTAATTTTCTTTAGTCTGTAGACTATATTTAGTAATATAGCTAAGAGCTGTTACTTAAGTTTTGTGATATAGCTAAATGCTGTCAATTTTTTTCTTGTCCTTAGACATAACTTTAGTGATATAGTAATAATTACTGTCACGTTAGTAATTTTGTTTCGTTTAAAATGATAGCACATGTTGCATCTTTTTATTCATTTCATTGTTATCTCTTGGTAGAAATCATGTGGCACATTAGACCACTTACCTTGAGAATATTTTTTTTGTTTGTTGTGATGGTCCATGGCGGCTAGTAACTGGTTTATAGCTAGGGTTGATATCATGTGGTTTGAAAAATATTCACTATATCCTAGACTATATACTTTTCTTTCTTACATGAGTAGAATTTCAGAGTAAATAGCTACTTACTGGGGATTGAGTACAACTGGGAATGACAGTTTGGACTCCTGGGAATAAGTGTGCTAGAACGTGACAGGCAGTAAAATATGCAACTGCTACTGTTTATGATAGGGATGTATGATAGAAAGATGGATTGAAAGAAAGGGGAACATATGCTCGGACAGCAGGTGAAAATTAAAGATGGAATAACAACGGTCCTGGCAGTTGGTTTTCATTTTGGTCTGTATCACAGTAGGAAAGGAAATGTAAGTAGGTAAGTACTCAGAGTTTGTTTTGTGGTGGATAGGATTTTAAAATTTAACATAGTGAAATTTTAATATTTAACGTTTTAAAACTGGTGGTTATTTTCTGTTTTATTTTCATTATTTTTTTTTTTTTGTTTCCAGCTAAGTACGCTGAGGGCAGCGGGTTTCTCCTGTGTCGAAACTTTTTCTGGGGGAGGGATATTGTAACGTTGCGTTTTATTTGTTCTTTTGAGAAGAAAACAGAAAGTACTATTTCGTTTGAATTAGGTCATCTTTTGAAACCACTAGTGCCATCTGTTGTGCAGGTTGGAAATTAATATTGAAGATGTTTTGACATCTAGCATTATAGAGGTCGCTGTCCTTTGATGATATAGAATATATTTTGAGATTTCTCTTGATTTTATTATTTAATAACCGGAATAAGTAAATATTCTATTCCTAGTCATGTGTTATCCTTTATTTCAATAAAAGGTTTTAAATAAAACTCATCGAATTATAATTTTTATTGTTTGGCAGAACAACTAGGTGTTAATTGTCATAGATTTGACGTTTAAAAAAAATAAAAGGGACGCGATGGAATTTTGATGAAAATGGTCGGATGACCGCAGCCGGCAGGCACATTATATTGTCTCGTTTCGTCGCCAGGGTAAAAATGAAGGATAAACCTTCATAAAAATGGTATATACAATGCACTAACAGGTAAGGCTTGGATAAAACGCTAGTTGTGGTTTTATTTCTGATGTTTGAACATCCCGTGAAGGAATACATTGTCTTTTTTTCTTGTGCTGATTTTCTGTACAATTCGTTTCAGCCAGCCAAATTGCAGATGGAATAGAGGCCAACCTGAGTATTTATGTGAACGGTTGGATGGATTGCTTGCGTTACGCAGATTTAGTAAGTATTTTGAAATGATATATGCATCGCGCACATGGCCGACTTTGTTCGTGCCTTTGTTCAGAAATTTATGAAATATCTTATTCCAGGAACTGATCGTCACTGGTAGGCTGGGTTCATGGATGGGGAGTGTGTCGTAGATGGTTTTGATCAACACGAGATACTCGTAAGTTGTTTTTTTTATCTAGTTGAAGACATGTGTTGGCCACATGGTTGCAATCTTATAAATGAATAAAATCCATCTCTTTTCTTTTCAGATGGGATTTAAAAGTTAAGATTTAAAATTTAAAATTAAACTAAATTAAACTGATTTAGAATTAAACGGATTTAGAATTTCTACTTCAACAGTTCTTACTATTGGAAATCTATAAATACTTAACTCAGTTCTTAATGTTTAAAGTTTTGATATTTCATCACTGCTTGAATAGTTTTTACTATACAGTAGTCTCCTTTAAATAAACATCTTTTGAGGTTTAAACATTCGCCCAAATAGTATAGGGGTGATTAGTTTGGTCAATCACAACGGTTGGAGAACCTGTCGGCGTGGAGAGTTCAAGATATACCTGCAGGATCACCAGGAGACCGTGGTTGCGGCAACAGGAAACGTTTAATCTACGGAATCTTTGGTTAGATCCAAAAAGAGGTACCAAAATTCATCTTATCTTGCTACGTCGAAGCTGGGGAATCAACCTTTGCTTTCCCTTGTATTTGTTACTACACAAAATTGGTAGTTAATCATTTTGAGGAGCTTTAATAAACCACGCGAACCGAATATACTCTCACGACCCTTTATATTTGGAAATTATTATGTTCTCTCTGACTCGGTCATCCTTACACACAAGAGTTTTGCTCATAATAAATAAGGTTATCTAAGCGTTTACATATTTTAAATATTGTACCATCCGTGTCCTCCTAGAGGGGTCATGTTTAAGAGTATAACTGTGCAATATTGTAATGATATCTAAATAATCAATAAATTCTGAGTACCTACCGAGTACAGACAATTTTGTTTTATTTCCATTTAGCTAGTCCGGTTCCAGTTTTTTTAACAAATATCTGAAAGACTCTTAACATAACATAACATACCATAAAACACTAAAATTACCCATAAATATCTTTCACGCTCAAACAAACGGCTCAGCCGCTTGGCGTTTGAAGTCTCGGCACAGAATTAATATAAGTACTACGTAGTCTCGGCAAAGGAAAGAAAGGTAATTCCGCTGTTCTTCATATGTGTGTGATTTCTACACCACTTTACGACACACCATGGCCTATTTTTGCTAATTAAACTTGCGAAATTACTCGATGATACGTACAATTGACACTTATGCGTTAGGTACAAGTACAACCGTTGAACTCGCTGCGCCACGGCGAACTGAGGCGAAGTGAGGTTTGAGGTTTCTATTTTACGCCCCGCCCACCTAGGTTCCTATTTCGTGGAACCATTTTTTTGACGTTGTTAGAGTTCTATGGTATATTAGTTCGTTGTATTATGTATAATTTTAAGATCGTATTACTTTGACGTAAAGATCATATTGCCTTGTAGATTCTGGCTTATTATACATGTCAGACACCTGAGACACAGAATTAATATAAGTACTACATACAGAAAGAAAGCTCCTGCCCCTCCCGCAATATGGCGTACCCGCACTTCTCCCCCATTGGTTTGCGAATTGGGACGCTATGACTATGAAAACGCACACATTGACGTGTTATTGACGTGTTCACGGATGTATAGTTTCATTTGTGTAGTAGTAGGTATATATGAATGACGCCCCATTTCTATGAAGTGCGCTCCTTATGCCTGAGATTAGACCCTACACCCTCTCACACACCTTAATGTAAAGTATACCGTCTTAGAAGACTTACCAGTAGGTCGGAGACAGTCAGCAGCCGCGCAGTCCTCGTCATCGTCAGCTGAGGACTGCGAGGACGTGCTGCTGCGTCGCGCGCTGACGCCGCGCCGCGTGGCCGAGGCTGACGCGGACGACGTCGCCGACCCGCCGGCTGAACGCTGGCCTGATGGTGCAAAGGTTGATGATATTAATTATAGATGACTAGCTTTTTCCTGGGCTGAATGATTATGTCCTTCTCGATACTTTTAACTATGTGTATGCGAAATTTCAGAAAGATTGGTTCAGTAGATAAAGTGTGAAGAGGTAACAAACAAATAAATAAACAAACTCACTTTCGCATTTATAAAATTAGTTAGGCTAAGGTAAGCTTGGCCTTCGAGTCTCACGACTCTTGGCTCTGTCTACCCCGTAAGGGATAAAGACGTGATTCTATGTATGTAAAATTAGTTAGGATGGATGGATGTCCGAAATAAAGTAAATGATTTGATAAAATATTGCACAATTAATAGGACAATAACAATAATACACTATTTCCTACAACCGAGCAACGAGTCACGTAAAAACGTTTTTTTTAGAAACTTGAAATTTTGCAGCAAATTTCTTATGAAATCAATAAATCAAATCTTTATACACACGGAAACTTTTTTAGAAATCTTCTCGAAAATGGAAAATTTACTAAAAAAAACCGAAAAATTCCATCGAATTTTCGGAAATTTTCAAAGGAAGAAGGAATATTCGAGATCATAGAAGTATTTGGCGGTAAATCAGTAAACATTACCCCGCCTGGGCTGCCGGCCGCGAACGGCCAGGCCGCGCTCGCGGCGCTGCTGTCGCGCCATGTAGTGCTTCCGCATCATCAGCCCCGACCCGCCGGCCACGCCCTGCACAAACATAACTCATTACTTCTCATTGTTTGTTTGTTGTTAAACTCTTTATTATTTATTTATTGATTTTTGTACACAACAAATACCAAAGGAAACATAAAACAGGAAAACTAAGTACAAAGACATTGCACAAACACACAAGAAAAATACAAAACATAGTGAAACAAAAAGAGAGGCGTACAATGGCGAACTTACTCATACTCTCATTACTCATACTCATTAATATTATTATTATTAAAAAGTAGTTGCGTGAGAGGGTTGAAAGTAATGCTTTTCGAGACCGAGAGGTCTCGGGCCTAAATAAGTTATTTTCACCCCTAGCTTAACAATGAACTATTATTGGGTTATTGATTTTTTTTAATGAAATTGAAAAATTAAATAGGTATATTTTTAATTTTATTTTATTTGCTAAGATCATTTTGGAGGCCAGAGTAATTTAAGTAAGATTTAACTAGGGCAAAAAAAATAAAAATAAAAAGTTTATTAAAACGATTTACAAATGCATTTCAGAAACAAGGAATTCAATAGAAGTTTGCAAGATTTGAGAACAAACAAACAGAAACTGATAAAAGCTAGGTAAATAATTATCATACCTGTTTCCTATTTAGATAATTCGTGGTGGTGGCGGAGCCTCGTTTTAACGTTGTCTTGGGGACTACTGCAGCTGTAAACAAAACAAAACTTATAAATTGTGAACATTATAACCTTCCACAATACTTCAATCAATACTTAATTTTATTTATTTTATATCGACGTAGAGGCGTAACCGCTGAAAAAAACTTGAAATTTTGCAGAGCGGTTTTTTATCTTAAGAAAGTGAGCAACTGAGAAAAGAACTTTGGAAATTCCACCCCTAAGAGCAGGCAGGTGGAGCAGAGGGCATAAGCTAACTAATATTTATAAATCAAAAATCATTGGTGATAAATCAAATCACCGATACATTAGGTTCAATATTCGATGGAAATAAGCTACCACTGCCTTATACTACACTACACTATACTCACAGGCATGTGCAGCGGGCGGCCGGGTCCGCTTGAGCGCGTGCTGCGGCCGCGGCTGCCGCTGCTGCCGCTTGCGGCGGCCGGGTCCAGCACTGCCTTATACTACACTACACTATACTCACAGGCATGTGCAGCGGGCGGCCGGGTCCGCTTGAGCGCGTGCTGCGGCCGCGGCTGCCGCTGCTGCCGCTTGCGGCGGCCGGGTCCAGCACTGCCTTATACTACACTACACTATACTCACAGGCATGTGCAGCGGGCGGCCGGGTCCGCTTGAGCGCGTGCTGCGGCCGCGGCTGCCGCTGCTGCCGCTTGCGGCGGCCGGGTCCAGCACTGCCTTATACTACACTACACTATACTCACAGGCATGTGCAGCGGGCGGCCGGGTCCGCTTGAGCGCGTGCTGCGGCCGCGGCTGCCGCTGCTGCCGCTTGCGGCGGCCGGGTCCAGCACTGCCTTATACTACACTACACTATACTCACAGGCATGTGCAGCGGGCGGCCGGGTCCGCTTGAGCGCGTGCTGCGGCCGCGGCTGCCGCTGCTGCCGCTTGCGGCGGCCGGGTCCAGCACTGCCTTATACTACACTACACTATACTCACAGGCATGTGCAGCGGGCGGCCGGGTCCGCTTGAGCGCGTGCTGCGGCCGCGGCTGCCGCTGCTGCCGCTTGCGGCGGCCGGGTCCAGCACTGCCTTATACTACACTACACTATACTCACAGGCATGTGCAGCGGGCGGCCGGGTCCGCTTGAGCGCGTGCTGCGGCCGCGGCTGCCGCTGCTGCCGCTTGCGGCGGCCGGGTCCAGCACTGCCTTATACTACACTACACTATACTCACAGGCATGTGCAGCGGGCGGCCGGGTCCGCTTGAGCGCGTGCTGCGGCCGCGGCTGCCGCTGCTGCCGCTTGCGGCGGCCGGGTCCAGCACTGCCTTATACTACACTACACTATACTCACAGGCATGTGCAGCGGGCGGCCGGGTCCGCTTGAGCGCGTGCTGCGGCCGCGGCTGCCGCTGCTGCCGCTTGCGGCGGCCGGGTCCAGCACTGCCTTATACTACACTACACTATACTCACAGGCATGTGCAGCGGGCGGCCGGGTCCGCTTGAGCGCGTGCTGCGGCCGCGGCTGCCGCTGCTGCCGCTTGCGGCGGCCGGGTCCAGCACTGCCTTATACTACACTACACTATACTCACAGGCATGTGCAGCGGGCGGCCGGGTCCGCTTGAGCGCGTGCTGCGGCCGCGGCTGCCGCTGCTGCCGCTTGCGGCGGCCGGGTCCAGCACTGCCTTATACTACACTACACTATACTCACAGGCATGTGCAGCGGGCGGCCGGGTCCGCTTGAGCGCGTGCTGCGGCCGCGGCTGCCGCTGCTGCCGCTTGCGGCGGCCGGGTCCAGCACTGCCTTATACTACACTACACTATACTCACAGGCATGTGCAGCGGGCGGCCGGGTCCGCTTGAGCGCGTGCTGCGGCCGCGGCTGCCGCTGCTGCCGCTTGCGGCGGCCGGGTCCAGCACTGCCTTATACTACACTACACTATACTCACAGGCATGTGCAGCGGGCGGCCGGGTCCGCTTGAGCGCGTGCTGCGGCCGCGGCTGCCGCTGCTGCCGCTTGCGGCGGCCGGGTCCAGCACTGCCTTATACTACACTACACTATACTCACAGGCATGTGCAGCGGGCGGCCGGGTCCGCTTGAGCGCGTGCTGCGGCCGCGGCTGCCGCTGCTGCCGCTTGCGGCGGCCGGGTCCAGCACTGCCTTATACTACACTACACTATACTCACAGGCATGTGCAGCGGGCGGCCGGGTCCGCTTGAGCGCGTGCTGCGGCCGCGGCTGCCGCTGCTGCCGCTTGCGGCGGCCGGGTCCAGCACTGCCTTATACTACACTACACTATACTCACAGGCATGTGCAGCGGGCGGCCGGGTCCGCTTGAGCGCGTGCTGCGGCCGCGGCTGCCGCTGCTGCCGCTTGCGGCGGCCGGGTCCAGCACTGCCTTATACTACACTACACTATACTCACAGGCATGTGCAGCGGGCGGCCGGGTCCGCTTGAGCGCGTGCTGCGGCCGCGGCTGCCGCTGCTGCCGCTTGCGGCGGCCGGGTCCAGCACTGCCTTATACTACACTACACTATACTCACAGGCATGTGCAGCGGGCGGCCGGGTCCGCTTGAGCGCGTGCTGCGGCCGCGGCTGCCGCTGCTGCCGCTTGCGGCGGCCGGGTCCAGCACTGCCTTATACTACACTACACTATACTCACAGGCATGTGCAGCGGGCGGCCGGGTCCGCTTGAGCGCGTGCTGCGGCCGCGGCTGCCGCTGCTGCCGCTTGCGGCGGCCGGGTCCAGCACTGCCTTATACTACACTACACTATACTCACAGGCATGTGCAGCGGGCGGCCGGGTCCGCTTGAGCGCGTGCTGCGGCCGCGGCTGCCGCTGCTGCCGCTTGCGGCGGCCGGGTCCAGCACTGCCTTATACTACACTACACTATACTCACAGGCATGTGCAGCGGGCGGCCGGGTCCGCTTGAGCGCGTGCTGCGGCCGCGGCTGCCGCTGCTGCCGCTTGCGGCGGCCGGGTCCAGCACTGCCTTATACTACACTACACTATACTCACAGGCATGTGCAGCGGGCGGCCGGGTCCGCTTGAGCGCGTGCTGCGGCCGCGGCTGCCGCTGCTGCCGCTTGCGGCGGCCGGGTCCAGCACTGCCTTATACTACACTACACTATACTCACAGGCATGTGCAGCGGGCGGCCGGGTCCGCTTGAGCGCGTGCTGCGGCCGCGGCTGCCGCTGCTGCCGCTTGCGGCGGCCGGCGTCCAGCACGCGGCCCGCTCGCCGCCCCTCCGCTGCGCGTGCAGCCCATACTGCGCTCCAGATCTGCGATTGCTCTTCTAATCGGACCTGAAACGTGTTCAATAGTACATTGTTACCTTAGGGGTGAAAGTAACCTATTTAGTCCCGAGACGGGCTTTGTAGACAAATAAGTATAAAACGATTCTTCCTAGGGCTGAAAAGTCCTACTTTTAACCCTCCTCTAGTAATTTCAGACCTTAAGAAACCGTAAGAAAATAATACTTTTCAGCCCTAGGAAGAATCGTTTTCTACTAACAGCTGTCAAATAAAAATATATATATATTTTTTTTGTGTCACGCTAACGGCGCACGCGCACGTACCGTCAGCACTTACAGCCAAAAATATATGGACATGTAGGAATCGTTTAGAACGACGCGTAGCTATCAACGCAGACTAACGTCATCGTGGTCATACATTTAATTATGAGCGCTCACGAAACGTGTGCCACTAAAACCGACCTAACCATATCAAACAAAGGGGATTATAGTCTGCCAGATAGTACAATACTGTCATTTGAATTTTATAACTGACTAGCCTGTGCCCGCGAACTTCGTCCGCGCGTGATTTACTGTTGTTAATATCTCAGGTTCTAAGTGACGGATCAAGATGAAACCTACGCCAGATTTTAAGTTAGACCTTCAACAATACAACTGTGAAAAACGTATCTAATTTGGCCCAGAAGTTTTTGCGTGATGCGCGTACAAAAATACAGACAGACAAAAATTAAAAAAAAAATCCTTTTGGCTTCTATTGGCCCTATAAAGGCCCTTCCAAGTTATTTTTCTTAAATATCTCCTATGTACAGACACAGACCAGTTACAGTTTTATTATTATATCTATTGATGACAGTGTTGTACTATCTGACAGACGTCACTTCGCCAGTAACGCCAACTAGTGAACGCTGATAACCCCTTATTAAGCCATATGCTAGATCTCCGTCAGAAAGTTATATCTCCGTTTCAACTTGACCAAAAGTGCTTTGGTATATCTGTGTGTATCTCTAGAAATCGCATTTCTCAACCGATTCCTGTAAAATTTAGGGAGCAGGGAGGCAATTCTCGGGTCTGCGATATAATATCAATTTCGACATTTATCGAAAAAACATGGCGGATATCGATAAATATCGAAATTGCGTATTCTCGTGATTTCAAATGTGACATTTATCCAGCGTCAGCCCTCGATACGCATCGAGTGGTCGAGCGTGGCCGATAACCATATCGTGTGTGATATTTGTTGCTTCAAAGCTATTAGATAACATAATATTCGTACTTTACAAGACGCCTTGTATTTTTATTATCTGCTATGGTTTAGTAAAATATGAATGCTGACGATTTTGTATTCAATTTTATAGGAAATCATTGTAAATTTACATAAAATTATTTTATTAAAGCCTAATATTTTGAGGTTTGGATAGATACATACTTTGCTTTTTCAGCCTCGAGTACCATACCCTATTTGTTTCTCAATTCAATTTCGTAAAGAATCAATATCATACATAAGAATAAAATTGATACTCTGACAACAAATATCACATAACCTCACCCAATAAACAAACAATGACAAGTTTGCTCGCGTTCCGTTCTTTCCATCAATTCAAAATATATTTTATTTTCTTTGCATTTTATAAATTTGCATTGGAGCTTAATAAGTTACATAAAAAAAAGTATTATAACTATTTTTACATAAATTCACTATTAAAACAATGGTTTTATATTAAATATTTAATGAAACAAGTAAAACATAAAACGTGTTTTCAATTAGAGAAGCGCTTGTTTTCGATATAATATCGAGTTTTATATCGAATAGGTTCGAGAATACCATTTTGGAGGTTTTTGTGATAATTTTGTTCGATAAAAGAAGTTTGATATATTACCAAATTCGATAAAATATCGCAAACGCGAGAATTGGCCTCCAGGTTCGATAAACATATGAAAATCGATAGTCAAGCCATTTTTCGGAAATTTTTGAAAATGGCGGAGTTATGAAGATTTTCATATTTTATGAAAAACATATGGTGTGAAAAGTTCCTTCGATCTGCAATCTCTATGAGTTCGCAAGGTCTACAGCTCACAGAGCCAGTAATTGTTTTTCTTTATTACACGACTGACCAAAAAAGGAGTGTTATATGTTTTCAGGGTTCATGTATGTATGTATGTATGTAAGTTTCTTTATTCCACCATAAGTCCTGAACGGCTTAACAGATTTTCATGTGAGAGGTATTGTTAGATTCCTTGCATTACTCTGAGTGACATAGGCTATGTAAGTTGTCAGTCGTGTTTTTCATCTTTAAATAATTAGCGTGTTTATTTAATCAATAAAGAGATACACAATAAACAAAGATAAAATAACAAACAATTGCAACGAGCGAACACAGCATGCACATAAAAATGAATGTTAAAATTTTATGTTTATATATTACTAGCTTTTGCCCGCGGCTTCGCCCGCGTGAATTTCCCACGGGAACAGTGCTTTTTCCCGGGATAAAAAGTAGCCTATGTGCTATTCCAGGTCATTATCTACCTCTGTACCAAATTTCATCGAAATCCGTCCAGTAGATTTTGCGTGATTGAGTAACAAACATCCTCACAAACTCACAAATTCACAAACTCACAAACTCACAAACTCACATCCAAACTTTCGCATTTATAATATTAGTATGGATGTTTATTATTTTATGTTTTTTTATTTTACTTTTTTTTTATATTTTATTTTATGTTTTTGTTTTTTGTATTTTATGTTTGTCTTACCTCAAGCAGATCCCCCTCCAGCATGAGTTCCTCCAGCTTGTGCAGCAGTGCGGCTGGCACGCGCGTGTTGGGTGAACGCGGGGTCGCACTGTACGCGTGCTCCACACTCGCGCTTGACCTGCTACAATACACAGAATTAATATAACTACTACATACGTAAAATAATTAATTAATTTTATGTATTAATACTTATTATCATTTTATTCAATTCGAGATTGACCTGTCAATCTGTGAATCTGTCATTACGCGACTCTGTCATTTCGTGAATCTGGCATTATGGGTTTCTGACCAATCGATGAACTGACATTTTGCATATCTGACGTTCTTAGCCCAAACCGTACAAAAAGGAAGCTCCCTGCCCCTCCCGCAATAAGGTGACCCCGCACTTCTACCCCGTTCGTTTGCAGATTGGGACGCTATGACTATGAAAATGCACACATTGACGTGTTCACGGATGTACAGTTTCATTGGTAGTAGTAGTAGGTAATGACGCCCCTTTTCCATGAAGTTTCCACCCTGTGACAATACGTAACGTACAGATGGTAACGATGCTGCGTTTATTTGTTTTTAACAAACACATTCTCTGGTGGAAACGCAGCCTTAACTTGCCAATTAACGAAGATTTGGATTATGCCTTTCCATATAATCCCTCTAATATCATAAATGTAATAGTTTGAATGTCACAATCGCGCAAAATCTACCGAATGGATTTCGACGAAATTCGTAACTTATTGAAATTTTACCCTAAGTTACATTTGCTGGAAACGGTCAAAAATCTATATTAATTATAATGTGTAAATCTTACCTAGAATTTTGTGACATATTGTGGGCTTCGTGTGCTCGCCCCGTCGCCTTCTTCAGCTCGGCGTTTAGTTTGTCTGCTTTCTCTCGATTCGCCTGGAAATAAAAGGAATATTTATCTCCCCTCAATTTATATCACAACACTCAGTGTTCGGGTTGCCAAAACTACACCGAAACTAAGATGATGATAAATGATAAACTTGATTAACTGATAAAAGTATATTGGAAAAAGTAACACAACAATTGATATAAATTTAATGATGTATGATAAAATGAGTAACGCGCGGCGCTCTTGATGACCGATAACGAACTGAGTATAAAATTAAATAGAATTACTGATTTATGTGAAAATGCTGACACTGTACGATGCTAGCTCGTACATCTTCCCGGGCGGGAGAGATGAAGTTAATAAAGGATGAATCATGATGTTCTTACATCTAAACAAAGATGATCAACAATCATTCCTATAACTAACATGCAAAATGAATGAATTGTTATTATTAATGATTTGCTAGGTGATCGCTATACAAATTATTTTAGAAAATTAATCGTTTTACGATAGAGTTGAACTTAATTGTCTCTAAGTTTGAAAAGTCTATGATTTATAAGTTAGGAATAGGAAATACTGATCGTAATATTGGCGAAGTGTTTTTGTTTTGCATTAGCACACGCGCACTCGGTTTTGGTATTTCATTTAATTCACTACACTGATTGCCCATATTTAAATCACTACACTGATTGCCCATATTTAAATCACTACACTGATCACTAGAACTGCCGGTGGAGGCCCCTTGGGGAGCCCTAGTCTCCGCCGAGGCTGCCACGCTGGTGAAGGGGGCGGCGGGCGAACCCAGCCGCCTACGACTGCATCGTCTCCATACAAACACTGCCAAGCCTGCTGCTATCACCACGAACAACACGTATATTGCAGCGTAGTGGTGTATATCATGATAAGAGACGCTCTCTGTTAAGGGAGTTTCTTGTTTAATCGCCTCTAATTGTTTTTGTATCTCGAATAGCTGCAGGTCATCGATAGAGTTATTGGAGTCATGTTTCGGTAATGGTAATTTGGGTAATGTTATATTAATGTAATGATTAATAGGAGATATGTCTAGTGACTTGATATTAGAACTTATGCTGATTTTACTGTTGTCTTGTCTGTGTGAGTAGACCTGGTAATCAGCTGATTTGATAATGCAACCTTGATCTACATTAAATAGGCCGGACTCGGTCATTGTCACAGCGGTAACTTGATCTCCGCATAACAACTTTAGTTCACACCGGTCGCAGCATGAATAGAAATATGAATTTATTTTATTTAATTCCGTCCATCTGTTGTAACAGGATCTTGTTATTGTTTCGCACTGATTAGATTCTGGTAATTGTTTACATAGGTTCTGATCTTCTTTTAAGTGATAAATGGGTGTTCTAAGACGGCATAATAATATCTTGGGATCTCTTCGTAGACAGGAGTCTAATTCTCTCAAAGTCAGTGGTACGAAAGCATCCTTTTTCAAATTTATTGCCGCGTAATCAGCAATTGGTTGTAAATATGTCTCATTTTTGGTGTTCAATAAGAAGGGTATAGGGATGAGCTTCAGAACTTCAAACTCGTCTCTACTTGTTAGGGGAATCTTGATTTCAAATATAATGTAGCGTACTGTTATTCTAGCACGTACTTCCAATAGATTGTATATTTCGGGGAACTCGTAGTTATTAATAGGTAGAGATAAGTCTTTCGGAAGCTGTCCTGCAATCACGTTTAATTCTTGTCTCAATTGTTTTGGAGTTAATATATGTAAGTTGAATTTTCCGTTGTATATATTTGTCACTGTATTTAGTAAGGTTTGTTGTATATTTTGTAAGCTGTGATATATATTGTTAGCCATAATACTTGTACTTAGGAATTCTGTACTGATAAATAAGTTTTGCAGACTTGCTTTTATTTGTATTACCCTATCGTCGATTGCTTGTATTTTCTCGTCTATTATCTTATGATGTTTGTCCATGACATTTTCTATGCGTTTCAGGAAGTTTAACTCCGCTTCAATAATTGAAGTCTGATTTTTCCAAAGTGCTGCCATATGTTGCTGATTTTTCTTGATAAGACTGATGTCTTTCTCGTATTTATCTGCGAAGTGTTGATCTAGGACACCGAACAGACTATTCGCGAGGTAGCCGACCCCATTGATAAAGCCGCGCTTCGATCGCGGTCGGGTGTCGGGTTCATGGTGCAGTAGAATGTTGTTATAATATTGTAATTCCGTGAGCTCGTGCCTCATCTGCAATACGATGCCATCACAATGTGTTTGTTCTTTTATATTCTTGCATAATTTATCTAGGTATCCGATATATTTTGTTAAAGCGTTGGTTCCTTGTTCGTATGGCAATGTGTCGTAATAGACAACAAGGCGCCAGTCATCACGTATCAGATGCATGTCTGTTATACTATCAAAATAAAGACTACGGTTTTGTAGTGGGGTTATGTTATATGCTCCGTGTATAGTAGGTATAATCGTCATAAAGAAGAAAAGTAATGATGTTGCTATTGAAGAGAAGCAATAGCGTTTCTTCTTTCTTGTTTTAGGTGCGTGTTCCTGTTCACGCGAACTAGATGTAACTTGATCGTCGGGTTTTGTTTGATTATTATTATCTTGCTCTGAGTTAACGGGTAAAATTGATAACTTGACTATAGGGCGTTGCATAAAACCATTTTTTGTTTTGAGGGTGACGACTCGGACGTAGCCGTCGCTTCCCGGGTGAAGTTGCACCACGCGGCCTAAGGCCCACTTGCCGGGCGGGAGGTTGTCGTCTCTAATAATGACGACATCGTTTTCTTTGATGTTACGTTGCGGTTTCCTCCACTTACTTCTCGCTGCTAACTGAGTTAAATACTCGTTACGCCACCTATCCCAGATATTCTTGAATAATTTCTGAGTAAGATGCCATCTTGTTCTCATGTCCTTTTCTGTTTCGTAGATGTTCAAAGAAGGTCCGCCACCAAGGAAATGTGATGGTGTTAAAATATCTAAATCGTTTGGATCCTCCGTCATGGGGCAAAGTGGTCTTGAATTTAGACACGCTTCTAGTTGACAAAGAAGGGTGGTGTACTCTTCAAAGGTGAGCTTTTGCTCGCCCACCACGCGTTTTAAATGATATTTTAGGCTCTTAACAGCGGACTCAAAAAGTCCTCCAGCTGATGGCCAGCTGGGAGCGTTAAAATTCCAGGTGATGCCCATAGATGTTACTTCTGCTAAAAACTCGTCATTGAATGTTTTCTGTATTTCGCTGTACTCTTGTTGTAGCACACGATTTGCTCCTATGAAGTTCGTTCCTTGATCACTGTAAATGTGGCTAGGGACTCCTCTCCTAGCTACCATCCGCCGGAGGGCGGCCAAAAATGCAGATGTTGATAAATCGGACACAATTTCCAAGTGGACAGCCTTCGTCGCCATGCACACGAAAACTGCCACGTATCCTTTTGTGGTTCTGATACCACGGCCCGTGTTGGCCTTGACTAGGATGTACCCTGTGTAATCAACTCCTACTTGGGAAAATGCTCTTGTAGCGCTGATTCGTGCAGGTGGTAGATCCCCCATGATTTGATGTTGCAGTTCAGGACTGTGCCTTCTGCACTTGATACAGAGGCGAAGGCGTTTCTTGGTCGCTCTTATGCCTCCTAATAACCAATATTTACGCCTCATGATGGCAGTAGTTAACCGAGGCCCACCATGATAACAAAGTTGATGAGCTTCGTCTATAAGGAGTTCTGCTAACTTCGTGTCGTTTGGTATGATAGCGGGATGTTTCATCTCGATATCTAGATTGGCATGTTTTAACCTGCCGCCGACTCGCAAAGTGCCTTGCTCATCGATTATAGGATTTAAGTCGTAAATTTTGCTCTTGCTATTGATATGCTTGCTTGCTTTTAATGTATTTATTTCTTCATAGAAATGTTCTTGTTGTACTTGTTGAATAATTTTTAATTTTGCTTCATTTATTTCTTGAATAGTTAGGTAGCTCAGCTTATTTTTCCTGTTTATAAACCGTCTAACCCATGCTAATATTTTTATGATTTTTGGTAATGAACTATATCTTGATAATAGCTCGCTTATAATGCTTTCGCTTACGCTTGTTAATTTTGATGCATGATTGCTTTGCTTTGTTTTTCTTGCTTCTTGCTCTATTATGTTATCTGATATTACTCCCATTTCGTTAGTGCTAATTTCCTTAGATAACCAACTAGGGCCATCCCACCATATTGAATGATTTTTCAGTTGGGATGGTGTTAGTCCTCGGCTTGCACAGTCTGCTGGGTTGTCCTTGGATTGCACATAACGCCAGCAGTTTGATGGCATGTTTTCAGTAACTTGTATCACCCGGTTGGCTACGAAAGGCTTCCATCGTTCTGCATCACCTTGTAGCCAGCCTAATACGGCCATTGAGTCTGTCCATCCGAAAACTTTTATGTTGTAGTTCGGGAGGCATGCGGTAATTTTTGCCATTAACTTGGATAATAACAGCGCGCCGCATAACTCCAGACGTGGTAGAGATGTATTTTTGTTGAGAGGAACTAGTTTTGTTTTTCCCGCAACCAATACTATTGACACAGTATCGCCACGATTGATCTTGCAGTATACGACGCAAGCATATGCTTTTGTGCTTGCGTCGCAGAAACCATGAAGCTCGATTGTGTCTGTTTCATATGTTCCCAACCATCTTGGTACTTGGTAGGTATTAATAGAGTTAAGATCTGATTTGATTTTTACCCATTCTTGGTATATTTCGTCCGGGACGGGTTCATCCCACTGTAATTTTGTTTTCCAAATATCTTGAAATATTATCTTGAGTTTGGTAGAAATCGGAGAAATATGCCCTAATGGATCATATAATTTTGCAATGTCTGATAAAAGAGTCCTTTTTGTTGGACGGGACAAAGATGTATCAAAATTTAATTGAAATGTGAAATAGTCTGTTTTTGGATTCCAGCTGATCCCTAACATCTTAGTAGACTCAGTTTGTTTGAAATTGAATACCATGTTTTCGTCGACGCTGACGTCTTCTAATAGTTCGGGAGAGTTGGATTTCCATTTACGAAGGTTGAAGCCTCCTGACTTCAAAAGGTTGATCATATCCTGCTGTAATTGTTTTCCATGTTTGATTGAGTGCGTCCCGTGCACAAGGTCATCCATGTAAAATGACTCCTCAAGCACTTTAGGAGCTTCACTGTTTTGGAAATTTTGTTTTCCATCCCGAGCCAGCTGCTTTAATGTTTGCATGGCGAGGAATGGGGCGGCCTTGGTGCCGTAGGTAACCGTAGTAAGCTGATAAACTTGTAATTTTTTGGAACTATGATCACGCCAAATAATCTGTTGTAATTGTTGGTCGTCTGCGTTGACCCAAATTTGCCTAAACATCATTTCAATATCGCTTGTAAAGGCAAACCTAAATTGTCTCCACTTGATTATTAGACTCTGTAAATCTTGTTGGAGATTTGGACCCTTGCTCATTAAGTCATTAAGACTAGATCCACTGGATGTTTTCATAGCCGCATTGAAGACTACTCGTAATTTTGTTGATGAGGCATGTGGTCTTGTTACGGCATGGTGAGGTAAAAAACTTTGTGGAGAATTTGATTTGACTGCGGGGGTCATGTGACCGAGCTGTAGGTATTGTTTAAGAAATAACTTGTATTGTTCTGAAATATCTGGATGTTTGTTAAAATTCTGTTCTAATTTATAAAATTGTGCAATAGCCTTCCCCTTAGATAAACCCAAATCGGCTTGATAATTTGGCTTCATCGGCAATCGCACCTCGTATCGACCATCTTCTCTTCTTTTGGTTGTTTCTTGATAAAAATCGATGCATCGTTGATCTTCAGATGACATCTCGGATGTTTCATTACTCTCAGTTATTTCTTCTAACTCCCAGAATTTAGATATTTCACTAATATTATGAATGACGACATTACATTGCAGTGTTTGAATATTGCCGCTCAATATCCAACCTAATTGTGTTTGTTGAGCGGTCGTTAAGGTTGAAGTTTCCCTACATATTCCATCGAGTAATATGATAGAGTACACGTCAGCACCTAATAAAATATCAATAGGGCGACTTATGTTGAAATCGGGATCTGCTAATTTGATTTGATTTAGGTAAGCCCAATCTGGCTTAGAAAATGAGTTTGAAGGTAAATGTTTAATTAAATGGTTCATGATTAAGATATCTGTTACGAAAGAGTAGTCGGTAACGACTGAAGAACATTTTATAGTGATCATACCCTTTAATTTGCATTCATTGTCGCCTATTCCTGCTACTACACCCTTACAACTTTTACGTGGTAATTGTAGGTTCTCGGCCGCCTTGGAGGAAATCAGAGACGCCTGAGAACCTTGATCCAAAAGAGCCCGCATGGTATGGAATGTTCCATCGGACCCCTGTACTTTGATCAATGCTGTGGGTAAGAGGACCTCAGTCGGTTCCCTTGGGAGTGATACGTGTGAACTACTTTTAACCAATTTCCCTGAATTAGCATTCGAGCTGCCCGCACCTTCATTTACACGTGCAGTGTCCGATGACGAGTGACCGGCTTGTGCAAAGGCGTCGTGCAGCAAGCTGTTATGATCCTTATTGCATTCACGGCAACGTTTATCAGATAAACATTTCCCTTGATGGTGTTTCAAACAATTGGAACACATATCATATTTCGTAATAAGTTTCCGTTTATCGTATGATGACAATTCTAAAAACTTCTGACAATAATATATACCGTGATCATTACTTTTACATAAATTGCATTTATAAAATTTCAAATTGTTAGAATTAGATTTTGGCGTAATATTTTTTGAACTTGATGAATACGAATTCTTAACATAGCTAGGCTTTTGATTCTGTTGATTCATATTTGATGTCTTGTTTCCTTGATACTTTTGCGAAGAATTATCTTGTTTTCGACGCGCAGTTTCTAATGTTGTAAATTTTGTCTCGAGAAAATCTAGAAACTCCTGTAATTTCGGTAATTCTCTTGGTTGCTTTACCGATTCAATGTAGTCTGTATATGATTCCATGTCTAGTTTTTGAGACAAAATGTGAACCACTATGGGGTCCCATGTACTTGTGTTAACACCAAGGTTTTTGATGGCGTTGAGACTCTCTGTGGTTGTGTCCAGTATGCGTTTAATGTGAGTTACTGATTGCTGTTGCATAACTGGCAAATTGAGTAAAAGATTGATATGGGATGTAAAAATTAATTTCTTGTTATTGTACCTCTGGTTGAGTATGTCCCAGCAGGTTTTATAGTTATCAGAGCTTACATTTAAATGCTGAATAAGCCGTTCGGCGTCCCCCTTAACCCTACTCTTAAGGTATTGCATTTTTTGGGCGGGTGACATTGACGGATTGTTATGGATGCTTTCGGTAAAAAGATCTTTGAATGATACCCAATTATTGTAATTTCCATGAAACGTTGGAATTTCAATTTTTGGTGTTGATTTCTCCATATGTGCCACTGACCACATCTTTTTGTTAATTGCTTTTTTCATCTTGTTAAATTCCGTTTCATAGGTAGAGTAAGCTTGATCATATTCCTGGTTACGACCTTCCAACTCGCTGTCCAGATCCCAATGCATTGTGTCAATGGTAGACCAGCGGGCCTGTAGGGTACGCAACAAGTCCTCAAATTCCCATTTTTCCGATACTGAATCCAAATCGATAGTTGATATGGTACGTTGAAACGCCTTGAAGTTGCTGCTTTGTTTTTTCAGCATTTCTTCAGACTTGCTGGATGTTCCTGAAGATGTCTTGATGGTTGTTGTAGATGCTGAAGGTTGACGAGTATCAGCCTTACCAGTGAAGGTTGGTGGCTTCAATACCGGGGTCCTGGGCCTGTCTGCTGCTATAGGTTGATAATTTTGGATATGCGACCTAACTAACTCATATCTTTCTCTTACTCGACCTAATTCGTTTGATGTAAAATAACTATGAGACTCATTACCGAACTCCAATAACTTATGATGATTTGTTTCAAATTCGTGAAAATAGCTGTCGAGAATATCTAGCCTACGTTGCAGATATTCTGGTGTTTTACGCTCCGGAGAGTCTTTTTTGAAATTGCTATATACTTGTTCAATAGCGTTAGAAATTTGTTGTTGATTGGCAAAAATATCATCCATGGTAGTCATGATGAAAAGTTGAAATAGAAAGAGACCTTACTTGATAGATCTGGTAAGTGGTGAAGTGAGCGGATATGTCACGCTCACGGTACCTGATGTTTAAGGGAGGCCTTGGTGCCCCCTGTACTTGATATTGTCCGGAAACCTTGATAATCCGGGTCTTGATAAACACGTGGGTCTTGATAACCACGTGATTTAGTGCACTGCTTCCAATAGTCGCTGAGCGGAACCACTAACACGTTTTAAGTTCATTGAAACTTGACACGAGAGGTCCCGCTTTTTGGTAAAGCTCGAAGGACCAATGTTCGGGTTGCCAAAACTACACCGAAACTAAGATGATGATAAATGATAAACTTGATTAACTGATAAAAGTATATTGGAAAAAGTAACACAACAATTGATATAAATTTAATGATGTATGATAAAATGAGTAACGCGCGGCGCTCTTGATGACCGATAACGAACTGAGTATAAAATTAAATAAAATTACTGATTTATGTGAAAATGCTGACACTGTACGATGCTAGCTCGTACACTCAGACTCCATAGGCACTTATTAACACAGAGAAATATGAACTTAGTAACACAATGTTATTCTCACGCTAACAGAAAGCAACACAACCCTATCGCACCACGCCACATGGAAGATTGAGTAATTGTGACGTTTGACGCTTATTTTTAGGGTTCCGTAGGGTTTTTTTAGGGTCGAATTAGTCTAACAAAATCTGGTGTCAAACTGTTACTTTCCATGCCGTTCAAACTTCAAAAGGAGACGGCTTTTCAGATTATTCTTCTAGACTTTTAAGTCTAGGCGTCATAATTTTTATTTTAAGTTGTATTTGACGTAATTGTGGTACTTATATTTTCATGACGCAAATTATAGCTGGATGCATGTAGCGGACCGGATTTGATTAGGACGATTTTGAAGGAAATTTGTGTTTTCAATTTACATTTTGAATCGCGTATGCATGTCAGAAACAAAAGTGCCAGAAAAAAATTGTCCGCCATCTTGGATCACAAGATAAATGTTATTTTGATTATCAGCGTCCCCAAAAACCTATAAAACGATACCCAAGGTTATTTTTCTTCTCTCAGCCGAAAGACGTCCACTGCTGGACAAAGGCCTCCCCCAAGGATTTCCACAACGTTAATTAAAAAAAAATCTGCTATTTTGGATCTCAAAATAAATATTATTTTCGTCATCAGCGTCCCCAAAAACCTATAAAACGATACCCATATTGTAAAATAAAATAAAAAATGTCCGCTATCTTGGATCTCAAAATGTTTTTTCATCATCAGCATCCCCAAAAACCTATAAAACGATACCGATAAAAAAATACCTGTCCCTGGGGGCGATGTTCGGCGGGCAGACAGGCCAGCTGCGGACTGGCGAGCTGCGCGCGCGCCGCGTCCTGCCACGCCATGGCGCGCTCCGTCACGCACTGCAGCGCCTCGCCCTCCGCCAGCCGCACGGGCAGCTTCTGCAGCCACACCTGTATACAAAAAACATTGAAAATTTTATGCAAACCAAAAGTAACAACTCGTCCGCATGCCGAGGGAACAATGGCCCAAAATGCTAACTTCATGGGCTCCACCCAAAGAAAAACTCTACTACTCTCTGTTTGGTCTAATGGTTGACTGGTAGAGAATGCCATATGGCGTTAAGTCCACCACTTGTACATATTTTTTTAATTTTGTGCAATACAGTTTTTAATAAATAAATAAAACCGGCTTCCTGGAAGGCCCCGGCGAAGATGGCGGAATGACTTAGATTCACACTCTGCAGAATGGATAGAAATAGTTAAGGATAGAGATAAATGGAGGGAGGAGAAGGAGGCCTTTGCCCAGCAATGGGATCCAAACGGCTGAATAATATAATATAAAAGTAACAAGCCCATTTTGGACTTAATTAACTATTATGGCGCAGCGACCCGTAATTTGTCCTTGCCTCCGATAGTAAGGATCTCCATTTGGATCTGTCCTGCAACAACTCCAGCCAGTTATGCCTCCAGCCGATGATCTAACTAGGTCAAGTATTTTTTGACTTCGTTAGATCATTGATGTCTAGGACGGCCGACAGGTCGTGAAACTTCTCGTAGAGGAAAGGAAAATGTGGAGGAAGATCCAAAACGGAATGATTATGGGAGCTGGAGACGAAAAAATAGGAAACTGGAGGAGCTGGTAGACGAAAGCTAAAAGGTAGGCTTCACTGGCTTGGCCACTAGGGAAGGATGGGGGAGAGCCGTGGAGCTAAAAAGGCGTATATGGGTGTTCAGGCTAAGCAGAAGATTTCTACATAATTTTGCATTTTTTTTTGATGTTTAATAATTTAGTCGTACACAGCAAAACGTGCAACCTACTTTGAAGACATTGACAATAACATAGTTTTACTTTAGTGTAATAAACGCACTCGGCAGATTGATACGTCGTTTCATTAACATCTTCGCGACCCGGGTCTGTCTGACATTCAGCATAATCGACAATCAGCATAGCATTTCTAAGTGTACGGAAACCAAGCAGGAGCCCGTACAATGGGAAAGCCCAAAAGTCAGCTATAATACTACGAGTACTATTACTACATAAAAAGATGAAACGACAAGTAAAACAGCACTCACCAACAACGCCAATATGCGGTCTAGCCTCGGTCGTTTAGTCCTCACGCAATCGGGACATAAGAATTTGGGTTCTGCTGAAAATGGCAACTCCGTGCGCTCCGGGGAAGATTCCCTTTCTTCTCCAGCGTTCGCGGCCGTCACGCAAGTTGCTGGGGAGAGAAAAGGTTAAATAAATTCGTATGTTCTTCAAAAATGGCACTATTTTGACCCGGTCGGGTCAAGATGGAAAATGGTTTTTTCCAGATTGATTTGGGTCTTGGATGTTTATCTATACAGGGTGTTTTGGTAAACACCTGCAACCTTTCTAGGGGGTGAATGTACATGAGTACACATATTCATGAGTATATGAGCAACTTTCTGTATGGGACCGACTCTGAAATCTCAAAAAAAAATCAGCTGTTCCTTACATTTTGGGCGAGTAGGTATTGTAAAATGTATGGAACAGCTGATTCTTTTTTGGGATTTCAGAGTCGGTCCCATATAATAAGTTGCTCATATTCATGAGTACTTTCACCCCTAGAAAGGATGCAGGTGTTTACCCAATCACCCTGTATAAGTATTTGTAATAAAATAAAGTATCGTAGAGTTAGTATCCCATACACAAGGTTCGAACTTACTATATATATATATTTATTATTTTTATACATTTAATAGATCAATACTTTATTGCACCATTTACAGAAAGAACATACATACATATATTTATTAATTTATCAGCCGTATCCGAGGCATTTTTTTATAACAAATGGCGGCAAACGAGCAATCGGGTCACCTGATGGTAAGCGATCACGGCTGCCCATGGACAACTGCAACACTGGGTATTACAAGAGTGTTGCCGGCCTTTCAAGAAGACGTAGACTCTTTTTGAAGGTTCCAATGTCGTATACTCACAGTGGAACCAGTCCTTGCACAGCTCGCACTGCGTCATGACGCCGTACTGCCGCTTCTGGCACACGCAAAATGTCACGCCCGCGGCCGGTGCGCGCACCTCTTTGCGCATATTGCGGGCTCTACGGACAAACAAACAAACAAACATGTTACATAACTGATTTGGAGAGAATAATAAACGAGCTAGCTATTAAAAAATAAACAAACGACTGACAAGTCACAACTCACATAGCCTATGTCACTCGGAGGAATGCAAGGAATCTAAAAATACCTCTCACATCAAAATCTGTTAAGCCGTTCAGGACTTATGGTGGAATAAAGAAACTTACAAACATACATGAACCCTAAAAACATAATACTCCTTTTTTGATCAGTCGTGTAAAAAAAAGCTGACAAGTGCGAGTGAAACTCGCGCACCGAGGGTTCCGTACACGCAAAACATCTCATATTATAGCTCTAACTAAAAGACCATCATCATCTTTCGTCATCCTATAGGCCTCCTTCCGTCTACGCCAACTTTCTCGGTTCTGGGCCATCCTACTGCAGTTGCCAGCAAAATTCTTAACATCGACGACCCAACTGATTGGATTGTTAACTGGCAGTGGAGTAATGTCTCACTGATATTATATAATTTGTGATGATTGTGTATCGATGGAAATTTTTCCTTCATGCTAAAACTACAGAACGGATTTTGATGATGTTTGGCTAGAGCTCAACCTGGAATAACACATAAGAAAAACACACACACAACACATAAAAAATATAATCTTTTTTTTTTTATTCCCACGAACACACCTCAATTCCTTTATAGCCGCCAGCTCTCTATGCTCCGCCTGTTTGAACGCGGCCACGATCTCCGTCGGAGTGGAGTCCTCACTAAAGTTCCTCAGAACAGCCCCGCCTCTAGAGAGGAGGGGGGCGGGGAGCCCGCGCCGAAGTAATATCTTACTAATTTTGATGTGACGATTGTGTATCGATGGAAATTTAGTACCTTCATGCTAAAACTACCGAACGGATGTTGATGATATTTGGTACACGACCAAAGCTCAACCTGGAATAACACAAAGGACACTCTTTTTCCCAAAATTCCCACGATTCCAAACGCGAACATACCTCAGTTCCTTTATAGCCGCCAACTCTCTATGCTCCGCCTGTTTGAAGGCGGCCATGATCTCCGTAGGAGTGGAATCCTCACTAAAGTTCCCCAGAAACATTTGGTACCAACACCACTAGAGCTCAACCTGGAAAAGCATATATTCTTACTCTTGTTCCCAAAATTCCCATAGAAGCGAAAGTGGACTTACCTCAATTCCTTTATAGCCGCTAACTCCCTATGCTCCGCCTGTTTGAAGGCGGCCACGATCTCCGTAGGAGTGGAGTCCTCACTAAAGTTCCTCAGGAACAGCCCCGCCTCTAGAGAGGAGGGGGGCGGGGAGCCGGCACCGAAGTAATATCTTACTGATTTTAATGTGACGATTGTGTATCGATAGAAATTTAGTACTCCTTCATGCTAAAACTACCGAACGGATTTTGATATTTGGTACACGACCAAAGCTCAACCTGGAATAACACAAAGGACACTCTTTTTCCCAAAATTCCCACGATTCCAAACGCGAACATACCTCAGTTCCTTTATAGCCGCCAACTCTCTATGCTCCGCCTGTTTGAAGGCGGCCATGATCTCCGTAGGAGTGGAATCCTCACTAAAGTTCCCCAGAAACATTTGGTACCAACACCACTAGAGCTCAACCTGGAAAAGCATATACTCTTACTCTTGTTCACAAAACTCCCATGGGAGCGAAGGTGGACTTACCTCAATTCCTTTATAGCCGCCAACTCCCTATGCTCAGCCTGTTTGAACGCGGCCACGATCTCCGTCGGAGTGGAGTCCTCACTAAAGTTCCTCAGGAACAGCCCCGCCTCTAGAGAGGAGGGGGGCGGGGACCCCGCGCCGGCGCGGGGCTTGCGGCGCGGGAGCACGCCGGGCTCCGTGCGCGGGGATAGGGCTTCTAGGAGGGAGTACGGCCAGTTCTGGAACAAACAGCAGCACTTGATCACATGAATAGTTAAAAGGGTACAGGGTCATTTCAATATATCAAAAATATATTTTTTTTTTTCAATTTTCAACTAACTTTTGACCGCGACTTCGCCTGCGTGAATCTCCTACGGGAACAGAGCTTTTTCCCGGAATGAAAAGTACCCTATGTCCTTCTCAGTATTTCTAAATATGTATATGCGAAATTACAGTAGGTAACAAACAAACTCACTTTCGCATTTATAATATAAGTTAGAATTAGGATTCGGTCAACATGTGCCATTGTTTGTGCCATTAGTAACCATTAGTGTCATTAGTAACCACGGACAAGCACCCACCTTTAACTTTGTAACTTAACTAATCAACTTTATCTTTCGTCCCAACTACCAGATCTTTGACCATACAGAGACAAACAACGACTGACCTTTTTGAGGAACATTTCAGCGGCGCCTCGCTTCCAATCCTTGGCCGACAACAAAGCGGCGGCCAGCTGGTCCTTCTCATACAACAACAGCGGTATCTGCTGAGCTCGACGAACTAAAGCTTCGACGCTGTGCATGTACGGGTATAAGTCCTTTGATTGCATCTCTTCCACCTGAAGGGGAAATAATAAGTTAAAATAATTTGGATATATTTGGGTATTTTTATTTAATTTAGATATCTATTCAGCGAGGGACATAATAAACTTATCCATATTTTTAATTTTATGACCAACTAGCTTTAGCCCGCGGCTTCGAATGAAAGATACCCTACGTCCTTTTCAGTACTTTTAACTATTGTACAAAAAAAAATCAGGAAAATTGGCTCAGTAAATAAAGCGTGAAGAGGTAACAAACAAATTTATTTTCGATTTGTGTATTTTTACTCGCTTTTGCGAGCCTCTTTTAGGAGTTATTTCGTTTGATGTGTGTAACTAGAAGCCGAAGAAACGCTGCATTTTTTGACCAATGAGAAAGCGCTATCAGTTTTATCCAATAAGAGCGCGCCATTAGATTTCATAAATAGAGCGCCAAACTAGATTTAAACAATGACAGCCCGCTATTTTAAATTAAGAATAGAAGCCCGCGGTGACTTCTTGTAGGCAAATTAGATTTGGCCAATGACTGCCCGCTATTTAAATTAAGAATAGAAGTCCGCGGTGACTTCTTGTAGGTAAACCCTTTTTTCTTTTTTCCTGTAAATCTTTTTTTATTTTTAA
Organism: Ephestia elutella; assembly: GCA_018467065.1. Taxonomy (NCBI): domain Eukaryota; kingdom Metazoa; phylum Arthropoda; class Insecta; order Lepidoptera; family Pyralidae; genus Ephestia; species Ephestia elutella. Next base: position 11,611,181 of record CM031590.1, on the reverse strand, counting down.
TGACATACCTTAGCCAGCCAGTCCTTGGCATGCGAGCTGGCGGTCTGCAAGGCGTGGTGGGACGGCAGCGCGGCCTCGATGTCGTCCGCAGAGGCTAGTAGGCTGTCTAGTTCGGCTAATGTAGTGTATTGGGGTTCCGGGCGGTCGCGAGGGTCGCGCGGTTTAGATGTGTCTATGAGGACTTCGCGCGCGTTCGATTCCCAGTCTTCTACTTGGGCTGGGATCAAACAAAAAAACATCGTCAATTTCCTCAAGATGTTGAAAAAACAATTACAAAGCTAAAGTTCTACAGTGACACTGCAATATTTTTTATACAAAAAATTTATCCCTGGCACAAACATTTATTATCGACAGTGAGCCGCGCATTGAATGCCCCAAGACCTCCCAGGTAAAATAAAAAAAAAGCTTATTTGTAAATAAATATAGCTAAATTACTCTATCACTGTGTATACGACAACTGCAACAAGATGGCGGTAGTCGTAAAAGTCATGCATGCCAGATGCCTTCAGGCGACTTGAATACAATCTAAACCAGTGTAAGTAATAACACACTCGATAAGAAAGGATCACTCACCCTTTAGTTTATATAAAAGTGCCCTCTCCATTTCTACCCTATGGTCTGGAACCACATTAGCCGCATCCTGCAACAAAAAATATTTTGAGTGACTGACAGACAACGCACAGCCACAACTACTGGGCGTAGGAAGCTGAAATTTGGCATGTAGGTTGCTTAGGGAGGGTAGGGGAGCACTAAGAGAGGATTTCCCGAAAAAAACCCACGGAAACAAAGTGCCAGATACATGCTAGTTACATTATAACACAGACTAAAAGAAATAGCTCGTAATACCTGGGATAAAATGAGTATTCACGCACACCAAATGGTCATATACTCGTAGAAGTTCTGACATCTTCAATGAATTTATGTTGTAGTCTTACTTGTAATGGAGGACTTACACATCTAAATGTAAAGGTCACATACCTGCAAGAGTTTGTCAAAGACCTCAGGGGTCAAGGTCGCGCAGTCGGCGCGGTACGTCCTCACGTCTTTTATGAACTTGACTTGTTGTAGTCGAGCTTGTAATGGAGGACTTACACATCTAAATGTAAAGGTCACATACCTGCAAGAGTTTGTCAAAGACCTCAGGGGTCAAGGTCGCGCAGTCGGCGCGGTACGTCCTCACGTCTTTTATGAACTTGACTTGTTGTAGTCGAGCTTGTAATGGCGGACTTACACATCTAAATGTAAAGGTCACATACCTGCAAGAGTTTGTCAAAGACCTCAGGGGTCAAGGTCGCGCAGTCGGCGCGGTACGTCCTCACGTCTTTTATGAACTTGACTTGTTGTAGTCGAGCTTGTAATGGCGGACTTACACATCTAAATGTAAAGGTCACATACCTGCAAGAGTTTGTCAAAGACCTCAGGGGTCAAGGTCGCGCAGTCGGCGCGGTACGTCCTCACGTCTTTTATGAACTTGACTTGTTGTAGTCGAGCTTGTAATGGAGGACTTACACATCTTAATGTAAAGGTCACATACCTGCAAGAGTTTGTCAATGACCTCAAGGGTCAAGGTCAGTCTAACATCTTCAATGCACTTGACTTGTTGTAGTCGAGCTTGTAATGGAGGACTTACATATCTAAATGTAAAAGTCACATACCTGCAAGAGTTTGTCAATGACCTCAGGGGTCAAGGTCAGTCCTAACATCATCAATGAACTTGACTTGTTGTAGTCGAGGTTGTAATGGAGGACTTACGCATCTAAATGTAAAGGTCACATACCTGCAAGAGTTTGTCAATGACCTCAGGGGTCAAGGTCGCGCAGTCGGCGCGGTACGTCCTCACATCTTCAATGAATTTGACTTGTTGTAGTCGAGCTTGTAATGGCGGCAGTTGGGGCAGCACAATGCACAGTTGGGACCCAAGTTCGACCACCTGTTCAAAGAATAATAAAGCATTACTATGAATGATTGAAATGAATGAAGAATTTAGAAGAATGATATCTGTCACTGATTTGTTAATATGCACGAAGAATAAAGTGGATCAAAATCAATATGTATATTAAAAAATTCCGTTACTGATTGTCTGACAGACAACGCACAGCCAAAACTACTGGGCGTAGGAAGCTGAAATTTGGCATGTAGGTTCCTTAGGGAGTGTAGGGGAGCACTAAGGGAGGATTTCCCGAAATTCCCGCGGGAAATAAGTCCCGGGTCCATGCTAGTCAACGATATGTCTACGTTATTGATTTACCTATTGAATATTGAATAAATATATAATAAAAACAAGGTAATTAAATAAAAAACACGACTGACAACTCACATAGCCTATGTCACTCTGATGAATGCAAGGAATCTAAAAATACCTCTCACATCAAAATCTGTTAAGCCGTTCAGGACTGGCGGAAAAAGAAACTTACATATCCTGAAAATATAACACTCCTTTTTTGGTCAGTCGTGTAATATTAAAGTCAAAATCGATTAAGAATAAAATCTCACCTCCTCCAGTTCCCTGAGGTACGAAGTCTCAAATTTGTCCAAGTCTTGATTTAGCAGCTCCGTCGCGCGCGTCTCAAATTCCGACGTTTGACGAAGCACCTCCTTCACTGCCGAACCTACACAGAAATGAAAATAAATTCAATGAGTATCCTTCCGGGGATAGACGCGTATTACTCAGTGTTGTCTATGCTTAATTTATGGCATTTCCTACCTATACTTCTTATAGTGGTGTCAGATTTTCCTCAAGTCGCCTAAAGGCATTTAGTTAAGGAATCGCCATGTCAATTTTTGCATAAGCCACGTCCCGAGCATGCCCCCAATCTTACGTCATTACTGATCAAATAGTGTTGTGACATTTATTTCTGTGTTTCCTACCAAATTTAGTCATCAAAGACCAACTATTAAGGATTCGTACACTGGTAACACTACAGCGTAATTATTAAGGGATTTGTGTAAGGGCCTTACTAAGGGTACAGCTCCGATACGGCTACTGCGGAGGCGTTGGGACAACTCTCGCTCTCTCGAAAACGCGGGTGAAATAAGCTAATTATTTATAAATAAAAAAACAAGACTGACAACTTATATATAGCCTTAAGTCACTCGGAGGAATTAAGGAATCTAACAATACCTCTCACATCAAAATCTGTTAAGCCGTTCAGGACTTATGGTGGAATAAAGAAACTTACATACATACATGTACCCTGAAAACATAACACTTCTTTTTTGGTCAGTCGTGTAAAAAAGATGGCTGCGTAGCCGGCGTTTTTATTTATATTTAACACAGGCTTTGCCTAGCTTAGGCACCAGTCTCCCACTTAGTTTGTGTAAAGATTTTTTGTTTTATTCTAACTAAAACTGTATTTTTTGTGGGAGAAATAAAGAATTTATTATTATTATAGATGCTTACCTTCAGGCAGCACGCAAGCCAAGCCATCGATCTCGGCAGCGAACAACGTGAGCTCGTGTAGAGTCAGCCTGTACTTGGGGTCGTGGTGTCGCGTGCGCGTGCGCATCTTGTTCAGGTCCAGTTGCGCGATCACTGACGCGCACTTCTCTGCGTCCTCTATTGCCGTTTCTAGGGCACGGACGAGCTCCGTTTTTGGCATCTGTGGGAGAAGTGCATTGTTAAAATACGTAGTAGAGAACAAGTGGAAGAGGTTCGCAATGGATTTAACATTAAATAAACAAAATTTCAGACGATATTGTCAAAGTCAAGGGCACTGAAAAATGGCTGCATGCCTGCTGCATTAGGGGGCTTATGTACAGTAGAATAAGGTTCATTTTACATTTTTAGGAAGTGAGAAATGGATCATATTCCGATTCATCAAAGTGCCCGTATTAACCCCACATGCGGTATATAAGAAAATCTCATTTTGAGATCGCTGGCCTTCTTCAAATACGCCCTGAGGCCGTCCAGGTCGCAAGTCTTGGCTTATTACAAAGCACATATCGATTACGACGAGACAAAAGGTTCTAGAACGTCGCCTACGGAGATGATGGGAAGACATTGTCAAGGTCAGAAGGAAGATGGACGCGGGTCACTTCCAGCAGGACTATGAGTAAGAGGGAGCTATATCCAAGACTTCCTTATTTCTGACTTCCACCGAGGATTGTTATCCGCAATAAGGCCTCCAATTTGGGCCCTTTTTGCGTGGGGAGATTGAGCCGGAACTTCACCCCAACCAGCCCAGCTCCTTCAGGAAGCGAAGAACCGCCGTTATCCAAGACTTTTTGAAATCATGAAGATAGATTTGGAGGATCCACTTACTTTGAGGTCGCTGGCCTTCTTCAGATAGGCCCGGAGCCCGTCCAGGTCACAGGTCTTGGGCGTGTCCGGGTCCAGCGCGTTCTGGACAGCTTCAGCCCACTCGCGGAACTGCTCCGACTTGCTTTTCAATTTGTCCAGCATGGCCGGCAGCTCATCCAATGTGTAACGATATCTGTGAGATAAATCAATAAAGGTTTGGATGTATGTAAGGATATATGTAAAATCTACTGAATGGGTAGAAAAATTTCTGGAAGGAAGGAATTCATACGGAAGCGGAGCCTCGGGATTTTTGTATCGGTACTTTTTTTTTATTACAGATTTTTATTAAAGTGCGTTTGACCTCAGTCTTGCCTGATGGAAAGCATAGATGAGGTCTAGGGTGGTACACGCAAACTCAAAATATGCCTATTCACTCTCCCCTTGAAAACTTTTAAATTATATTTGTCTGGAAACAGTGAAGCGGGGAGAGAATTAGCGGTTCGCAAGATAAAGCAGGAGTCGAACCGATAGGTGCGGTGAGCTGGAATATCAACCACATATGGATGGAATCCCTGTCCACGCCGTACTAACTAAACGTACCATATTACGCTAGCTATGACGTCACGTGCCGTCCTTTAATCATGGGTTTGGAATTGCCCAAAAATTATAGGATCGACCCCAAATAAGAAAGGATCACGATAAAAGTCGAGTAGATTCGTAGTGTTCAACTTTCGTTTTATATTCTGCTGTTATTTGTGAGGACCTTTAAGTGGCTCCTTGCTAACTATTCCATTTATACATTCAAGACTAAAATTGTAGCTGTTGGCCTTCCTTTAAAATAAATAAAATAAAATATAAAAAAATGGCTTCTAGAACATTCTATACATACTTCATACATACTATGATCTGAAAGAATTCTTTGGTTGCAACTGATAGCTATTTGTTATTTATTCATCATTATTGCTATATTAGATATTGATTTAAAGATTTTGGATGCCTAGATGGGTGTAGTAGTAAAAGTGAGATTCACACATATTATTTAACAACTGTATTTTCTTGTACCACTTTTACTGCAAATAAACATTCATTAATTCATTCAATAAATCGAAACATCGTAGTTCACCTAAGTTTATGAGCTCTGGGCGCACAGGCGCACAGCTGCGCGTAGTGCCGCAGACACGCCACGTGGCCGGTGCACGCGCACGTCACGCACGACAGGAAGCACGTGGTCTTGCACAGGTGGCACTGCCGCTCGTCATCCGGTAGCAGCTCGAACGCTTCTCGTTCCGCTTCCGTCACGCCCTGTGGGGGGAATATATGGTTTAGAAGACAGATAGATAGATAGATTAACACTTTATTGCACCATATACAGAAAAGAATATATAAGAAAGTGACAGAAGCAAAAACATAAATGAAATGCGCAAAGGCGGGTTATCGCACGCTCCGCTTCCGTCACGGCCTTTCCGCTTCCGTTACGACCTTTGGGAGGAATATGTGTTTTAGAAGATAGATAAATCAACACTTTATTGCACCATTTGCAGAAAATAACAGACGAGGAAATGACGAAAAGTAAATACATAAATGAGCTCAAATGCAATTTCTAAGATAGAGCTTTCTCAGCAGTAGTCATTCCGAAATGCTAGTAGTTTGTAGGTTTGACACTTGTATTACAATATGATTATATAATTAGTTTTCGACATGGCAAAATGCCTTCTTTGAAGGCCAAGTTTTAATAGAGAATGTTGATTTTGTACCTACAAAATACAGTTATCTGTATTTTGTTTCAATTGATTTTTCTGGGAGCCGATTCCACTAATTACAAACGTCGATATCGTGTCTCAATTGTGTCTCAAGAGCCAGAGAAATTGAAATAATGTGACAAGATAACTATAAGACTTCTATGTTTTATTACGATTTCTTTAGCTTTTGAGACACAACTGAGGCACGACATCGACGTTTGTAATTTGTAAAATCCAGGGCCTCACCAATTTCACCCCCTTAGAAGTGAAATTTGCAAAATTTTTTTCTTAGTGAGCACTAAGAAATTAATTTTGGAAATTTACGCTATATAAAGAACATCTCGGCAAAAAATTTGACTTCTATGCGTTGATAAACCAGTCAGTCTTGATTTTTCTCACCGATCCCAAAATATACTTGTCGCACTGTATATGTATTTTGTAACGAAATCACTATACTTACTTATGTCTCGTACTTGTTAGATTCCGTTGTACTATCGGGTATAATGTACTGATCCACTCGCGAATCCAACCCACACTGGGTTTTTTTTTACTGGTGTGCCACGAACTTTTATAAACTGAAAGGTGTGCCAAGGATACCAAAAAGTTATAGACGCCTAAGCGACAAAAACACTTCTTCTAAGGCCATTTTGCAGACTGACACTAAATCCCAAGTTTTATTCAACTACATGTTAATAATACAATCTTACCCAGTCCAACAAAGATTTCCTAAGCTTCCTCTCATCATGCAACATAGTCCGCATATCTCTGTAGGCAGCTAGAGCGACGCAAACACTTAGATTGTCGACCTCAAGCGCCATTTTGCAGACTGGCACTAAATCCCAAGTTTAATTTAACTACATGTTAATAATACAATCTTACCCAGTCCAGCAAAGATTTCCTAAGCTTCCTCTCATCGTGCAACATAGTCCTCATATCTCTGTAGGCAGCTAGAGGGACGCAAACACTCAAGATTGTCGGCCTCAAGCGCCATTTTGCAGACTGGCACTAAATCCCAAGTTTAATTTAACTACATGTTAATAATACAATCTTACCCAGTCCAGCAAAGATTTCCTAAGCTTCCTCTCATCGTGCAACATAGTCCTCATATCTCTGTAGGCAGCTAGAGGGACGCAAACACTCAAGATTGTCGGCCTCAAGCGCCATTTTGCAGACTGGCACTAAATCCCAAGTTTAATTTAACTACATGTTAATAATACAATCTTACCCAGTCCAGCAAAGATTTCCTAAGCTTCCTCTCATCGTGCAACATAGTCCGCATATCTCTGTAGGCAGCTAAAGCGACGCAAACACTCAGATTATCCGCTTCGAGCGCCATTTTGCAGACCAATTCGTCGTGAGAGAAGACGCAGTAGCGGCGCAGTGTGGAGTAGTGTGTGATGCATTCGCGGCCCATTTTTAACTGTCAATAAAAAAAAATATATTATTACAATTATCCTAATCCTAACTAGAGTTGTTTGTTTATTTATTTGTTACCTCTTCACGCTTATCTACTGAACCAATCTTACTAAAATTTCGCATACACAAAGTAAAAAGTACTGTGAAGGACATAGGATACCTTTCATCCCGGGAAAAAGCACTGTCCCCGTGGGAAATTCACGCAGGCGAAGCCGCGGGCAAAAGCTAGTTTACTTTTAAATATTATCCACAAATATGTACTCCACAAACCACATGGAACAAGACGTTCGGCAAATAGATTTTTAACCAAAAACCCAAATAATATTAGTTCTGTGTAAAGAGGCGATGGGCTAGCAACCTGTCACTATATCTGAATCTCCATATCTTCAGTGAGCCCACTATTCAGTGTGGCCTTCGAGTCTCACGACTCCTGGCTCCGTCTACCCCGTAAGGGATAAAGACGTGATTCTATATCTATACTAGCTGTCGCCCGCGGCTTCGCCCGCGTGAGTTTTGCTTAGATGAAAAATCTCTCTTGGAGTTCTTCATCAGATGTTCCATAAACTTAAATTTTTATACGTCAGTAGAAAATGCTCATCAGGTTGAACGACTTTTGCTAAGGCGCCATTTTCATATATGATATAGTGTAGCTGGTCTCTTGGAGTTATTCATCAGATGTTCCAGATCTTCAATTTTTATACGTCATCAGAAAATGCTCATCAGGTTGAACGACTTTTGTTAAGGCACCATTTCCATAATTCTTATAGTTTAGCTGTTTTGTTAAGGTTCTTCATCAGGTGTTCCAGTTTTCAAAATAAATTATAGCCTATATGTTGCCCAGGCTTAATAGCTATACAACAAAAAAAGTTTCATTCAAATCCGTCCAGTAGTTTTTGCGTGAAACGCGTACATACATACAGACAGACAGACAGACAGACAAGAAATTCCAAAAAAATATTTTTGCTTTCTATTATTCTTTTTAGGTCTCCTCTATACATTTCAATCAAAAATACTAAATGTACAGACAAAATATTTTTACTGTTTTATTATATGTATAGATGTATGTAGTGAAAAGAGACCAAAATAGTGGGTTTACCCAGTCGGCGGGGGTGAAGTTGACGGCCTCAGCAAAGTTGTACCCCTGGTTGAAGCCGGCGTGGTAGGCGCGGGGGAACGTTATCACAAACTCTCCCGCGTGCTGATCCGTCCTGCACAGATTAAAACACGTTTTCACTTCTCATGCTCAGAAAGTGCTTATTTGTGCAGGATAAAGGCTGCACAAAATCTAATTTTGTGCACAAGGGCATTAATGTATCTACTCATAAATGTATCTATATTAGGGCAAAGATAATGAGCCATACAGCCAAACACGATAAAAAGTTAATAGATAGAATTTGTTATTTTATAATATTTACTTCTAATTTATTTGCCTTATGTGTTTTTAAGACATAAATAATATTAAAATTATTTAATTAATATAAGAAAATTATTATTGCAAAATTAATTTAATAGTAGGCTGTATAGGTCTGCAGCCGAAGCCTAATATCAATGTCGAAGATGTAAAAAAAATGAAGCGGCGGGAAACAGCTCTTGTTTTTTCGTGCGTTTACTGTTTTATTTCCTCGCAATCGAAGTGAAAAGCAGAGTTTATAACTCGTCCACAAAACGATTTTTATCCTCGACATTACTATCAGCCCTCGCCTTCGGCTCGGGCTGCTAAAAGTCTCGGGTAAAAATGGTTCGTTTTGTGCACTTGTTGTAAAATCTACTATTTTTTACAATCACATTTTTAAAATTAACTTGTATCGTCTCACATGATATCTCTTAAGGTCTCACTCATTCTCAATCATAGTTCATTGTCATTAAAATTCATTCATTCATTACTCTTTGTAAATCTCCTACCTTGCTTTATCTCGTTTTTATATCAAAACTCTCACAGAGACTTACAATGTGTCGAAAAGTCTTACATTGTTTCAAAAAGTCTCACACTGTCTCAAAATGTCTCACATTATTAAAAAGTCTTACATTGTCTTAAAAAAATTGCACATTGCCTAAAAAGTATCACATTTAAAATTCATTCATTCATTACTCTTTGTAAATCTCCTACCTTGCCTTTATCTCGTTTTTATATCAAAACTCTCACAGAGACTTACAATGTGTCGAAAAGTCTTACATTGTTTCAAAAAGTCTCACACTGTCTCAAAATGTCTCACATTATTAAAAAGTCTTACATTGTCTTAAAAAAATTGCACATTGCCTAAAAAGTATCACATTTAAAATTCATTCATTCATTACTCTTTGTAAATCTCCTACCTTGCCTTTATCTCGTTTTTATATCAAAACTCTCACAGAGACTTACAATGTGTAAAAAAGTCTTACATTGTTTCAAAAAAGTCTCACACTGTCTCAAAATGTCTCACATTATTAAAAAGTCTTACATTGTCTTAAAAAAATTGCACATTGCCTAAAAAGTATCACATTTAAAATTCATTCATTCATTACTCTTTGTAAATCTCCTACCTTGCCTTTATCTCGTTTTTATATCAAAACTCTCAGAGACTTACAATGTGTCGAAAAGTCTTACATTGTTTCAAAAAGTCTCACACTGTCTCAAAATGTCTCACATTATTAAAAAGTCTTACATTGTCTTAAAAAAATTGCACATTGCCTAAAAAGTATCACATTTAAAATTCATTCATTCATTACTCTTTGTAAATCTCCTACCTAGTCTTTATCTCGTTTTTAAACCAAAACTCTCACAAAGACTTACAATGTGTCAAAAAGACTTACATTGTTTCAAAAAGTCTCACACTGTCTCACATTATTAAAAAGTCTCACATTGTCTTAAGTCTCACATTATCTCAAAGTCTCACATTATCCCAGAAAGTCTCACAATATCTCAAAAGATTCTCACATAGTCTCAAAGTGTCCAAGCCTTACCTATAAACCGGGACGCCAGCCTTCATCAACACATTAGGGTTCATGATGGTGACCAGCTGGTGCAGCAGGTCGGGCTGCAGCTGGAACAGCTCGGGAGCTTCCGCCTTCATCGCCGCTTCGAACTGCTCAGCTTTGGAGCTTGGCACGCCGTACCTGGTTATAAAAAGATGATTATAAACTCATATTAATCGTGTCATTTTTTATTTGCGCGGTGAATCGCACAAAAATAAAAGCTTGGCAGATAAAACACTTTATCGATCTTGTTAACTTGACTGTGATTTGACAATGAATGCAAAGTCGAAAGACAGGTTCTTTATACAATGTATACCGTCAACAGTGTCGGAGCCTTTAAGGGTATGTTATATGGCATTTTTATGGACAAATCACCACTCAACTTTCGTTTTAAAATTAAAAATAAACATTTTAACGAGCTAGTTTATTCACAAGCAGCTAATAATTCAAAAAAATGCAAAAAAGTTTTTTTTTTTGCTTTTACGTTTTTTTTTTTTGGCCTTTCATTTTAAAACATCTTTATCATTTTATTGTTGTCTACATGATTAGCTTTTAAATGAGACTTATTTTACGTCGATAGCACTTTTACACGAGTAGTTACGATTGAATTAGTACAATAGCCCGAAAAAAAACAAAATGGTTGCATTTTACCACAGTAGAAGAAAAAAAGTTATGGGTGGTGATTTGTTCATAAAAAATGCCATATTACATACCATTAAAGGCTCCGACACTGATGACAGGACACATTGTATAGCGTAAATGTAATGTGTAAATTTCACGAAGTTGACATTCTAGGAAGTTAGAAATTGACATTTCTACACCGGTTGTCATTACGAGAAGTTGACGTATTGTCGCTGATACGCCTTAGGGGTTGAAAGGGGTGTAAAACGACAAGCGGGCTAAGCTACTATCAGATAAAATATGAACTATTATTATTTAATATTATCAGAAACTTACCAAGTCTTGGGCTCTCCCCAATGGAGATAATTTATGGAGTAGCTCCAGTGGTCCTCGTTGTGCCAGCAGAACGTGGCAAAGCACATGCCCACGTACAGCCAAGGGATCTGAAAAATTATTTAGGGTTTAAAAAATGGTAGTTGGGGAAGCGATTCTCGAAGGACCGTAGCGAAGAAGGGGTTGGTGGTGCGCCCAAATATGTACATATATAAAGGGAAAAAAACAATGGAAGTCCAAACTAACCTGATGAGGTGGTGACCGCGTGTTTGCAGCTTGGCTCGGCTCGGAACCGATTTATAGTTGTGTCCGGGCACTCTCACAGCACTGACTTGATAATGTAATGAGCACTTGAGATCATAAGTTTCAATAGAAATTAAACATAAAACTGGCACGTTGGAGATCGCGGCGGCGGCAAGCGAAATGCGAGCGGACGCAGCGTGCGTATGCGCTGAGATCGATTTTCGAACTGGTTCGCCGCGGGCGCGGCGTCTCGTCTGGACTCCGGGAAGGGGTGGGGGAGGGGGATACAGGCACACCACGCTTCCTATATCTATTTGCGCAAACATCCTCCCGGCCTTGAAATGTTATCATTTCAAAACAAAAAAATAAAGACAAAAAATATATATCTAATAGGCGATACGCGGATATAAATGCGAAAAAAGAAAACAAAATTAATCTATTTTAATAGCGAGCGGATTAAGCGAGTTTACTGGGTAGGGAGAGGACAGAGTTTTACTACGGGTCTCTTGGTAAGACCAGTAGCGGTTTTCACTAACGCAACGCGCACTTTACCGTCTTTACCCGGATATAATTCTTTGATACGACCCAAAGGCCAGCGAAGCGGGGGTACGTCATCCTGATGTATTAACACAATAGTATCAATTTTAATGTTTTCATATTCCTGCAGCCACTTTTGTCTCACTTGTAAATTATGTAAATATTCTAACCGCCACCTCTTCCAAAAGTCGGAGATCATCTTGTCCAAGAGATGTTTTCTAAGACGTAAAGTTCTACAATCATCGGAATAATTCAACTGTTCCATCGGTAGATAGGTTAAAGGAGAAGCCATTATGAAGTGAGCAGGGGTCAATGGTTCAGGAAACGGATCCTCAGTCAAAACGCAAAGAGGACGCGAGTTAAGTATTGATTCTATTTGAGCCAAAACGGTATTTAATTCTTCATAAGTCAATATTTGATTCCCCTATGATTCTCTTCAAATGCGACTTAGTGCTTTTTATATTACTCTCCCAAATTCCGCCCCAGTGAGGAGCTCGAGGGGGCAGGGTTTTCCATTCTATGCGATTTTCAGAAACTAAATTTTTAAGTTGTGATCTAGCTCCAATAAAATTTGTTCCGTTATCGGAATATAAGCAAGAAACAGGACCTCTACGGGCCAAAAAGCGTTTAAAAGCTGCGACAAATGTGTCGGAGGACAAATCACTAGCCAATTCGATGTGAACTGCCTTAGTAGCCAAACAGATAAATAGACAAATGTATGCCTTCCGCGTTCTTTGCCCCCTGCCACGGCAAGGAGTTATGGTTAATGGACCCGCATAATCTACTCCAGTGTGCACGAATGCTTTAGTTTCCTTAACACGGAAGTCTGGCAAGTCTGCCATTTTTGGGGTGATATTCGAGGGATTGGCTTTAAAACAATAATTACAAGCGTGCACCCGTTGTCGGACCACGCTGCGAGCGGATATTATCCAGAATCTCTGACGTAACAAAGAACTCAAAAGACTAGCGCCTGTGTGGCAAATGTAAGCGATGATAATAATCTATAATTAATTTTGTAACATGTGCCTGCTTTGGCAGTAATATAGGATGTTTAGCCTCAAAAGGCAAATTGCTGTTAGACAACCTACCACCTATCCTTATTAAAGAGTCTTCGTCTATAAAAAGATCAAGTTTCCTCAGTGGTGAAGATATTCTACCCTTTCTTATTTCGTTAATAAGTTTTTCGAAATGCGTACGCTGAACCTCACGTAGCAAATACCTTTCTGCAGCGTTTAAATGCGAAGATTGTATACTGTTACTACTAGGAATAATTTTAGCAAATCTAAGCACGTATACTAAGACACGTAACAGTTTACCCCAAGAAGAAAACTTTTCAGCGAGTTGCGATAAAATTACAGGAGATTCAGATGTACTAGTAGTACAACTGAATGTTTTACATTTAAATTCAGGAAGTGTCTCTGGTTTCGTAGAAGTGTCAAAAGGAGTAACTGGCCAATCCGTAATAGGGAGACCCAGCCACCCAGGGCCGTGCCACCACAATTCGTGAGACAGTAATTGTTCAGGTAAAAGGCCTCTAGAAAGACAATCGCTAGGATTTTCTGAACCAGTTACATGATAAAAATGACAAGGATCAAGATTTTCCTGACATTTTGCTACTCTATTACTAACAAATATATTCCAGCGATGCGGGGAAGAGTGAATCCATGAAAGAGCTATGGTTGAGTCTGAGAAGGCGAATATATCGTTTATAGGTGTGCGGTCACCGTAAGTTTCAGTAACTAACTTTACTAATTTCGACATAAGCACAGCAGCGCATAACTCTAGCCTAGCCAATGTCACAACTTTAACCGGTGCTACTTTGGATTTCGCACAAACTAAAGATACAGTGACCCTACTGGAGGGGTCCACAACATGTAAATACACTACTGCACCGTATGCCACCATGCTGGCGTCACAAAAGGCTACGATGGTTGTAATACAATTTGTACTTACACCTAGATGTCTAGGGATTTGAAGCGTTGTAAGAACATGAAGCTGTTCCTTAAAACTATTAAAAGTGTTTAGAATGTCAATTGGTGGAGTCTCATCCCAACCAATATGTCGGATCCATAGTTCCTTCATTATAAGTTTAGCGAATAAAATTACTGGAGCTGCGAAACCGAGCACATCCCAAAGACGTGCTATGGTGGACAAAATAACTCTCTTTGTACACACTTCCTCCATGGAAGCTGTGGAAAAAGAAAAAGATCTTGAGCGGGTAGCCATTTTAGGCCCAATATTTTTAGATTTGCGTCATGCGAAAATTCAATAAAAGCGCGATTGGATTGTGGAACAGCAGAAAGAACATGCGAAGAATTGCTCGACCATTTTGTTAAATTAAATCCGCCAGCTTTAAATAATTGTATTAACTCAGTGTTAAGCGCAACTCCTTCTTCCTCTGAGCGAACAGAAGTAGTCAAATCGTCCATGTAAAGCTCATGGCGCGCGACCTCTGCAGCAAGAGGGTAGCTATCTCTTTCATCGTCAGCCAGTTGCTGCACGGTGCGCATAGCGAGAAAAGGGCTACATTTTAGCCCGAAGGCAACGCGTCTAAATTTAAATTCCCTAACAGGTTTTGTTGGGTCAAAGCGGAATAAAATCTTTTGATACTTTTGATATTTTTCTTGCACAGCGATTCTCAAATACATTTGCTGAATATCAGCCGTAAGGGCTACCGGAAATAATCTAAAGTTCAACAATAAAATTAAAATATCAGCCTGGAGATTTACACCTGTATGTAATATGTCATTAAGTGAAACATTGTTATGACACTTTGCACTTGCGTCGAGAACAATTCTTGTTTTTGTAGTCGCTTTATCTTTACGAATGACAGCGTGATGCGGTATGAAATAGCCCTGGCCAAAATCATCATCCGTAGGTGAAACTTCAACTAAATAGTCGTTATTTAAATAATCTTGAATGACATCATTATAACTTTGACGTAACTCGTTAATTTGCAATTTGCGTTCTAAAGCCAATAAACGTCGATAAGCAACGGTTCTAGAATCCCCCAATTCACTTGGGTCGCGTTTGAATGGTAAAGCTACACAATATCTGCCTGTCAAATCACGTGACACAGTAGAGGAGTAAATTTCCTCACATTCCTGTTCTGAAGGACTTAGAAATTTCTTAAAAGGTATTTCCTCCAGTTCCCAAAAATTTAGGCATAATAGTATCAATTGATTCAGTAGTAGGGACATTATTACCCTGCGTGGCAAATGCGTAAGATACATGTAAAGTGGATGATTCTAAACTTTGAGATAAGTCGGAGACAATAGGAACTTCTCCCATAAAAACATAACCAAAGACAGTTTCAATCGCGGGGGGCGCGGGTGGAGCGATAATTCTACCACCTAATAATAAGTGGGGGAACAACTGAGCCCCAAGAAGAAGTTCAATGGTACCCGGAACATTCCATGAAGGGTCTGCCAGTGGTACATTCACTAAATGTTGAACGATGCGAGAATCTACAAAATTATTTGGTAAGCGATCAGTTATGCAATCCAAAACAAACGCCGCTATATCAAAATAGTGGATGCTGTCATTAGCAAAAATTCTTAATTGTATGTAAATCCATGAACAGTCTGCGTGACAGCTCCAATACCCTTAATAAAAGAATTAGCCAATGGAATAATATTTAATCTCAGCCGCCTACAACAATCAAAAAGAAATTATATTATTTTGTGAAGCGTTATCAAGAAGACATCGCACAGAATGCATTTGCCTGTCTGCATTCTGAACTTTTACCTGAGCCGTGGACAACAAAATAGTAGTGCCACATTTATTTTCTTCACGCGTGCACAAAGCCATCGGCATCGTGGTGACGTCACTAGGATTCTGAGAGCGTTCCTGCTGCTTGGGTAGCGGCGCAGCACCTATACCACTCGACCTATCTGTTTGGGAATTAGCGAAATGTAATAGCGTATGGTGGCGTTTACCACAAGTCTTGCATGTGTGCGTTGAGTTGCATTGTGCTGTATAATGCTGTAAGCTGAGGCAATTTACACACCCATTTTTACTCTTAACAAACTGTAAGCGATCCCTTATTGGCATATCCTTGAATGCGTTGCAAAAATATAATTGCGAATGAGCAGAATTGTTACATAAAGCGCAGGAGTCAACCTGTGAACGTGCGATAAGAGTTTGTGTCTCAACAGCGGGTGGCCGGTTATAACCGGTTTTGGATGCACCATGCATAAAATTTGACCTTGTCACATTGCTATTAGGCACACTAGTGGTACGTGAAGGGTTCCCAGTTCTATCTAATATTTTCACCTGGCCTTTTATAAACTCAGAAAATTTCTTATATGAAGGAATTTCGGTATCTCGAAAATACATCTCAAATGCCTGAGCGGTACTAGAATCAAGTTTGCGTACAGCCATGGTAAGAAATATAAAATCTTTTAAATCTGGAATTGACAATTGTTCAAGCGCTGATACAGCCGCTGAATAGGATTCTATAAATGCGTTTAGCGAAGAAGAATTATTAGTAGCGGGTTTAATATTCATAAGAAGGGATAAATAGTGAGAGCCTAATGCGCGTTTGTCCTGATATTTTTTCACCAAATTATTCCAAATTGAAAGATAATTTTCACCAGAAGGAACAATTCCAGCGGTAATTTTCAAAGCTAGACCTGTAAGTCTACCCATTAAATAATGAATTTTGTGCCCATCACTTAAAGAAGAATTCTCATGAATGCTTGCTTTAAAACATTCATAAAATAAGGGCCAATTTTCTATCTTACCATCAAAGCTAGGTAAATTAATTGGTGGAAGTTTTATTTTTGCTCCCAGTGTATCTTCAACTTTAGAACTTTCTTTTTATTGTCTTTTTAGATTGTTGTAATATTTGGTTTCGAAATCTTTGTATACGTGAATACAAATCCTCAAACGCATTAAGAGGTTCATAATTTAGAATGGAATCCGGTTTTAATTGTAATAAGTATTCATTCTTTTTATCTAAATTTAAAATGAAATCGTCTCGAATAGCTTGCAATGTTTCTGTTTCAGCTAAGAAAGATTCCGACGATCGCATACCCTCTGTACCAAACAAGCCCTTTGTCTTATCATATAACTGAGTTAAACGTGCGAAATAGGATTCATTTTTAGCGGTTAATACTTTAACTTTTCCTTCCATTTCTGCAAATTACTAATAACAACAAAACAAAAATGACACAAGAGTGGCTATTTTCACTTGATCCGTCACTATCAAATGACAGATTGACAGAAAAGTACAATGACGTACGACAAATCTTTAGTACTCTATGGTATAGTGCGTGCGTATGTAAAAAAACTTGAATTGATTGCTATTACAAAACAAAATGGCGGAGTGAATGCGTTGAACTAAAAATAGCAACGAGAATGAAAATTAATGCGACGCGATTAGGAATAATGCGAAATATATCGTAAAATACGAAAATATCAAAAACAATTAGCGGTAAAATAACATATGGCTGCGGGATGCCTCGATATATGTATTTCGATAGCGGGATGCGAAGGTATATAGCGGTTAAAAAGCTCAAAAATCCTGCTCGAAGTGACCAAAATTGTGGGGAAGCGATTCTCGAAGGACCGTAGCGAAGAAGGGGGTTGGTGGTGCGCCCAAATATGTACATATATAAAGGGAAAAAAACAATGGAAGTCCAAACTAACCTGATGAGGTGGTGACCGCGTGTTTGCAGCTTGGCTCGGCTCGGAACCGATTTATAGTTGTGTCCGGGCACTCTCACAGCACTGACTTGATAATGTAATGAGCACTTGAGATCATAAGTTTCAATAGAAATTAAACATAAAACTGGCACGTTGGAGATCGCGGCGGCGGCAAGCGAAATGCGAGCGGACGCAGCGTGCGTATGCGCTGAGATCGATTTTCGAACTGGTTCGCCGCGGGCGCGGCGTCTCGTCTGGACTCCGGGAAGGGGTGGGGGAGGGGGATACAGGCACACCACGCTTCCTATATCTATTTGCGCAAACAGTAGTGGTTATAACGAGCCAACAAAAACGAGTCTACATCTTCTTGAATTGCCAGCAACACTTTTGTGATACCCCTGGTCTTGCAGTAGTCCATGGGCAGCGGTGAACGCTTAACATCAGGTGACCAGCTTACTCCTTTGCCTTTACTAAAAATGAACCTTGTTTAACCATAAATAAGATTCATTTTTTGAATATTTATGAAAGTGGCCCTTTTAACCCCCCAAGCCGAAAACAAGGTTGCGAGATGATTTGAATAAACCCTTAAAAACAAGTTTTTCACAGGTCCGGACGGAATGAAAAAATTGGGTCAATCGGGCCAGCTGTGGGACACTTGATGTCTGAAAATGAATGTTACCTTCATGCCAGAGATGTCAGCATTGATGTGTCCCAGCACGGAGCCCTCTAAGACAGGCAAGTTGTTCAGGTTCCAGCTGGAGTCGGCGTATTGTTGTTCCCCGGGGTACAGGTGGGCGCTTGACTTGGTTGGGAAACCTGGGAATGGAAGGTGGAATTAGTTATTTACCACAAATCTATACTAATTAAAATTTATTTTAGGTAGCAAAGGTGGTAAGATATTTCTGTTTCTTTAAATACATTTATTTCTGGAATTATCGGTCCGATTTGAAATATTCTTTTTGTGTATCATATGCACAGTCACAAGGTAGGAAATAGGCTTTATGGAATCCCGAATTTCCCATGGGAGCAAAGCTGCGAGACTCAGCTATTGTATGTCTATGTATTGAGATAAACGCAGACATGCGCGTATCATGATATAATAGCAATTACATACTATTGCTTGCAATGTAACCTTCCTCATTCTCTACACTCTGTGGTGTCATTGTTGCTTATTGTGTGTCGATAATATAAAGTCTTAATAAATAGATTTCTCTAGTAACAAGTCTTGATCTTTATTTATTTCATCACTATGTAAACTCCGTTTTTTCTGGCTTTTCCTATTATGTAAACAATCTTCACAGTACTTTTTGTTGAATTTTGTTGAAAATAAATCAAATATAGTTCAAACCTAAACATTCTAAAGTAAAACATTTATGAACCACAAAAGTAATTTCCTAAAAAGTTTATTTTAATTTATATTGTTGTAAAATCATAATAAGACATGGTAAGATTGTTTACATAATAGGACAATTATGAATAAATGGACTTTAGATAAAAATCCAAGACCCAAGTCAATCTGAAACAGATTTTTTTCATCTTGACCTGTCCGGGGATCGAGCCCGGGACCCCCCTGAATTCTCCACAACAGCGAAGCTGCGAGGCAGCGCTAGTGTAAAGTCAAAGTTAAAAGTCAAAATTTTTATTGAAACTTGGCCTTCAAAGAAAGCTCTTTTTCACGTCGAAAACTAAATTTTTAATCATAATATATTATGTCTCAAAGCTACAAACTACTAGCATTTCAGAACGACCACTGCTGAGAAGAAATGCCGAAAGAATCTCATGAAACAGTCTTGGTCGCCTAATATGCCAGAGGGGCTATTTATTAACTTTATACCTACATACACTGTGTAATTGTGTGTTGTGTAACAAATAAAAATAAAATTCGAATCAGAATCGAGCAGACCAGTTCCCCCTGGCAACTTCCGTTCACGAGTTGATGCGAGGGTTTGCCATCGCAAAGCTCAACCATAATAGATGTATGTGTATGTTACCAGAGCCGTGGTCCATGGAGTGCAAGTCCGCCCCGTACTCCACCGTCACGTCCTCGTCGATGGAGCACACCACGCGCCAGAATTCTTTCTCCACTGTCGATGTTGGCACCATCTGGTGACGAAATCACACACCATTATAGCTTATTTGCATATTAAAATTGATTTGATGAATAAAAAAATAAAATAGTTATTCAAAAGGAACAGTAAAAGTAGGTAGGTAGGTATTTATTTTTGGATTTTTGAGCATCTCAGATGCAATATAAGTACTAAAGTACTCTCATATAGAAATAAGATATGGTGAAAAAATTCCATATCTTATTTCTATATGAGAGTACTTTAGGTAGGTAGGTAGGTAGGAATAGTAAATCCTAACTAATACCTAACTAATATTATAAATGCGAAAGTGAGTTTGTTTGTCGGTTTGTTTGTTTGTTACCTCTTCACGCTTTATCTACTGAACCAATCTTTCTGAAATTTCGCATACACATAGCTGGAAGTACGGAAAAGGAATTAGGGTACCTTTCATCCCGGGAAAAAGCACTGTTCCCGTGGGAAATTTACGCGGGCAAGGCCGCGGGCGAAAGCTAGTTAAAATTAAAACTAAATTAAACTAAAATAAAAATAAATTTCTTGTCGTACAGTCCCGACAAGATGTTGCCTTGCGGTAAGGTGCTCAGAAGGCTGGCAGCATTTGAATGGCAATGCTGATCCTTCGAGCAAAGTACTTCTCAGCCACGGGATACCTTGATCAGCTTTTTATTATTATTTATTTTATTTGGAGAACATTACAGCTTTGGAATATTTATAAATATTATTATACATATATGATTGCTAGATAGCCAATTACATTTGTTGTTGTTTAGAAAGAATGTTAAAAAGCTGATGGTCCGAGATTTTCGACCCCAAAAGCCTCAAATATGTAATAAATTATTGTTTATATAATTTCAGAAAGCATTTCATACCTACATTAAGAAAGCATTTCACATTATTGCTCAAAATAAACCGCAAAACGAGACAGGAAGGCGGATAACTGCAATAAACTTACATGCACTGGCATATTGAAGTAGTCAGATTTGAACTGGTCGGCCATCTCTCCGAACTGTTGTAAAGTGTACTCCCTGGACGCTTGCTCGAAACCGAACGCTTCTGTTGGTTTTGATACCTGGAAACGAAGATTATTTTATAATGATATGAGATTTTATACAGATTTGGTATGTAATTTTATTTTTTTCATTTTATTATCTAGCCTATAATTTAGTCCCGTTGAGAATAAATAACAACAAATTACACGAAATCCATAATTGGAATTTGGATGTAGTATGGATATAGTTGAAGATCCGGGGTCAAACATAGGCTACTTATTTTTTCAAAAAATCAACCCCTAAGGGGCTGAAATGGAGGGTCAAAGTGTGTATGAAAAACGCGCAAGACTTTTTCAATTCAATTCAATTTCTTTAATTAGACAAACATCCATATGTGTTAGTAAAAAAGAACTTAAAAATAATGTTAGTACTTAAATAAATTACAAGTATGTTTTTTTCTTCGGATTTATATGCAGACTGGTCCAATGTGCCAAAAAGGGACCCTGTACCAAGCCTGCAATAACCCTCAGGACTGTTGCCGCTGTCACGCACTCTGCGCATCAGGGAGGCCACCCTCTTTCTCAATATGGCATCAAAGCCATCCACTTGTGCTTTGGCGAACACCCCCGACTTTTTGCCGCGGACGGAACCGCGGAGCAACAGCTAGAGTTTATATTGCTCTGTACGTAAGTTACCGAATTTTTAGCAACATTAAGAGTCACGTGATTGAAGCACTAACCTCTTCGACTAGGCACACCGGGCACGTAGAGTAGGATCTGTTTTTTAGGTCTACCAAAGTTTTATACGATAAAGACTTATAAGAGAAAGTGCAACCAATTGTTGGGTTTCATTCTTCGCACGGCCTGTAACTTCAAGCGACCCAGCAGCTTAATTTATCTTTTCAGATCCTTCGTGGTAAGTAGATTGGAGTATGCCTCAGTCGTATGGTCTCCACAGTATGCCGTATCGATTGACTTACTTGAATCTGTACAGAGACGCTTTCTTCGTTTACTTTCTAGACGTTACGGTTATAAAAGGAAACTTACGACGTATCAAGATCGTCTTGTATTTTTCAAATTGGAAAGTATAGAAAAGCGACGCTCGTTACAAAATTTTATACACCTCCACAAAATAATACATGCCCAGCTTTCAACCTCTTTGATATCGAGTGTGCACTTTAAGGTCCCTACTAGATCAGTTCGCATCATCATTCCCTTCTCCATAACTCCGTGTAATAATCATGTATCTTCTCACAATCCGATTCTTAGAATATGCCGTGAATATAATAACTTATACCGAAATTATAATTCGGAACAGGTACCTGACATCTATAGCTTATCGCTTAACACCTTTAAATACAAAATTCGTCAACTTATTTATTAAACTTACATTTATAGATATATGTATATTGTATATATTTTCACTTAATCATGTTTATGCCATTTCAGTAATGCAAATCTCTTTGTCCTTATTTCCTGCTTCATTAATAAATTGTTTGTCTTCATTAATTTATCTATAGAATATTGATTGGATATTCAGACAATACCTACTGGACTTTACTTACATTGAAAAAAATATATATTTTGTTGTTTCTTGTCTATCTAAGCATGCTGTGCGCACTAATTTCTTTGTTTTCCAACTTGTTATCGACACTTTGTAATGTATATATTGCCATGTTATGTTGTAAAACTGTTTTGTGTGCCAATAAATAAAATAAATAAATAAAAAAAAACTTGTAATCTAGACACCTACCTCTTCGGCTAGGCACACCGGGCACCTCCAGTCCCCTTTAGGCACGTCGGCCAGCGGCGGCACCAGGCAGAAGGTGTGGTACGAATCGTCGCAGCCGTCACAGAGTAGCATTTGTTCCTCTATGTCGCCGCGACCGCAGACGTGGCACATGTATTTTGCCAACTGTAATAATAAGTAAAGTTAGCTAACGAAATTCTTACTTGATACAAATAAAAAATACAAAAATTTAAATTTTTCGTCAATAACATACATTGTTGACAGAAGCAATAATAGATTTGATTCGATTTTGATTTAGAAATTACTATACGAATATACGAAATTTATTTTTTTGTTCTTAACCAATTCATTGTGGTTACTTGATCACAAACATAACATGTTTTATTATATTATTTTTTTTTCTTATATATATTTTTTTTGACTGTACACAAGTTAGTGTATGTATAAAGTTAATGAATAGGCCCTCTGGCATGCTAGGCGACCAAGACTGTTTCATGAGTTTCTTTCGGCATTTCTTCTCAGCAGTGGTCGTTCCGAAATGCTAGTAGTTTTTAGCTTTGAGACATAATATATTATGATTAAATAATTAGTTTTCGACGTGAAAAAGAGCCTTCTTTGAAAGCCAAGTTTCAATAAAAAAAATTGACTTTGACTATAATAATACAAATGTCAAAAAGCGCAACTGTACTAATTAATATTTCATTTATGGCTTTTCTATAACAATTGTTTAACAATAGACAAAAGGCTCCTCGTCGTTCAGGGATTAAATATAGATTTAAAACTTAAGTGTCATCCGAGTCCAAAACAACAACATATTCTTGGATTTGATGGCCACTGATAAATAAGAGCCCAACACTATAGTGTATAAAAAACTAACCGCGCACCGGGGCTTCGCTCCCGTGGGAATTTCGCGATAAAGAGTACCCTATGTGCTATTCCCGGTATATTTCTACCCGTATACCAAATTTCATCGAAATCCGTCCAGTTGATTTTGCGTGAATAAGTAAAATCCCCAAAAATTCACATCCAATCTTTCGCATTTATAATATTAGTAGGATAGGATAGGTATATAAGTAGTACCAAAGAAGTAAATGAAGATAGAATGTCTAAGTAGGCGGGGCACGCGTGGCTCGATCTTGCAATGTACTGCAAGATTCGTTGAACATTCATTGAGTCAGCGCTCGCGTCTCCACTTGAACACATCGGAACGATTGTGCAAAAATGCGTTAGTCCGCTTCAAACTCAAAATTGCGGTCTCAGTGGAAAGACCGGGTCTAAAACCAAACTGGTTGTCATGTAATGTAATATACTTATGCAGCTGTTTATTGAGCAGACTATCAAGCACCTTTGCTATAGTTGCCGTCACGTAAAAAGGCCGATGGCGGTTAAGTTTCGCGCAGTAGACGATATATCGGTCTATGCGGTGAGCGGGGGTCGCGCGATTGGTTCGTCAGTCGTACCCATGCGCAAGTTTCACCCCTCCTCACCCTACCAGCGCCTTTTCACGTGAAGGGAAGTATACTAGTGTGGCCAGGGAGGTGGTCAAAAGAGGTACACATACCGGATCGTCAGGGTTGAGCGGCGCGTGGTCGGCGCGCGGCGCGGGCGTGACGGACACGGTCATGTTGGACATGCGGTGCTCGCGGGGGCCTGTGGGGACACATACCGGATCGTCAGGGTTGAGCGGCGCGTGGTCGGCGCGCGGCGCGGGCGTGACGGACACGGTCATGTTGGACATGCGGTGCTCGCGGGGGCCTGTGGGGACACATACCGGATCGTCAGGGTTGAGCGGCGCGTGGTCGGCGCGCGGCGCGGGCGTGACGGACACGGTCATGTTGGACATGCGGTGCTCGCGGGGGCCTGTGGGGACACATACCGGATCGTCAGGGTTGAGCGGCGCGTGGTCGGCGCGCGGCGCGGGCGTGACGGACACGGTCATGTTGGACATGCGGTGCTCGCGGGGGCCTGTGGGGACACATACCGGATCGTCAGGGTTGAGCGGCGCGTGGTCGGCGCGCGGCGCGGGCGTGACGGACACGGTCATGTTGGACATGCGGTGCTCGCGGGGGCCTGTGGGGACACATACCGGATCGTCAGGGTTGAGCGGCGCGTGGTCGGCGCGCGGCGCGGGCGTGACGGACACGGTCATGTTGGACATGCGGTGCTCGCGGGGGCCTGTGGGGGACGCCATACCGGATCGTCAGGGTTGAGCGGCGCGTGGTCGGCGCGCGGCGCGGGCGTGACGGACACGGTCATGTTGGACATGCGGTGCTCGCGGGGGCCTGTGGGGGACACATACCGGATCGTCAGGGTTGAGCGGCGCGTGGTCGGGGCGCGGCGCGGGCGTGACGGACACGGTCATGTTGGACATGCGGTGCTCGCGGGGGCCTGTGGGGACACATACCGGATCGTCAGGGTTGAGCGGCGCGTGGTCGGCGCGCGGCGCGGGCGTGACGGACACGGTCATGTTGGACATGCGGTGCTCGCGGGGCCTGTGGGGACACATACCGGATCGTCAGGGTTGAGCGGCGCGTGGTCGGCGCGCGGCGCGGGCGTGACGGACACGGTCATGTTGGACATGCGGTGCTCGCGGGGCCTCGTGGGGACACATACCGGATCGTCAGGGTTGAGCGGCGCGTGGTCGGCGCGCGGCGCGGGCGTGACGGACACGGTCATGTTGGACATGCGGTGCTCGCGGGGGCCTGTGGGGACACATACCGGATCGTCAGGGTTGAGCGGCGCGTGGTCGGCGCGCGGCGCGGGCGTGACGGACACGGTCATGTTGGACATGCGGTGCTCGCGGGGGCCTGTGGGGACACATACCGGATCGTCAGGGTTGAGCGGCGCGTGGTCGGCGCGCGGCGCGGGCGTGACGGACACGGTCATGTTGGACATGCGGTGCTCGCGCAGCCGCGTGGAGCGCGGCACGCGCGCCCGCCCCAGCGCGCCGCAGCTGCCCGCCGCAGACATCCACTTGTTCTCGCGGGGGCCTGGGGGGGGGGACGTCTTATAAGTAATCTTGTGGCATTATATACAAACTAATTTTTGGTGGCTGCGCGAGGTGCTTGCACCTCGCGTGCTGTGCAGGGGCATTTAAACCGTGCAATTGCGATTGCACGAAAAATTTTACGGAAATTTGCAAAAAGTCATCTATATAGATTGGTTGTCAGTTGAGAATAGGTGAAAAGCCGAAGAGCTGCTCTGGCTTTTGCTCTTTTGACCTGCAGCCTCGCTGGCGGCGCAAGCTCGGCCTTCGGCTTTGCTTGCCCCGGCTGAAATGAGAAGCTCGGCTTCCGACCTCGCCTCGCCTCTCGGGTATATATACGCAGCTCGGCCTTCGGCTTTGCTTGCCCCGGCTGAAATGAGAAGCTCGACTTCCAGCCTCGCCTCGCCTCTCAGGTATATATACGCAGTTCGACCTTCGGCCTCGCTTGCCCCGGCTGGAGGAGAAACTCGGCCTCCGGCCTCGCCTCGCCTCTCGGGTATATATACGCAGCTCGGCCTTCGGCCTCGCTTGCCCCGGCTGGAGGAGAAGTTCGGCCTCCGACCTCGCCCCGCCTCTCAGGTATACTAGGTCGGGTCATAAGTTCTGCCACAAATACTTTATTAAATAAATTGTACGGCTTTTAAGGCTAGTTTAAAATTTATATACGAACAGAAAGGTCATTTAAAGTAGATTATTTTTTCATTAAAACTATTCGAAATGTCTTCCTAGATTTTGAATAAAGGCTTTCGACCTCAAAGGCCAGACGTCGATCGCGGCACGCACAACTTCCGAGTCTATAGCAGCTGCTGCTTTAATCAGAGATGCCTTTAGCGACTCCAAATTCTGATGAGGTTTAGCTCGGACATTCTCCTCCAAATATTGCCATACTTTGTAATTCAATCGATTCAAGTTTGGGCTGGAGGAGGGTCATTCTTCGTGCCTCAATTTCAAGGGCAGTCAGCTAATTTTGCGCACTTGCTGCCCTATGATCATGATTTATATCTAATTAAGTTCTTGTTGATATTGTGTTATGTAATAGTAATGATTTTATAGAAGAGCGAGGTTTTCTAACACAAGCATCTTTCTTTGCTTAAAAGAAAACCTCAACCTCTAGTAATGATGTATTGTTGTGAGAAATAAATAAATTTTTATTTTGATTTGATTTTGATCAGGCACAGAAAGTTTTTGGAATACCCAGTGTCTGTTTTCGAGCATTCTGTGAGGAAGAGGTTCTACAATGTTTAAAAGCACTGCATTTTGGTACACTAAAGCACTGGTTTTTACACCTTTCGCGCAAAAAAAACACTTAACTAGGGCCTGAATATGAGACTCCTAGCCAAACCATCAATGATGCGGGTTCATGCCCACGCTCGACTATCGGGATACCTTTGTTCGCTTCTTCACAGTTGTGTGCATTAACTTGAATATTAAAACAAATTCGCCTGAACAGGGTAATTTGCGGTACTTTTTGCTCCGTACCGCCTTAGCAAAGTTTGGGATCTCTCTGGCCTATTTTTTTTTACGCTCATTGAGAAAATCTCTTGTTTTCCTACGATAAGCACGTAGTCTCAGGTCTTCAATTGACACTCTTTTTACAGTGGTTCTGCTTAAACACATCTAAAGAGCTAACAATTTTGGCTTGCGTACGGGATTTCGTTGGATTCGCGCCCTCACTGCCTTGATGAACGCTGGTGTCCAGACCGGTACGAGGTCGGCCGCTTTTCTTGCTATTTCGAGGCTCTTATCTTCAGTGAATCCTTCGATATACAAGTAACAAAACCTCAATGTTATTTACAACATTTTTTACAAGTTTGAAAATCTCAATTTGCGCGATCCGCAGCGATGCAACGTAATAACCGCGATTCTCTTTTCTTTTTGTGTCCATTCCTTTTTTGAAAATGGAGTAAAAATTACTTTTCACTTCTCATGCTCGGAAAGTGCTTATTTGTGCAGGGATATAGGCTGCACAAAATCGAATTTTGTGCACAAGGGCATTAACGTATCTACTCATAAATGTATCTATATTAAGGCAAAGAAAATGAGCCATACAGCCAAACACGATAAAAAGTTCATGGATAGAATTTGTTATTTTATAATATTTACTTTTAATTTATTTGCCTTATGTGTTTTTTAAGACATAAAAGATATTAAAATTTAAATTGAAGTACGGTAGGTTATTAAATTAATTTAAGAAAAATATTATTACAAAATTAATTTAATAGTAGGCTGTATAGGTCTGCAGCCCAAGCCTATCAATGTCGTAAGATTAAAAAAATAAAGCGGCGGGAAACAGCTCTTGTTTTTTCGTGCGTTTATTAATTTCTTCAATTTGATTTATTTCCTCGCAATCGAAGTGAAAAGCAGAGTTTATAACTCGTCCACAAAACGATTTTTATCCTCGACATTATATCAGCCCCGCCTTCGGCTCGGGCTGCTAAAAGTCTCGGATAAAAATGATTCGTTTTGTGCACTTGTTGTAAAATCTACTATTATTATTTATTTTTAGAATGCGTAAAAGTTACATATTCAAAATCAAAACATTTCAAGTGCGTATTAAAAATTTGAAAAAAATTATGTTATGACAGAACTTATGACCCGACTACGTATATACCCAGGAGCCTCGGCCCATCGGCTGGTTACTGGGGGTTCGAGATGAAATGAGGAGGTCGTCCATGTAGACGGAGGGCTCGGCCCTCGGCCTCGCCCCGCTCTTTTTGCACAAGAAGGAGCTCGTCCTTCGGCCTCGCCTGGACACAGCTCGGCCTACGGCCTCGCGAGCGCAAACTTCGGCCTCCAGCCTCGCTTGCACGGCTGGGGAAGAAGGCTCGACCTTCGGCCTCGCTCCACTTTCGATTTTCATATATTTATCGAACCTGCTCCCAAAATTTCACGAGAATCGGTTGAGAAATACGAACAAAGGCCGGCAACACTCTTGTGATACCCCTGGTGTTGCAGTAGTCCATGGGCAGCGGTGATCGCTTACCATCAGGTGACCCGTTTGCTCGTTTGCCGCACTGTTATAAAAAATAAAACACAGATATACCAAAACATTTTTGGCCAAGCTGAAATGAAGAAATACTTACTCCTCCTAGTCTCAGGGTTTTCCTCTTTCACAGGCGACTTCTTCGCTTCTTCTTTGACCGGCGACTTGACTTTCTTCTCATCATCAGCGCCTGCCAACGCCCCCTCAGTGTGACTGCCCTCAGCAGTCGGTTCAGGGTCGGAGGTCTTGTACCGGCGCGCGGGGGGAGGGGTGGCGGCCGCGGGGGGACACTTGGTGGCCGAGCGACTGCGGGTCGCAGTGTTGTTCTTTTCTGGGGTCTGCTCGCCTTTTACTACGATTTGCTGTTGGGATAAATCGTCATTTATTTGTGTCCTAAAAACTAGCTGTTGCTTGCGACTTCGGCCGCGTGAATTTGCCACGAGAACAGTGCTTTTTCCCGGGATGAAAGGTACCCTATATCCTTCTCAGTGTTTCTGTGTGTATGCGAAATTTCAGAAAGATTGGTTTAGTTGATAAAGCGTGAAAAGGTAACAAACAAACTCACTTTCGCATTTATAATTAGTTAGGATAAGAGTGCAGATTTCCTCACGATGTTTTCCTTCACCGGAGACAGAAACACTATGTGAATTAAAATAAAATCCATACATTAATTAAGTTTCTACATCACCCAGTTAGTTGACTGGTAGAACCTTTTACTATTTTGTAATAAAGTTAAATAAATAAATAAAACTAAGATAAAATTGACCTCGAAGATTACGTTGTTAAAGAGCTAAGTAATAAAAGCTTGTTAGTAATCATAACAAATAACTCACTGTCTCCTTATTATCTCCAATAGCGCCATTGCTCTTGAACACGTCATATGGGTAGAGTATCCTCTCGTAGTGGTTCTTGAGAATCGAACCTATGCCCTTCCCGTGCGGGTGGCCCATGCGACGCGCGATCTTCGACCATTTGCGCTCGGCCGTGCATACTTCGAAACCACCTGGTGGAAACACAGGATGTTAAATTAAATATGGCTGATAAATCTTGTTACATTGTATCGACCATAGACCTATTATATACTGGCGTAAGTCCATCCATCTTGTTGAGCCATCTATCTTGTGATAGGTCAGATTTTATTCGAAGATAGTGTTATGTTCACAGGGTTGAGTATACACCACACACGCGACCATGTGAACCCTCCCCTGATGTGAAGATTGAATCCGCCCTTGGGTGCCCTGCAGTTTGGCTCCCGTGGGAATTTATGGGATGCTTCCTCATCAATGTGGCCGTCTTACACAATAACTATTTAGTTTGTTTATTACAAATAATTATAGCAGTCCATAATTGAATTAACCGTCCATTTTAATTAGTTAGATAAAACATTTTTTAAATTACTTGATGACCTATAAAACTGTAGAAAAAATCAGTGGAATTATAGACAGCTTGGCTTTGCAAATGTGAAACAGTTTTTTTTCTACGAAACTAGCTGGATAAACATGGGCTGGTAAGGAACTAACTAAAAGATTGTAAAAATGTCAGTACCTGCTTCCCTGACGATCTTGTGGAGTGCATACAAATCTAACGGCTTCCGTTCCACCGTGGGGATCTTCAGCACGGAGCCCTGGAGCTCCCAGAACTTGATTATCTGGTCTAGAAAGTTGAGTTTGACCCGGGTGATGGCCTAAACATAAACAATTCATTTTTAATTTAATACTAAAATATACAAGAACTAATTCTCATTTATATAGATGACATGACTACATGGGTCATTTTCACCAAACATGTAACCGAGTGTTGTGTTGCGAATTTGATTTTGATTGATAAGATGTGAAAGATGATCCTTTAAGATAATGTTTTATGTATATAGCTAAGCTTAAAACCCTTTAAATGATACAGAAAATGCCATCAAAAAAAATTTGAATTCACGTGTGTGACATGTAGAACACGTTTGTGACTTGTTCATATAAAGTACTACCCACGTGTGTGACAAGTAGAACACGTTGGTGACTTTGTTGACAAAATGCCATCCACATCCGTGACACAAAACTAGTTAGAGGAGGCTGGCTACAGCAGCCTTAGGGTCTAAATAACTCTTAAAATGTCTGGTGCAGAAGGCAACGGGAAACCACTGCACTATATTCCCAAGAAAGTCAGCATGATGTCACAAGTTGGAAGGAATGTGCCTTACGATCCGCGTAGCGACCGGCGCTGTACTGCGTCCGGGGCAGGCAGTGTTAAATTGGCTACCGGCCATGTTAGTGTAGGTGACCAGGCACAACATGGAAGCAATGCAACTGAAAAACATCTGAACATACGCACTTATATTAAGTTAGGCAACTGGAATGTTCGAGGAATGCTTGCACCTGGTAAGCTGGAGATAGTAGAAAGGGAACTCGCGCGATGCTCTGTTACAATCTGCGGATTAAGCGAAACGCATTGGAAGGGCAACGGGCATTACTTGACGGAAAACCACGCCATCTATTTTTCTGGTCATGAATTAGAGAGCATCAATGGAGTTGGAATTGCAGTACAACGCGATCAGAATAACTGTGTACGAGCCTATCAGTGATCGTATAATTACAATAAAAATCAAAGCCTCCCCAGTCGACATTAACATCGTCCATGTTTACGCTCCAGCCACTACTAAAAACATTGAAGACTATAAAAAGCGTACTGAACTCTTCTATTCCGATCTCGAAAGGACCATTGACAAAATCCCTAACAGAGAGCTACTAGTTATAACGGGTGATTTTAACGCCAAGATTGGCTCGTCTAACACCAATGAAGATTTGGGTAATTTCAGAGGTCCTTACGGACGGACTAGGTAAACGTAATGAGCAAGGTGAGCGGTTCATGCAGTTTGCTGCAGATAACGGACCAGTGATCTCCAACAGCTTCTTCAAACACCATCCCCGAAGACTTTACACGTGGATATCACCGGGGGACAATTACCGCAACCAGATAGATTACGTCCTAGTAAGATCGCGCCGGAGATCTTCAATTAAAAATGCTCACACTCTCCCAGGTGCAGACTGTGGATCAGACCACCAATTTCTCATCGCTGTAATGCGTATCAAACTTAAGGCCGCCAGAAAGACAATAAGACGATCAAGAATCACTATCGACGACAAAGAAAAGTTTAATTTAGCCCTTGCCGCGAGATGGAGAGAATGGTCTAATAGCATCTCAGAAGGAGACCAAGTAGACCAAGCTTGGGAGTTGTCTTAAAAAGTTATTATTGAGGCAGGCAACCAAGCAACCCGGACAAGTGGTCAAAAAGAAAAACTGGATCAGTAACGACACCTTTGCACTTATTGAGAAAAGGCGAAACCTTATAGGCTCTGGGAGCTGATATTCAGCAACAGAACATACTCTTCCGTCACATACAAACAGCATGCAGAAGGGATAAAAACGCTTTCTTGCAAGGTCTATGGCGCGGAGGCTGAATCTCATGCTGAAAGGCATGAAACCGGAGATCTTCACAAGAAAATTCGCCTCATCACTAAAAAATTCAGTTCGCAATCGTGGGCGATAGAAGATTCGGATGGTATTCTGATCACGGAATTAGAAGAATCATTAAATCGTTGGAGGGAATACTCTATTTCTTGATGAGAACTCAAAAAATTTTGAATCCACCGAGACAGCCGATCAACAAGATCAAGAGCCTAACATTCTTAAGGAGGAGGTCAGAGCAGCCATTAAACATCTGAAATCAGGAAAAGCCGTGGGACATGATGATATCCCCATCGAGACTATTAAGGCTTGTGGATAAGTGGTGAGGGACGGAAAGTAATACAACAAAAAAAGTAAAACATAGGCCTACAAAATGGCCGATGTTTTACTTTTTTTCCTGCCAGTGTTGCCATAGTCGTACATCGTGTTTAGGTTGGTAAATTTTACGAAAATCGTAATGACCACGTTTGTGACTTATAAAATTCTCACAAAATTGATTAAGCTGCTGCTTGGAAACAGAACACTGATTATGTTTGTTATATATTTTTTACGATAGCACACATATTGACAATAGTGGAGAATAAGACATTAGATCGAAAGTGTGCTTGCAAAAAGTAATTTTCGGCTAAATATTAATAAAAATGGAAATATCACGCACCACGTCCCGTGACATTTATAAATTAAATATAAATTTATAGTATTTAATATTATATTAATCGGATGATATTATGCATGTAGGACCTAGGATTGTTTATATAAATAACCCAAAAATAACATATATCGCTAATCTATAAAAAGAATATCTGTTTTCATTACATCACGTAAAAAAATCTCTGATGAAAATGACCCACATACATACACAGATAAATAAAATCGAAGACAACTATAACTTACCTCCAACTCATTCAATCTCTGTATCCGTGGCGTGAACCGAAGGCGGTCCACGTCCACAGCAAATGGGGGTTGCCAGTGCTGTAACAATATACAAAATGTTAGGACCTCAAGAAATTTTTGATAAAACCCTACAAGCATTGCGGAGCCTTAGGACCAAGGTGCTAAAATGACACAAGCATATTAAAACATTAAATATAAATATATACGGACAAATCACACAGATTGAGTTAGCCCCAAAGTAAGTTCGGGACTTGTGTTATGGGATACTAACTAAACGATACTATATTTTATGACAAATACATATATAGATAAACATCCAAAACCCTGGCCAATCTAAAAAAGATCATTTTCCATATTGACCTGACCGGGGTTGGAACCCGGGCCCTCCAGTGTGGCAGTCTAGCGTGATAACCGTTAGGCCACGGAGGTCGTCACATTGTCAAGATACTGTTAAAATTGACAGATAGTAAGTCAGTTTCCTGAGAGAGGGTGGGCGGATGATGACTGTCAAGTAGATCTTAAGGGAATGGATGTTCCAAGTTGTCAACTATGTGGAAGTGTTAGGGAGAGCCCTATTTCCATTCCACCAGTGTACTGGTTGTGGCTGTAATGATGATGTTTGAGAACTAAACAGAGAGCTTGGGAATTATTAATTAGCTACATTTTGGAGGGGTAAGACATATTGACATTACATTTAATATGAATTAATGAATAATATGTTTATTCAGCACATTTAAATTTTTTACTAGAAGAGTCGAATGAATGAATGAAATGGGATAAGGCTAGCGCAAGATTTACATTATTAAAAAAAAAAAAAAATTCAATAAACTAGATATTACAAATTAATAATTAGTGGGCATTTTCATGTACCCCCATTTTGCAGAGTATTGTTAGATGTAGATGTTTGTTGTACTTTTTTTTATTGTGTAGTGTTTTATCTAAGAAATAAACATATTCTATTCTATTCAAATAGGCCTCTGCTTTTTAGATTTTAGATATTAAGGCACTGTCGTTTTGCAGATTCCAGTAATAATGAGATGGATTAAGCAAGAAAGATCATAACAATAACTAGATTGTCTAACTACAGTGATATGAAAATAAACTATATCCACAACACTCAGAAATAAGGACAATCAAGCTTAAGTTAGTTATGTCAGGCAGCTATTATTGTTAACTTATTGTTAAGAGTCTTTTGAAAATGGTTTAATTTTATATTCACCTACCTTGATGGATTTTACCTTGTTACTTATTATTTTACAATTCTAATATGACACGTAGTAAGATAAAAATCTATATTTTCCTGATACAGTCATAAGGAGAGTGGATATACTTTTGGCCAGTTTTGGTCAGCAGTTGGAAATAGGAATAAACCTTTATAGAGTTTCATTGTTTGAACATGACATTCCCTTGAACAACAGGTCACAGACACATTCTTGAAAATTTGAAAAGAAAAATTCCAAAAATCTCATGCAAACAATGCCATGGGACACAGCCACTACACAGGTTATTAGGTTAAAGACTATTCAGAATGTTTTATTGTCAACAAAAGAAAAATTGCAAGAACAACATGCATCTGTGTTGTTCTATTACATCATTATGTAAAATTTATAATAAACTAGCTTTTGCCCGCGGCTTCGCCCGCGTGAATTTCCCACGGGAACAGTGCTTTTTCCCGGGATAAAAAGTAGCCTATGTGCTATTCCAGGTCATTATCTACCTCTGTACCAAATTTCATCGAAATCCGTCCAGTAGATTTTGCGTGATGGAGTAACAAACATCCTCACAAACTCACAAATTCACAAACTCACAAATTCACAAACTCACAAACTCACATCCAAACTTTCGCATTTATAATATTAGTATGGATAAAAGTCAAACAACTATGTGATACATATAACTATTTAAAATAAAAGGAGTTTAGTGTTACACATTTTAAATATTGACCTTAAGAACAAAAAGTCCTTCGCTTTTGCACTTAAAACACTTATGTTTTTATAGGACTAAGCAAGCACGGACTTTAGAAACTAATATGTAAAGAAATGGTACTGTTAAGTCCAGTTAGAATTTGTTACACTTGAATTTGATAACTTAGTCTCTTTGGTGCTAAAAAAATCATAATGAAGAACATGCATAGGTACATACAGAATTGCATGACATTTATTAGGTATATGTATTTTTTAACTTTTGATTAACTAAGAATTTTTAACCTCTAATAAGCACTAAAAGTATGTTTCTGCGTGCATAGGTCACTTTTTAGAGAAACTATTTTGACCATTTTCATTTTAAAATATAATGTACAATGTACGTAGTAAGAAAAGATCATAAAAAGGAACAATAAAAGTCAACAAAATTTTTAGATTACTTATAGGTATTCTTTTTTTCATGTCAAACATACAAACCTGCCTTTTGGATTTTGTACTAAGTAGGTACATAATAATGTTCTAAAGGCTTTCAAATATCCATAAATCTACAGTTGTGTTTAGATATTTTTGTCCCTAAGTAAGCAAATTCATTTTGATAAGATATTTTACAATTTTTGCAAGGTGAGGGTTAGCAGAGAAATATCAAAATTGTGGTCCAAGTTCATTTCAAAAGAAGTAAATGGAAATATCGTACAAACAGAATGAAATGTGAACAAAAATATGTTGAGAACAATGAGTGCCTTATGTAGGCCTTCTGAACTGTGTGGCAAGTTATAGTAGGTATCTATAAGTGCATAGTATATAATGCATCATTTGCATGCATTTGTAAGAAGCTCTAGAGATACTGAACAAGAGATTTTTCTAAAAAATCGCTAGTTTCATCAGCCTAGGTGGAAATCACAGTTAACCACGACAAAAAAGTCGTGATGGTTGCTTTTTTTATCTAAACTATCGTAAGCAAGAAGACACACAAAATGGCAACCAGTCTCAACACACAATATTGCAAGTCCCTATGACAATATTCGAATGCATTTTTGTGCATATAACACGGCCAAAGGATTCTCTGACACGTATTCTTAATGAATCTATCGCAATAACCAAATTAAGATAAGAGACATCGCAACGGGACGAAGTAATATGGTTGCATCACGAGTATTCAACTAACATTTTTAGGGTTAGAAAACTGGGCTACGATGTTTAATTTCGATATAATAACAAGAAATTGAGGTTGAAAATGGGCAAAAGTAGTGTTTGAACACAAAGACAACTCACCGCTGGTGGTTTTATCTTGCAGATTCCGGACTTCTCAGCGATTGGTCTTATTTTGCTGATGTACGCCAGTGGATCCAAGAACTCTTCTGGCGTTGGCTCGAACACTGGAGCCTCCGGGGGCACAGTAAATGTAAAATTATCAGGTTTCATGGGGGACGCCGAGTCCCCCATACTAACTTCGACATTAGCTTCATCACATTTTCCCATTTTTGAGAAAAACTATGCAGTTCTCACAAATGCAACTATAAACGACACATGGACATCATCTAACGTTAAGGAATGAATAATGCACGACCACAAAGAAATAGCAGCATGAGAGTTAGTCTTCCCATAAGGGACCACAATGAGTTATTTATTGAACTTATTTTATCACCAACAAAACAGAAACCACTTGCACGTCCGCCATGCGAAAATGAACTTTCGAAACTCCAGTTGCCATACGAAAAAAAGGTTGAATTTTTTTTAAAGACGTTTGCGAAGAAAGATTCTGATCAAAGTCTAAAAAAATATTTTAGAGAAGTAGATTGTTTGATTTTGCAAGCAATGCAAAAGGAATTTATATACTGCTGATAGTATTTATTACAGTATACACTATACTACACAACTATTTTGACGAACAAGTTAATCGATACAGGCTCCGTCACTGGCTGTCACCGTAAAATTGTAATTGTATCTCGTAATAATTGTAAAAAGCAATAATATTGTTACAAACCATTTACTTTTTACAATAATACATTATATGTCGACATTTTACAATCTATTTTTATTTATTTATTTAACCTTTATTGTACAAAAATACAGAGTAAACGTACAATAGGAAGGAGGGCTTAATGCTAAAGCATTATCTACCAGTCAACCTTAGGGTTATACAGAAAATTTTAGGTGGATCTATCGTCGCGAAACAGTCCAAAATTAAATAACGTGACTTGAGAGACATGAATTTCTGAGGCATTCATTCCATTTCATATCTTAAATCATGTCATTGACAATGCTTTTTACTCAGTTACCAAATATTTACACGCTAGCTAAATAAACGATTTGCCCATTGCAATGCCTAACAAGATGCATTTTATATTTACTACTTTTCTACGAGTGCGATGGAAGTACAATAAGAGGCGGCCTGGCGGCACTTTACATTACGTGAAATGTTCCTCTCGGATTACAGTACATACAGCCCATTATTACATGACGGTAGAAGTAGAACATACACAAATATGCACAAAAAGCATAGGTAAATACAAAAATAAAAATGTAACGAATAAGAATTAATACGCTAAGCACTTTATAAAAATTAAAGGCGTGAAAATCTTCGTTTCTGACGCGACCGTGACAGACTGATGAGATGATAGCACATATCGCACACCTTGGCCTTTTTGAAGTAGACCTCTGTCTGGTAACCTGAGGGCGTCTTTAAAGCAGATTTTCGCAGACGATAGAATAACGATCGTTGATAACGATATATTAAAGATATCAGCACGTAACCATCATCAGCACTTTTCAAATTATGGCAACACAGTGTTCTATTCGCTAGCTAACTCCGTGAATGCGCACAATCGAATGCAATCGATGAACACATCCGTCATCCGCCGCCATTTGCGAAAGGTCGATCGCTGCTCCGCAGCGCGAGTGTCATCGTTTTGATTATGACGAGTGTTTAATTTGTTATTTTCAATAAAACTGTGAACTCAGTGCCGGTATTTAATCAGTTAAAATGATTGTGAGAGTTTTGAGCATTTTGTGCGTCGGAGTTTTGGTGGCTTCGGTGCACAATGTTGAGGGAAACGACGACAATGAAGGTCTGTAATTTTTTTATCATTATTTATTTTCTTATCATCCTGTCATATAATTACCTGGAACTGGATTATTTATGGATTATCTAAACAGATCTGGGTCAATATTATTTTTTGAAAATCGTGAAGTTTAAATCTAAAGAACCCTAGGTACCTAATAAGCCTTTTTTAAAGAAAATTCTTGACTTTCTTTTGGAATTCGTTGAGAACTTTTTGTGGTGGTTTGTGACGAGAGATTTGGAACCTTTAACTGGCATGTATTTAATGCGTTGTGCTGTTCTGTGGGTGCTGTGTGGGTGTTAGATAGTGGAACCGGCCTGACGACTTCTCTGTTGGCTGCACGATGCACACACACGCACCTGGGCCCGTGCCCCGTGTTGCCGAGCGGTGGGCGTGAGCCGCCGCGCCACTTTTTGCATTTAATCTGTGGGGCTATTGTTTGCGAACTAAATTAGTTTTTAAATGATTCACCGTGACTTGTTACCAATCAGTGGTAGAAATAGAAGATGAGATAATCATTGGTCAGCTCAAAATGTTATAACTGTGCTACTATCTTGTACCTAGGTAATTCATATTGCAACCCAAAATTTATAGCACATTTATGAGGGTACCTGTAATTTTCAATAAAGTAGGTATTTTGGCTTTGACTTTGAACTTAACACAAGACTATTCATGAAATCAGCTGCAAACTGTAAGAAAGAAGTGAGAAGAAAAATTTTCTACAGTTTCAAGATAGTTAAATCTAATTTCTCTAATTTAAAAGCTCACACTGTTGAAATTTCCATGTTAGATAGTGTTAATGTATGGTAGACTCATACAATGTGTGAATTAATCATGCATGCAACTGTTGCATCAATGTAATTGTTTAACTGTAATGTTGTAGTGTTTGCAGAGACTTGGTGAGAAATACAGAGCCCTCTATTTTCCATGAGTTGACTTCTAAAGTACCTATAATGGTCAATGGCAAATATTTTGTGATGCCAATATATGTATAGCAACTTGCACATTTTTTTTTCGGCATCACCGTGTAGTTGACTTATATGTAGATAATGGCTATGAAAAATTAAGATACTTTTTGCTGCAAACAACAGAAAAGTTATGCCTCATCATTTGATCTAGTTTGAGAAAGATACTTCATTCTCAATATAATTTCCTCAGCTTTGGTAAGTAATAGTTTCTTAGAAAAGTGTCATTGCATCTACAAAGCTTTGCGATGCTCAGTAAGGTCTTTAATTAAGAAGAACTAATAGAAAAGCTATCTTGAAGGCTTCAAGATAATAAGAGTGGCTTCAAGTTCAAACACTTTTTATTTTGCTCTGTCATTGATCTTGTGGGCTTCTTTCTCTTCTTCGCTTCTTTTGCCCATAGTTCCCTTTATCGACGACAAATAACCTGTAAAAAAAGGATGTTTGTAGTATGTTGGAATTGTTTCTTTATATGACTGCTTAGTTCTAGTTAAACAGATTCATTATTACGTCTTTATCCCTTACGGGGTAGACAGAGCCAGAAGTCGTGAGACAGAAGACCACGCTTAGCTGAATAGTGGGCTTATTGGTGGAACGGAGATTTAGATTTAGATAGTGACAGGTTCCCAGCCCATCGTCTATGTCAAGAATCCTTAGTTTAGAATCTATTCTCTTAATTGACTTTTACAATCTGCGCGAGAAGAGTAGCAGCTGGCACATTCTGTGCCTTTCCTTCACTCCCAGACCAGCATGGAAGGAATTCTTGTTGTTAAGTAAAATTTGATTACTCAAACAGGCAAAAACTTTATTTTACACAGAGCCAATGTGCGTAGGTGTGTGTGTGTGAGTTCCTGGCTTTATTACAAGAAAAACGGCCATTAAAAAAACAAAAGCTCTATTCCTGTGTTTATTTTACTGAGTTTGATATAAAAACGTTTTGTTTAATGCCTTAATGGCCATGGGCAATTACAGAATTACCATAACAGGTAAACCATGACGATTGTTTAATGCTATGCTGGGTAGGGTAACCATATTGCCGCATTCTGTGATATCGCTTAGTATTCGTTTAGTTGTTGTTGCATAACTTTACTGTACTAAGAAAAATACACATATAATAATACATATAAGTAGATAAGGAAGAAAACAAAGGCTAGTCTTTGAGTATTAAATTACATTTGGGTTAATTCTGATCAATTTTAATTTAGGTAATTTAAGTCTGAATAATTAAATTCAGGACCGGTCGTTATGGAAATCCTTGGGGGAGGCCTTTGTCCAGCAGTGGACGTCTTTCGGCTGAGAGAGAGAGAGAGAAGTCTGAATAATTGTCTCGTCTTTCGGCTGAGAGAAGAAGAAGAAGAAGTCTGAATAATTGTTACGCTGTTTTGACTCCCGTCCAGTGGTTCTGCCTCCATCTTACTTCCTTCCACTTCACCCTTTTCGGTTTCTAATCCCAGAAACAATATTACCAATTTTCGAATGTTCATTTTTCCCAAAGACTGAAAGCAAGAGTTGACTCTTGACGTCTACAACGTACGAAGAGAACACATACTATCAAAGAAATAAAGATAAAAAAATATTTATTGCTCTCCATACAATCTTACATTTAAATCTCATAATTAAGTAGCTGTTCATCTTAGATAGCAGTTAGATATCCTAGTTAGTTATCCTATCAAAATCTATACTACTTAATACCTGCTGAGTCCGAATTTGGTCGTCAGTGGCAAATTAAATACGGGACAACGACATCTTAATTGCAAATTGAAAATAAAACAAGCCAAAATGTCTGACCGCAGTGTCGCGTCCAGGGCATAATGTATGCATTAATTCTATATTCTACGCGCGTGCAAGTTTTGGCAGTGGCGAACATTAATGTTAATAGTAGGGCTACAGAATTCATTCTATTATTGTTAGATATTGTCCGCTGGTTTGCGTAAATTTATCATCAAAACCTGGATTTGGATGGTTTAAGGACCTTAATCTTTGGTTGAATAAGGTATTTGTCCCTTCGGTAATTTTCGACTTTGGTTCAAGGAGGTCATCCTAAACATGTGCTTTAAATAAAACATCCATGCAGGTCTAGGCGCGAAGAAAAAATATAGAATATGCCAGCTGCTTCTCTTCCCGCGCAAATTGTAAAAGTCAATCAAGAGAAAGAGCTTTAAACTGAGGATTCACCATATCTTCTTTAATCCAATACCACCAATAAGCCTAATATCTAACTTCTTCTGGCTTCGAGTTTAACGACTCCTGGCTCTGTCTACCCCGTAAGGGATAAAGACGTGATTCTGTGTATGTATTTTAAATGCACTAAACAAACAACCCTTTTTAAGATGATCAAGAAGTAACTTAGTATGCTGTCCTGTTTTTTTTTTTTTTTTTTTTTTTTTTTTTTTTTAATTACTTGCAGTTGGTCGCTACGTCGACCTTTACTGCTTCACCGGAGGAAATATGGCGACAGCCTCGAGGGCCATACAGCCGAAACAGTAACAGCACAAAGGGCTCCCAGGTGGGAACGAACCTCGGCTTTGGGCGTTACTCACAAAGCGGCAGAGCGGTATATTGCTCAATTTGCCTGAAGGGCCTGAGGGGAAAAACGTCCTGGTGCCGCCGGGCGGTACCGTGTGAACGTTGAAGCGGTCCTACTACTTCGCACTCGATTCCGGCGAGTGCGGTGTCTGTTAGATGCTGTCCTGTACGCTCACTGCTTTGAGCAGTGAGTGGAAGTTGCAGTCTCGAATCTAAACATGTAAATTGATATTCAGGATGCTGCCCGATGAATAGACAATAGTATAAATGGCCGCTATCGCAGTCCAATTTGGAGATCTAGACGTGATTTGAGATGTAACAATAGTCTAGGTAACCTAATGGATTAGAATTTGTAATGCGATATTCGTGCTTAATCGGCCTCAGGATGTATTTTGCTTTGTGGCAGTAGTCTTATACACACTATCTATAGTACACAGTCTTATTGTGACTGTAGGTCATTCTCTTAATACTGAGCTAGTAATCTGAACAGTCAGCTAGTGTGAGGAAACCCCTCACGATAACGATCACGATGTTTTCCTTTACCGACAGCTGGTAGTGGTCAACCGTACTCCGACCTAGTCTGATTGACCTACGAACCCATGTCCCTATAGCAATACTAGTTTTGCGATCGAATTGGATGAACGCATCGAGATATTGTTGTACATACATACATATAATATATCTCGATGGATGAACGGATATTTCCTGACAGAGGTATGTCGTCGGCCTGCGTCTGAGATTCGAACCTGCTGCGCTCATTCTAACGCAATTAAAGCTCCTAGTACCAGTATACCAGTTGCAGTTTTACTGTCTCTTCTTCATCCGTCATTATTTTATTTTTATTTATTATTAAAGCAGTTGAAATTATGATGAAATGATGACAGTCTCATTAGGTAAGGGGCTTGCCCATTACCATTCCCCGGGTCCGGCTTTAGCTACACAAAACCCTATAATTCCGAAGGATTACAAAAATTTCATTAGACATTTTCTTGCGATGTTCAATATTACGGTAGCCTTTCAAGCAAAGCGTTTAGGATAACGACCGTCATATTACGGCCGTCTTGCTGCCCCCGGCGCCGTAATCATTGTAACCAAACACCGTAACGTTATTGTAACAGCTGTATAATCTGTCTTGTTATGATCATAACGCGATAACCGTCTCCGAAACAAAGATATTATGCTTACACGATCAAACTGTAATGCTACGTTTACATGTTCGTCAAGCTTCCGACAAATCTTAACGTACATTGCGTAGTTTTAATGTGAGAAATGTTTTGATACAAGACAAGGCTAAGCTATGTACGACGATTCACCTTAACGTTCGGCAACTACACTAATAGGATCATTATACTTTAAACATTGTCTTAAATTGTTTAACTACTTAGCGGATCCAGTGGACCGTTGGCCAGACGTTGACAACTAGAAAGTAGAACTTTAAAAAGACTTCGGCTGGTAATAGGAGATGCCGTGAAAACCGCGTTAGTTGAGGTTTCTCGGCCAATAACGTGTGTGATTGCGGAGCTGTGCAATCTATGGCTCACCTTCTGTCGTGCCCATGTTGCCCCGCCTCGTGTACCATGGAAGATCTGTGCGAGGCTAAAGGTGAAGACGGTGCAAGTTTCTTGCCTGTTGCATACAATTAAATTGAAGCAAGTGCACTTTCATGGTCTAAACAACAGCAATTATTCATAGTCCATTGTTGCACTGCAATTATTGCTCTTGTATGTACAAGAAACTTGCATCATCTAAAGGGCGGTTAGCGTGGCCACATACTGACTGGTCTGAGAAAATATAAAGATAGCCATGTCGACTCGCCAAGAAGAATCCAATGGGATGTATCAGCAGATTCCTGTCTGTAACAGTGATTCTCATGCTTCTGAAGACATTTTGAGGCCAATAGTAAATATATTTTGCCACGATGTTTATAAGCTAGCTACTTTTGACGATCTGTCCATCCGTTTAAAGAGTTTGTTTAGATGTCGAAGAAGTTTTATACGTATTTTTATTAATAGATGTCGTGGTCTTATTCTCTTCTTTAAGATTGCAGGATAAGGTGTCATTACGTGGGAATGCAATACACACGATGGTTTTCTAAAAAACACCTATGTTGTGTTGGAGGTTAGGGCAAATAAAAGTATAATTATTCAGTTTTAAATGTCCAAACTATATTTTATATTTGGTTCGCTTGGAAGCAATGTACACGTCTATCTACCAACACACACCCGTGACGCAATAGTAAGTTGAACTAAACCAGTGAGAGCAAAAAAATGAATAAGGGTCGCGTTGAAGTATGACATCATCTGTAGAGTTGTTTACATTAATTTTTGCATAATAAATCCAACACGCCCCCTCAAAAATTAATTTTAATATAATTAATAGCTCATCACATCACTGACTATAATCTCTAATTCACTAAGCAATACAATCTAAAGGTAGACTTCGGAGCAATGCGGCTTGCGGCCTGCGGCCTGCGTCATGCGTCACTCGCGGCCCATGCGGCCATGCGGCTGTACTTTATATTAGAGAAGTGTATGAAACCCTTTCCGAGCGATGCGTCACGGCCGCATGCGACGGTACGCGATCTGGAGCCGCGCGGCTATGACGCGTCGTCGGGACAAGTATCGTCGCATTAGCCGCGCGGCTTTGGCACGGAAAGTTGTGTTTTATGTTTCAAATGGATGTATTTTCGGCTCAAGAGGAAGAGAATTTAATTAATTTAGTCTCTTATTCATCCCTGTCTAGATGATAGTGAAGTGGTAGGAATCCTAGATAGACTGACTAAGACCTAACACTTACGAAATTTGAGACGTACAAGGAAGCGTTAAATAAAAACCTTTATACGACCAGTGATGTATTTGCAATGACTAAAAATAATTACAAAAATTCATATTTATATGTACACCAAACAAAACGACTCCCGCTTTGCTATGAGCAAGCGCAGTGGGGTTGAAATAAATATGGCTGCTAAAGTAAAACAATAGATGAAGCTTCCGCCATGTTGAATCTCGTAGCACGGCGCCGGGGTCATTGGCCGGCTATCGGAGTGGGCGGAGCTTGCGTCGCTTCGATGTGTGCGCGCAGGCTGTTGTAGGCGCGCGGGCGACAATGACGCAGCATCGTATGATCCGTGACGTAGTAGGTGGCGTGATTTGATGCCTCGTTGTAGCGAGTAAAGTTACTTGCACGACGTTCAACTACTCGCCACATCACTCCCCCGCTGAGCCCGTTACTACGGGCGATAGTATTGTGGGAAGCGAACGGTGCGTCCACTTCTGGTCTTATACTGCGCGCGTGGCCCCTCGGTAGCTGGGTGTTCTTCTGTCATGCTGGAGTCTTCCTTGGCCATGTACGCAGGTTTCAGGCGGTCGATCGTGACTCTTTGCGTCTTCCCATTGACTTCGATGTCGAAGGTTTTC
The DNA here is from genome assembly GCA_018467065.1 of Ephestia elutella. Taxonomy (NCBI): domain Eukaryota; kingdom Metazoa; phylum Arthropoda; class Insecta; order Lepidoptera; family Pyralidae; genus Ephestia; species Ephestia elutella. The sequence goes on along the minus strand of CM031590.1, from coordinate 11,566,419 downwards.
TCGGCACGTCGAAGTACTTTGTATGGACCCTGGTATGGTGGCTGTAGTGGCCTCTTTGCAGGTCCTTGACGCAGAAAGACATGAGTTGCAGTTCTTAGGTCCTTGGGTATGTAGAAAGTTCTGCTGGAACTGGTGTGCCAAGACGTAGGCTGCGGGGTTAGCTTCCTCATGTGTGCGCGAAGTCTACTGATAACGCTGTCGGTGTCAACTGCTTCTTCTGGACTCATGGTGAGGAATTGACCAGGTAAGCGTAGTGGCTTGCCATAAACCAATTCTGCTGTCGATGCCTGGAGGTCATCCTTCCAAGCGCTGCGGATGCCCAGAAGAACCCACGGCAGTACTTCAGTCCAGTTTGAGTGGTTGTGGCAGACTATGGCGGCTTTGAGCTGGCGATGAAGTCTCTCGACTAATCCATTAGCTGCTGGATGATAAGCTGTGGTGTGGTGGTGTGTTGCACCGATGAGCGCGGCCAGTTCTTTGAAGGTCTGCGACTCGAACTGCCTTCCGCGGTCGGTTGTAATGCGCTCAGGACACCCAAAGCGCGCTATCCACCCGGCTGTCAATGCTGCCGCGCAGGTCTCGGCGGTCATGTCCTCGAGTGGGAGCGCCTCAGGCAAGCGGGTGACTCGATCGACGATGGTCAAGCAGTACCTGTGGCCAGAAGATAAGGGTAAAGGACCAATTAAATCACAGTGGATGTGCTGGAAACGCCCTGAAGGTGTTTGGAATGCTGCTGGAGGTGATGTCGTATGCCTGGTCACTTTGCTTCGCTGGCATTCTTGACACTCCTTCGCCCATTGTCGACAGTCCTTGCGAATACCAGGCCAAACATACCGCTGTGATATCAGTCGTACCGTAGCCTTGACTCCTGGATGGCTGAGGTTATGAAGCATGTCGAAGACCTGCTTGCGAAACGGCCGAGTTATAAATGGGCGAGTACTTACGGACACGTCACAGTATACCTCGCAATCTGCGCTTGCCATCCTGCGCTTCTGCAGCTTGAGGCTCGAACCTTCCTTCAGGAGAGTTTGCAGCTCTTCGTCTTCTTCTTGATCTCGTGCAAGGGCCTGGTAATCTAAGGGCAATTTAATTTCATAAATGCGAGATAAAGAATCGGCTACTACGTTGTCCTTTCCAGCTATATACCTTATGTCAGTTGTGAACTGACTTATATAATCGAGGTACCGGAACTGGCGCGGTGAACAACTTTCACGCTGTTTTGCAAATGCGTAGGTGAGCGGCTTGTGATCTGTCATGACTGCGAAGTTCTTGGCTTCCACCATATGCCTGAAATATCGAATCGCCTCATATATTGCTAGCAGCTCTCTGTCATATGGGCTATACTTATTTTGGGATGGGCTCAGCTTCTTAGAAAAGAATCCTAAGGGTTGCCAATCTTCACCATCGCGCTGCTGTAGGACGGCTCCAATTGCAGTGTCTGATGCATCGGTCTGTATGGCTAGTTCTGCATGTGGATTAGGGTGCGCCAATAATGCTGCTTCTGCCAGCCTCTGTTTGCAGCTGTTGAAGGCTTGCAGCAGTTCCTCCGTTATGTGAACAGGATGCGAGCCTTTAACTTTTGGACCAGACAGGATATTGTGTAACGGAGCTTGGTCTCGAGCTGCCTGCGGTATAAACCGACGATAAAAGTTTATCATACCCAGGAATCTGCGTAACTCCTTCACGGTCTTTGGTACTGGGTAGTCCTGGACGGCTTGCACCTTAGAGCTGAGTGGTTGGATACCGTTGGCCGATACCTTGTAGCCGAGAAAGCTTACCTCTGATTGCCCAAACACACACTTGCTAGTGTTTATTAGTACGCCATACTCAGCCAATCTCGCAAACAATATCTTGAGGTGTTGCTGGTGCTCTGTGCTACTGCTGCTGAACACCAATACGTCATCGATATAGCCATAGCAAAAATCTAAGCCTCTGAGCACCTCATCCATGAACCGCTGGAAGGTCTGTGCGGCATTTCGAAGACCAAACGTCATGAATGGAAATTCGAATAGGCCGAAGGGCGTTGTTATTGCAGTCTTGTTGACATCCTCTTCGTAGACAGGGATCTGATTGTAGGCTTTGACTAAATCGATGGTAGAATAGGTGGTAGTACCAGTCAGCTGATGTGCGAAGTCCTGTATGTGCTTCACGGGATACCGGTCAGGAATCGTACGTGCGTTGAGTGCCCGATAATCACCGCAGGGACGCCAACCGTCGTTTTTCTTGCGCACTAGATGGAGCGGCGATGACCATGGACTCTCCGAGGGTCGTGCGGTGCCATTCTGCAGCATTTCCTCGAACTCCTTCTTCGCTATGCTCAGCCGTTCAGGGTCCAATCTGCGTGGACGGCTAGAAACTGGAGGGCCAGGAGTGGTGCGGATATGATGGACCGTAGAGTGTCGAGGCGTGCTAGGCTTACCAGCTGGTCGTGTAATCGCGCTGTACTTCTCGCAGAAGACGGTGGTATATAGAATCTTCGGTGTTGGTAGTGCGCACCGATGAAATTGCATTCGTAGAATCCCGACATGGCACGTAGACTGCCAATGACGTCACCCCGTCAACCAGGCGTTGATTTCGAACGTCCACGAGCAGGTTGTAGTAACCTAAAAAGTCGACGCCGATGATTGGTTTGGAGACATCCGCTATGACGAAGCGCCAGGAGAATGCGCGGCGTAATCCCAAGTCCAGAGTGAGGCCTAAGTACCCGTACGTAGATATGACTGTACCGTTAGCAGCGAACAATTCGTACTTCGACTTGCTTAGTTGTCCTCGAATGGCAGACCTAGGAAATACACACAAGTCTGAACCCGTGTCGATGAGATATTGAATCTTGGTCTTGCGATCCGTGATGAACAGGCGGCTTGTCTGACCTGGGCAGTCGTTCTCCGCCACTATTGGCTGCCCTGGTAGTTTCCCGACTTCCCGTAGCTACACGGTGGGGTGCATTTCCTTGCTCGTTCCCTAAAACGGTAATGATACCAGCAGTGTGGATGGCCATCTGGACGTTGACGTGACCGAGAGCGACTGTTGGAGCGGGGTCCTTGGTTACTTCTAGATCTTCCTCTCGATCTGCCATGTACCTCCATTGCTTCTATCTTCCGGCTCAGCTTGTTCGATACGCTGCGACAACATATCAATTGCAGAACTCGATGTTGCGGAACTTGCAGGTAAGTAGTTAGTACTGGCGCAAGCTACTTGCCCGTTTACTGGAACGATGTCATTTATCTGGTCGGCCAGCTGTGCTACCTCGTCGAGCTCCCTACTTGCTTGTGACGCCACTATGGTTTGCATATGAGTTGGAAGTCTACTTGCCCAAATGGTGCGAATGAAATCTGTCGGTACGTTCGTGCCTGCCAAATACTGCAGGTGTCTAAGGAACTGCGATGGTTTTCGGTCGCCAAGCTCTTCGTGGATAAGCAGCTGTTTCGTTTTGCGTTCCTGGGATGCCGAGAGTCTCCTGATTAATTCAGCCTTCAGTTTTTCGTACTTCCCACTAGCCGGCGGCGAAACGATGACGTCACGAATTTCTGCAGTATGCTGCGCCTCTAACTGGGATAGCACGTAGTAGAACTTGGTACTGTCCGTAGTAATATTTGATAAAGTAAACTGACCTTCCAACTGCGCAAACCATAGTTCTGGATCACTGGGATTAAATGCTGGACTCCTTACAGCAACTCTGCATGACTCCATCGATGTGGGGAGTCCTAGTACTGGCAACACGTCCTTGTTAGTCTGCTCCGTCATTTTCTTCTTTTTGCCGAGGTCACCAGTGAAGTGGTAGGAATCCTAGATAGACTGACTAAGACCTAACACTTACGAAATTTGAGACGTACAAGGAAGCGTTAAATAAAAACCTTTATACGACCAGTGATGTATTTGCAATGACTAAAAATAATTACAAAAATTCATATTTATATGTACACCAAACAAAACGACTCCCGCTTTGCTATGAGCAAGCGCAGTGGGGTTGAAATAAATATGGCTGCTAAAGTAAAACAATAGATGAAGCTTCCGCCATGTTGAATCTCGTAGCACGGCGCCGGGGTCATTGGCCGGCTATCGGAGTGGGCGGAGCTTGCGTCGCTTCGATGTGTGCGCGCAGGCTGTTGTAGGCGCGCGGGCGACAATGACGCAGCATCGTATGATCCGTGACGTAGTAGGTGGCGTGATTTGATGCCTCGTTGTAGCGAGTAAAGTTACTTGCACGACGGTCAACTACTCGCCACAATAGCGCACATACGAATTACAAAAATTAAATATTAAGGAAAATGTGTGGCGGGAAGTAGGGTCTAAAAATTAAATAAAAACGGTAAGTATTCTTAAAGTTATTTAAATATTTATAGGCATTGATCCACCCATTGCGGAGCACACACGACTGATCGAAGCATACGAGTTATCGTATTTGACGCGTAACCACAAACGCATGGCTCGAAAGTCACCGATGCGTTATGCGGCTACGCCGCAGCGACGCAAGCCGCGGGCCGCGGGCCGCAGGCCGCAAGCCGCATTGCTCCGAAGTCTACCTTAAGTATAATTGAGTAGATCGCATCTCTTGAATTTCGCTATCGATACGTCAATCAAATCAATCTTCTAAAATATCACACGTATTATAAATTTCTATACGCTGTATTTTTCATCATAAAATAATCTTCACTGGCTTCTGTTCTCTTTTTTTTAATTTTTAGGTATTCAATGTTCATACACTGGTTCACACATATCACATTTTTTAATGTTAAAATGTTTTTATTAAATGTTCGCGGCACTACACTTTTATTTGCACATTAATAGATCGTTTAGAAACGGTCTGGGCCCATAACCTGTTGGAGGTTAGGGCAAATAAAAGTATAATTATTCAGTTTTAAATGTCCAAACTATATTTTATATTTGGTTCGCTTGGAAGCAATGTACACGTCTATCTACCAACACACACCCGTGACGCAATAGTAAGTTGAACTAAACCAGTGAGAGCAAAAAAATGAATAAGGGTCGCGTTGAAGTATGACATCATCTGTAGAGTTGTTTACATTAATTTTTGCATAATAAATCCAACATGTTGTAACATCCCCCCGCCTTATACATCTATATAGGCGTCTTAACAGTCCATCCGAAGTTTGAACGGCTGTCTGAAACATAACGCCCACCTAACTCCCGTCGAAATAGGTTCCTAAGCAACTTTGTTTTTGTGTCTAGAATTCTAGATTTACTATTCAGATAACTAGACTAACTTCACCAGTTTTGGTTAGTTAAACACAATTTGATTTTAACCGAAACATTTCAACATTGATTCCTAAGACGTAAAGTTCTGAAGTTTAATCTCCAAATCTATTAATCCGATTTAGAAATAATTTACATTACCAAGGTCTAGTTTCAATTAAGTTAGGTTTCTTTGTTAATTTAAGGTTTCTTTCTTTTATTTAAGTAACCTTAAATTATATCCACCTGTTCAGAAGTTCAGATGATTATTGGCGAATTCTGCCATTTTTCAAAGAAGCTTTTGCAACAGTAATTGTTTTAAAGGCGTATAATAAGTCAAGACAGAATTCGCCTATAAATACTGTGCCGCGCAGGGAAATAAGACGTGTCATCAACCATTCTTCCCGGGCCGGCCCAGAACGGAGAGGAGATATGTTTTAACAACCAATAAAATATCATTATTCAAATTGGGCGGGTGGTTGAAAATTCTCTCCACTGTAATGGAGAAATAGAACTGGACTTGCAGGGAAATGGAGAATGTGAAGTATTGCTACCTTGCTAGACATCTAAAATGGTTGAAATCCGGATAAGTCCGTGTATTGCAGACACGGTACCTCATCAATCATAGAATTTAATACCATAGTATCGTCAAAGTTTACGACACACTCTTCATTTTCGCTCAAGGGTTTATAGCTGAAGTATTAAAGTCGATTGCGTATGCACTATGCAGCCAGTGCACAATGCACGCCTGCAAGTTCGTTACGTAACGAACAATGGTCTTGTATAACTTGTCTTCATAGCTCGGGTAATGACTGCTGGATATGGAGACAATGAGCTTACAGCTCGCAGCAACGCTCAATATTACTGGTTGTTTCGGATACGTTAACACATACATACATAGAATCACGTCTTTATCCCTTACGGGGTAGACAGAGCCAAGAGTCGTGAGACTCGAAGGCCACGCTTAGCTGAATAGTGGGCTCTCTGATGAAATGGAGATTCAGGTATAGTGACAGGTTGCTAGCCCATCGCCTATGAGTGGAGGAATCCCCTATCTATAGCTATCTATTGGTGAAAGAATTTTTGAAATCGGTTCAGTAGTTTCGAAAAATACCTACCCCTAAAACCAAACTCACAAACTTACGAACACTACCTTTTTATAATATTAGTGTGATATGTGACGATTCAATGTATGGAACTTACAAATACGTGACAAATTGTCTGTGACAAACTGAACCATTAATTTTGACAGTGTCGAGAGATAGTATGCTAAACAGTAGTAGTGGAATTTTAGGTCTGCCAATGAAGTGATTGTTTTGTTACAGAAGTTTATTTTGATTTTCTTACATTTTTATTAATTTTAGAGTTATTTACCTTTGACATGCTGCTCAAAACGTAATAGCCGCCACACACGATCAGTTTTAACTGACAGTTTTCACTGAACAGTTTTAACTGTCAGTGAAAACTGAGCGTGTGCACTATGAATACTGTACAAAAACTGACAGTTTTCATAGCACACACGCTCAGTTTTCACTGACAGTTAAAACTGTTCAGTTAAAACTGATCGTGTGTGGCGGCTCTTAATAAACCTGCATTTTTTTTCTATATCTAACGTCAGTGCTGTCAACAAAAATAAACTTACAACTCCATCAAACCCCCGTTTATCTTTATAATATTCGGCACGTGTTAACAAAGCCCACTGCCTTTTTCTTTTTTAACCTGTCAAATGCAGGTGCCTTACTTCCGCGTTTCTAGGGTACGGCAACCCTCGTTTTTTGCGCATTTTGCGCGGTTGTACAGTCGGCGTATTAACCTACCTAAAATACACTGGAATTTCGACACTATTATCATAGCTTAGTGATAGCAGGGGTAGCAGAGTTAACTTTACATAAGGTTGACTGTACCTTTGGCTTTTGAGAATTGATGCCTGTGTGACGTGTTTTTTTTTTCATTTGTGCGTCTGGATGTCGTATTTCGTCTTGGTCGTTAATGTTGTAACCACATTGCCAACACAATCTTAAAAGAAAAATATAGCTCAAGAGTGAAAAAAAAAATTTTGGCAAGTTTTCATGATTTAAATCACAATTAAGTAATTGAAACATTATTTCCTACTATGCGCCACTTCCCGCTATAAAATGACTTAAATTCCTTGACTTCTGACACAATTTTTCAAACTCCCCACGACATTAATGCTACAATTAATGAATACCTCAAACGCCAGCCTTCAAGATGGATGGAAATAGATGGGTTCTCATTTAATCAGTGGGAGTGCCGGAAAGATACTTCCGAATCCAATCTCTTACACATATTCATCGACGAAATTAATCTGCTTCAGGATGTGAAAAATCACGTATTTATATTTTAAAATAGCTGCGCGCCGGGACTTCACTTCCCTGGGAATTTCGGGAATTTTTATTCAACCTTGTCCTGATAAATTATTATAAATACTTTTCGAAAGCATGTATGAAGAGAGTGATGAGTGTAGAGGAAGCAAGAGAGATCTGTAAAGATCGTAGCAAGTGGAAATCGCTAGTCTCTGCCTACCCCCACGGGAAAAAGGCATGATAATATGTATGTATGTAAATACTTTTGGAAATGCAATTATCTGATCGATAGATAAATCTAAAATTGCTTATGCATCATACATGCAAAGCCCCGTAATTCCCACGGGTACAGCTACTCCCTAAATGAATAAGGAAAAGACACATATCTCTCTGAAAAAAATACGAAGACAAAAATGGTAAGAACCAGGTCGTAACAAACGCCAACCTCACTATCACTAGTTTAGTAATTACAGTGGTCTCTACGACCATTCCTTGCATAGTTTTTTCTCAATTTGAGCCGATTAAGTGTTTATGGAAATAAGTATGTTCTTGTAAGTGATGGCTTAATCTGCTGCTTACAAGTTAGTAAGAATTACTAACTACAATAGATCCACAGATAGTGTATACATTTGCTGTACTTTTTGAAGAGAAAATAAAATTCAATTTTCAATTAAGAATTGACCCCCATTAGAATACTCTGTGATCAAAGAAATCATAAACCATGTAGACCTAGCT
>CM031590.1:11506175-11558067 GCA_018467065.1 Ephestia elutella | reverse complement strand
ATCTCTCTTCGCCCGGCTGTGCACTCCTTCTATATTTCTAAGCCTTACCACCTCGCTTTACTGGCTTTATGTCTGACGGGCCAGACACTTGTCACCTTTTCTTCGCTGAAGTCCTCCACAATGAGGATCACGACTTCGGCTATGGTAATGGACACCATTGCGGGTTGGCACCCCTCGACAGACATACCGCCGGGTGTGTTGTCTTTGGTTTCGGGTCTGGATTTGGCCGACCCCTTTGTCTTTCATCCCGGCCCAGTGGACTTGCTCCTGGGCTCGGACGTATTGGGTTGGATTTTGTTGGGTACCCAGAAAGCTCTGGGTTCGTCTTCACTGATGGCAGTGTCTACGATTTTTGGCTTTGCCCTGATGGGCCCTGTGTTTGATAATAGCACCGTGGAGGAGCCACCGGTCGTCGCATCAGCGTCCTTGGCCAAGACCATGCAAAGGTTTTGGGAGGTGGAGGAGCCACCTATGAGTTCCAGGATGGATCCGGAACACGCTGAGTGCGAAGCCTTCTTTCGATCAACCACGGAGAGGTTGCCCTCCGGTCGGTTTGTAACTAGATTACCATTTGTTGCTACACGTCCTAGCCTAGGGCAAAGTAGGGCGCTTGCGGAGAAACGACTGCTGTCCATGGAGCGACGCATGCAGCGTGACCACGTACTTCGCGATAAATATATTGAATTTATGCGCGAGTACGAGGATTTGGGTCACATGTCTCCGGCTCGAGTTGATTGGAGCTCAACTGAGCATTATTTTTTGCCCCACCACGCGGTGGTGAAGGCCTCAACGGGCAAGTTGCGGACTGTCTTTGATGGGTCCGCACCCACTTCGAACGGAGTTTCGTTGAATCTATGTTTGCATTCAGGTCCCAAATTGCATAGGGACATAATTGACATCATCTTGAACTTTAGAAGACATCAAGTGGTTTTTGGCGCGGACATCCGGATGATGTTCCGCCAGACAGTCATACATCCTGAGGACAGGCGATTCCAGTTGATACTCTGGCGTGAGCGCCCTGAGGATCCTGTGACGGTGTATGAACTCAACACAAACACGTATGGTTTGAAATCTAGTCCCTATATCGCCATCAGATCATTGCTTGAATTGGCAGAGCGGGAACGGATCCGCTTTCCCCGTGGGGCTTCCGTGCTGTCACGTGACTTGTATGTTGATGACGTGTGCACCGGAGCCCAAAGTATTGAGGAGGCCCTCCTACTGGCGGGATGAATTGATCGAAATATTGAAGACAGGTGGCTACGAGCTACGTAAGTGGTTGTCCAATGAGCCTAGAGTTCTAGAAGGGATCCCGGAGGATCACCAACAGAACCCTCACCTGTTTGAGGATGTGGATGATCCCAACAGGATAGCGGTGCTGGGCATGCAGTACCAGCCGCTAACCGATATTTTCACATTCCAAGTGGACTTGGAAATACCAAAAGTCTGGACTAAGAGAACGGTGTTGTCCGTAATAGCCCGTATGTTTGATCCAAGCGGTTGGATCAGTCCAGTGATATTCTCTGCGAAGTGTCTTCTTCAGAGACTTTGGACTTTGGGCGTCTCGTGGGACGAGCCGCTGTTTGGTCCTCCATTGGATGATTGGCTCGAGTTGTTTTCATCGATTAAGGAAGTCAATCGGATTGCCTTGCCTCGTCGAATATTGCCCCCGGGAAATATCGAGCCAGCCTGCATGGCTTTTGTGACGCGTCGGAGCGAGGCTACGCCGCGTCAGTCTATATGCGGACAGTTGACGCCGATGGCCGGGTCAATGTCTCGCTTTTGTTAGGGAAGAGCAAGGTCGCCCCCATCAGGACTAGGCTGACTATTCCCAAGCTTGAGTTGAGTGGAGCTCACCTTCTCTCTAAATTGTTGCATCACGTTGCCAGTGAACTGGCGGCCACGGTCGAGATACGAGACATCTTCGCCTGGTCGGATAGCCAGGTCGCGCTTGCATGGTTGCGCGCGGCCCCACATACCGTGGAGGTTTTTGTTGGAAACAGGGTTTCCCAAATTCAAAATATTGGAATTGATATAACATGGAGACATGTGCCGGGAGAGCTTAACCCAGCGGACTGTGCTTCCCGAGGTTGTACGGCACCAGAATTGGTGTCACACCCGCTCTGGTGGGGTCCAGAGTGGCTGATGGGATCAGAAACATCTTGGCCTGTCTGTCAGACAGATGTTACTTCTTTGAGTTTGACTGGGCTCCGTGTACATGCTGTAGTCGCTGAGACGACGTCGGAGCCGGATTGGCTACTTGCTCGGTATAGTAGCTTGGATAAGCTTCTGGGTGTTACCAGTTGGATTAAGCGTTTCATACATAATTGTAGAAACCCACAGGCAAAGCGGTTGGAGCCGATTGCAGGTGCAGAAGAGCGCCGGAGCGCATTGTTGCATTGGGTCCGTGTCGTGCAGACCGGACGGTTTGAGTCAGAGCTTCGTATTTTGCGCGACGGACGCGCTAAGTTGAAGGGCGCGGTCGCTCGTTTGAACCCGTACATCGACTCGGATGGGCTTCTTCGGGTTGGAGGCAGGCTCCGGAAGGCGGATCTTCCATATGAGACTCGCCATCCTCTGTTGTTGCCCAAGGGCGGACCCTTGGTGCAGCTTTTGGTGTCTGATCGACACATTCGTAACGCCCATGCTGGGTGCAATGCTTTGTTGGCTATTTTGCAACGCGAGTTTTGGATTTTGTCTGCCCGAAGAGCAATCCGTAGTGTCCTGTTTCGATGTATTGCATGTTATAGGTTGAAGGCATCCACGATGCAACCACAGATGGGTGATTTGCCCGCTGATCGAATCCGACCTTCGAGACCGTTTGACGGCGTTGGAACCGATTTTGCCGGTCCCTTTTCGATCAAGGCTTCTCCCTTTCGTAATGCCCGTATTGTGAAGGGCTATTTGTGTGTATTTGTTTGTTTGGCCACCAAGGCTGTCCATTTGGAGGTGGTATCGGCTCTGACTACGGAGGCCTTCGTCGCCGCGTTGGATCGCTTTGTTTCGCGTCGAGGTCTACCTTCCCTTATTAGGTCTGACAATGGCACAAACTATAAAGGAACTGTAAATTATCTTAAGGATGTTTCTGTGTTTATTGATAAAAATTGTACTAGTTTAAGTCAAATTGCTGCCCAAAGGGGAATAACCTGGAAGTTTAGTCCCCCAAGTTGCCCCCATTGGGGAGGGATTTTTGAAGCGGCTGTGAAATCCGCAAAGACCCACCTCCGCCGCATTATCGGAGAAACGGCTCTAACTTTTGAAGAGCTGGCCACAGTGTTTTGTAAAGTTGAGGCGGTCCTCAACTCTCGTCCTCTCTGTCCGCTATCTCCAGATCCAAATGACTTGGAAGCTCTCACCCCTGGTCATTTTTTGGTGGGAGGGCCGTTGAATGCCCTGCCCGAATACCCGTGGAAGGATGAACGCGTATATCGGTTGTCGCGTTTTCAAATGTTGCAGCAAATGAGCCAGGACTTTTGGCGTCGCTGGTCGCTTGAATATTTGCATTTGCTGCAGCAAAGAGTGAAGTGGACAGACAGGACTGAGCCTCCCAGGGAGGGTGATTTAGTATTGTTAAAAGAGGCAAATTTGCCCTCATTGCTTTGGCGACGAGCTCGCATATTACGTTTGATTCTTGGCGGAGATGGCACTCCGCGTGTGGCTGAGGTGTTGGTCGACGGTTCGATTTTGAGGAGAGCTGTGACCTCTCTCGCCCGCCTTCCCGTAGAGTAAGCTAGCGGTCTGCTTCTCAGACCGGGACGGGGGGATGTTTGTAATAAAATCTATGTTGTTTTGTCCGTTCGCCGCCGTAATATTCTAGCGCGTGCGGTAGTTTCATATTAGTAGCGTCGTCGCCCGCTCGGCCGGCGTCGGCAGTCGCGAGCGACCATTTTGAATTCAGTATTGTTTGGACATCGCGCGGGGAGGCCGCGCCGCATGAAATTGCTCGCGTGAATGGCATGGCGGACGGCCGCCATTTGTCCTGACATATCGGTTTGATTTTAATACGCGGAGAGATCTCGCGTCTTTTGCTTGTTAACTAGTTTGAGTTATATTTGTGAATTTCCTGTTTGTTAAATAACTATTGAACATTTGTGTTTGTGAAACCTTTTACTTTGACTGTTTCTTGTGAGATGCGAAACGTGGCTGCCTGGGGACGCCGAAATCTGTTGCCGAGTGGAACTGCTAGACGGATCAGGTATTTTTTCTGGGGATTGAGATCTCATGGGGTAGGTTGGGTGATTTAGGGAACAACCCCCTCCTCTTCCGAAGACACTCGAAGTTGGATCCGAAGATTAAGAAGATTCAGTTTGGTAAGTGGTTTGAATTGTAGTTATTAAATTAGGTTAGTATATAGGGCCCCGTAGCTCCCTATATAAGCTACGGTGGTAGCAGACTGCGTATAGGTTAGGTTAGATTCTAGTCGGACAAGCGTGGTGTCGCGTGGAGATTTTTTCCCGGTACTTATTTTTACCGGTGGTTTTTTCCCGGTGAAGTTCCGGTACAGAATTCTTCCCGCCGCTTCGTTTGTCCGGATTCTCTGCGCACATTTTCTGGTAGCAGAGCGTAGTTGTTCTGCACAAAGATTGAACTGACATTACTAGATAAATGAAAATAAATAGTAGCTATTTGTAAATTAAGTAGATGAAAAACTAATAAATACTTACGTCGTTCCAACAAATTTATTTGTCGTTTCATTCAAGCGAATAAATATAATTTCTTCAAGAAATAATGAAAAACATTTCTCTAGTAAACAAGTCCATAAGACTGATTTCTATTTCGTCCTGTCCAGACATAGTCTTTCACCACGAATTTTAAAGACGATATAGAAAAATATATTTGGAAAGTAAAGCGATCATTTCGACAATATTTTTTTTTAAATTATATTTCCTTGGTTGAGATCTACCGAATATTCGGTTATAGTTCCTGTAACGGCAAGTTGTTACTTATTATAAGTCGGCATACTGTTACTTATTCTGTGGTTTCGATTTCAACAAATATTCAGCAGAAACTCGGCGGTTGGTTATCTTCAGGAAAGTTAGCTGTTCATCACATCGTCATAAACGGCATTTGCGACCAGGCAAAATCAGTAGCGAAGTTAAAATTAGGGTGGATTTTCCTGCGCGTTAACTTATCAATCTATCGCTATCAATACAAAGATTAATTATTCTCGCTCAAGTCCATGGATACCAGCAACCCAATAAGACTTGCTGAGTTGCTATCGTAGTATCCATGCACTTTCCTTATCATTGATGCGTTGCCAGCTGCTGTTTGGTTTTTAACTCCATCTATAGCACACTAAAGGGTTTACTTTTCATGTTTTAAACTAATAACTGAAATAGTCCATCTCATGAAAATTTTAACATCTAGAGAATTCATTAATAAACGAATTAGCAAAACATTAAAGTAACTCGGCAACTTAGTTTGTTTTCCGAGCGGAGTTCAACAGAGACTGATCTTAATCAGACTAGAGCTGTTTAAACTTGCAAATTGTGCGTCCTTAGATGATATTGTAGCACCTGACAAGGAAACAACAGTTGGATAAGTTAAAATTATATATCCACTAGCTATTGCTCGTGGCTCGTAAATTATCTTTGTTTATGTGATTTTTTATACAAACTCTATTTACTTACTTCAATTTCAGCCTTCTAGGGGATTGATTTTGTTTTAGGAAAAAAAAAAGTATTTTGACCTTCTACTGTCTTCTCTACTGTTCAGCTGTTAACTCATGACAGACAGGCAGATATGGGAAAGAATACTAATATTATAATCATGAACGTCTGTGAAGATGTTTGGAACAAACATCCTAAATATCTATTGAAATGATTTTAACGGTAAAGTTACAGTAAAGTATACGGGTACATACATACATAGAATCACGTCTTTATCCCTTACGGAATAGACAGTATCAAGAGTCGTGAGACTCGAAGGTAGAGTACACGGGTAGAGTACCTAAAACCTGAACCATTATTTCCACGTGAGCACAGTCGCAGCTTTTTTTTTTTATTAGAGTTTTGAGTGCGTTTGACCTCAATCTTGCCTGATGGGAAGCATAGATGAGGTCTAGGATGGTATACGCAAACTCGAAAAATGCCTATTCACTCTTGCCTTGAAAACCCCTAAATTATATTTGTCGGGAAACAGCGACGCGGGAAGAGAATTCCATACCTTAGCGGTTCGCAGCTATTCGAAGTGTACCATATGTGCTATTCCAGGATTCATTCAGGTGTGAAATACTAACAAACATAATACAAGCATCCAGCTATTCTCACAAACTTGCTCGTTTATTAATAGGATTTTGCTCCCAGACAAGGATTCGTAGCACAAAGATTTGTAATGAACAGTAATAAATTCCATTAATAAAATAGAAGCTAGGAGAGAAAGATGTAGGCCAACTGAAAGAGAAGGCAGGCGTCGAGTCGTATCAAGACCTTAAATGTAAAGTCGATAATAGAGAGGTGTGGCGTATACTCCACCGACAAGAGCCCAGCTCTTAAATGAAATGAAGAAGAAAGAAAGAGGAAGGGGTTATATAGATAGATCAAATAAAGACGAATGCAAAAGTAGTGGCGTACGAATTAAACAGATAATTTAAGATAGAGAGGCATGTAGAACACAAGAATATATTCATTAAATAAAATTCAGTTGATGTACTAGTTTACATACATACATACATATTATCACGCCTGTTTCCCGTGGAGGTAGGCAGAGACTAGTTTATTAAAAGTTTATTACATATACTCAAATTAGAAGACCACTCATGAATTTTTCTGAAACTATCATGAATAATACTTTTCGCGAATAGCGTTCACACTATGGTTACAAAGGCAAATTCTTTAAAAAAGATACGTCATATATTTTGTCAATCATTAACTAATACACACGACAACAGTTTACTAATCTCCCGAATAGTAATAGAAAGAGAAATCAAAAGGACATTAATACAATGGTAATAGTACTTATTTAATTATAGTAATTAGTGCCCGTATAAAACATTGTGAGGTTGGTTTTATGACATATTCCAGTGTGTGGTTGTGAAGTGTAACATCAAAATGAACTGCCTGGTACGTAAAAGCTTTTATTTCGTGACAATGATAAATTTGCTATGTATAATCTCTGGTTGACTATCAGTGACTGTTTTCGTTACTCGACTTGTATATTTGGAAATTGATCTTTATCTATTAATTCCTTTTAAGTGGTGATTGATGCATCATGAATGATGAAATCATGACTTAAAGTAACATGTCAATGAAGATAATTAAAAAATGAATCATCTAAAATTTAAATTCCCGAAAACTTTGCATAATTTTGTCAAATTTCTTTTGAGCAATCTGAGCAATAACATATTTTCTTATTTCAGTCGATCGTCCTCTTAG
Organism: Ephestia elutella; assembly: GCA_018467065.1. Lineage (NCBI taxonomy): Eukaryota > Metazoa > Arthropoda > Insecta > Lepidoptera > Pyralidae > Ephestia > Ephestia elutella. The sequence goes on along the minus strand of CM031590.1, from coordinate 11,550,697 downwards.
CCTGCGTTGTGGCTTTCGCCAGCGCTTCACCATACGGGGGCTTGGGCATGGGTGGCGGCTTTAATAGAGGCCAGAGCTTCGGCAACCAGAACTATGGCTCAGGCAGCCAGGGGTATGGCCAGCAAGGCTACCAGCAAGGCGGCTCTTCGCATGGACATGATAGAGGACACAGCTCTTCTGACTTCACCCAGGTAACATTTTTTATCATCATCTAGAGTCGAAATGGCAAAACTAGATTATCTTTGACCAATAAATTTTTTATGTAACATAGCTGGAGATAACTCTGTTATAACTTCATGTAAGCCATCAATAATAGCATTCAAACGTGTATAGTTTCCCGTGATGTAGGCAGAGCAGACTTTGGCTTTCTACTTGCCAAGATAGCTATTGAGCACAGCTTTTACATAAGGAGAGAGATAAGTTATCTAACTGATGGTAACGAGTCACTGAAGGCTTATAAAGGTTAGGAAACTCGAAAATTAATAAGAAACGAAACGAACAATCAAATATAGGCTTAATAACGTGTACTGACAGTGAAAAGTTCCTTTCATGTGCTATTTTAAGTTGTCATTATAAAATGCATCTAACTATGGTCTTAAGTTCATATTTAAATCCTTACTTTATGAATTGAAATAAATTACTATCTCAGAGTCATCAAACTTCTAATTCTCGCGATGAAAGGTGCGTCTCTTAACGTCTGTCAGACATCAAATTCAAAACTTTCAAATAGATCGTCCATAAAAAATGACTAAACGTTTTCAGAATCAAAGTGGAGGGTCTTTTCAGCCATTTATTATTCAGCTTAACTTTGACTCTGCTATTAGTCGGAGGTTTTTAAGTGGCATAAAATATTACTCTCGTTTACCTCAAGAAAGTATTTTTTAGTAATTCTTATAATTTAAGTTTTAAGGAAACAAAAGATTTGCATTTTACAATGTTTTAGTTGTTATTATGTCATCATTAAATTATAGGTAATTTTACAATTCTCTAAATTTCATAAGACAAAGAATTAGCTTTCTTCTGACTCTTTGATATTGGTGATCACCCCATTTCTTCCAATAATATTTCTTCTTGGTTGGTTCTTCTGCAAATTATTATTATTTTTGACCATAATTTAACGGACCCAATCCAATTCTTCTTATTTAAGTGCTCTTGTCGATGACAATGTAGATTAATGACCCTTTTGGTTGAAACATATTTTTGTTAGAGGCTTTTTTCGTTGGCCCTTATAACCCAAATATGAAATTCCAGATAACCCACGGCCACACGAGCTCGGGCCACGACGTAGGCGGCGGTAGCTCCTTCGGCGCCGGCGGCCATAGCGCCGGCGGCTTCAACAACCACCAGGGCGGCTCATCTAACTTTGGCAATGGGTTCAACTCCGGATACATGCCTTACAAGTCCAAAGAATAGAGTCGAATAAAATTTTGTCAAACATTTAACTGTCTTTAAATTTTTATTGATTATTATTTTTGTGGAAATTACTAGTAACTTCTTCTTTGCAGTGTCGACGAAATAGTACTTTCACTAACAATAAACCAGACAAATAAAAGATCTTCCTCATTAAATAGAGAGTATTGAAGTAGAAGGTATTCCCTGTTCCCATAAAAAGTATACGAAATATTTTGACATTAATAAATCCTTACTTATTTACGTACGAGCAAAACTGAATTGCTTGTGCTTTTTTATCAAACTAAGTAAATCTATTTTTCAATTCGTCCTCTCCAGTCCACTTTCAAGAAAATCCTGGGAATATTTTTTAAAAAATCCGCAAATTTTCCGAGCTCTCCAAGGCAACGAATTTCTTCGCCGGAGCTTTTTCCTGTAACCTTATTTCGTACCTGAAACAAATAGAAAGTTCCTTAAGACCACTGTATAAGGCTGGCTAAGTGAGTTACTGAATTATTCGAGTCTACAAACTCGAGTTTTCAAAGACTGTTTCTTAGGCTCTTTATTTATTTACATAAAAAACTAGCCGGGGCTTCGCTGGCGTGGGAATTTCGGGATAAAAAATCCGTATATGTTACTAAATTTGATGCAGTTTTCACAATTGTATTGCTAAAGTCTACGCTGCAATAACTAATCTACTAAATTCCGCGCGGACGAAATCGCGGGCAGAAGCTAGTTTACAATGCAAGAATTAGGAAGGATCCCTTCAAATAAAGTCTCTTTTTATCAATACATATAATAAAACTGTAACTCACCTGTGTCTGTACATAGCAGATATTTAAGAAAAAAAAACTATGAGGGGTCTTTATAGAGCCAATAGAAGTCAAAACTTTTTTTTTTAATTTTTTGTCTTTCTGTCTGTATGTTTGTATGCACATCACGCAAAAGCGACTGGACCAAATTTGATAGGGTTTTCACTGTTGTGTTGTAGAAGGTCTAACTTAAAATCTGGCGTAGGTTTCATCTTTATATAGGATACGTTGCTTAGAACCTAAGATATGCGCGGATGAAGTCGCGGGCACAGGTTAGTACATTATAAATGTAGTAGTAAACGTGTTTATTGGGCCATTAGAGTTCACTTTTGTCCATTTGCACGGGCCCAAATAATGTGGAACCTGACCTTACAAGGGGCAGACGCCAAAATAAAGGCTTGACCAGTCACAATACCTCATTCTGCGCAGCCATATATGAATCACTGGCACAAAACATCTAATGATACAGAAGCATAACTTCTTTATTATAGAGAGTGTCATCATTAACACTGGTGTCAGGTTTTTCCATGTCGCCTAAAGGCATCTGACATGACTTTACGGTCTATCGCCATCTGGCGTCAGTAGATACATACTCGGTCACCCCGTGTGCAGGTTTCGTGGAAGCAGGTGTAAAGTATAACTTACGTGTGTGTACTTTTCTTTGTAAGCTACTCGTAAATTATTTTAATCTTTTGCTTTGAAGTTTTATGAAAACTTCGAAATAACTTTGTATTTTTATTTCATTACTAGCTTTTGCCCGCGGCTTCGCCCGCGTGAATTTCCCACGGGAACAGTGCTTTTTCCCGGGATAAAAAGTAGCCTATGTGCTATTCCAGGTCATTATCTACCTCTGTACCAAATTTCATCGAAATCCGTCCAGTAGATTTTGCGTGATTGAGTAACAAACATCCTCACAAACTCACAAATTCACAAACTCACAAACTCACATCCAAACATTCGCATTTATAATATTAGTATGGATATATCCTTGATTTGATTACGTTTTTTTCTTACATTTCCATAATCTTCATAAGAATAACTATTGGCACCAAAAGTATTTTATTTTATTTGGGAAACTAACAGTTTATCATAACTAAGTAAAAACTTAAAAAATCTAAGTAACTATTAACAAGTTGTATCTCATGTAATTTTGTGTAGCTATCATTTATGAAAATATGTTTGTTTAGTTAATCTATGTTTTCATATTTTTTGACAATGTATCAGCGCTGCACTCTCCATACTTTACGCCAGTGGGTGATGTCACCAAGGCAAGCACCCGTATGCCGCATGCCGTATTGGTTACTATGTACTTTCACCATTGTAGGTTTTTGTTTAAGAATGGCAATGTTGCATGGAAGTAGCTTAAAATTATTGTGGCTAATATGCTGTATATGGTTCGAGACAGCTTGTATTCCTTGATTTATGTAAGGTAGTTTGCATTGTGCACCATATTGTTTTTTAGAAAAAAATACGTGCTGATTTCGGATTCTTAAATACAAAGATATAAGGAGAGCTTACTTAGGTCTCAGCTGAATGTTGATGAATGAATGAATCAAACAAAACGATTTTAGAAAGTCACAACATAATTATCAATAAATCAATATATACAAAATTCTTGCGTTATTGACAGAGTGACTGACAGACAACGCACAGCCAAAACGACTGAGCGTAAGAAGTTGAAATTTGGCATGTGGGTTTCTCAGGGAGTGGTAGGGAAGCATTAAGAAGTATTTCTCGAAATTCCTACAAACTGAAACAAACATAATTTTTATACGCTTATGATGAAATGCTAGATGACACGTAAATATTGTTATATGTTATACTTGTATACTTAGATCTCGTGTGTGGGTCGAGTCAAAACAAACCGATTTCACAAAATGACGACATGGCACCTAACAATCCATCAACGTGAAGGCGGTCGATCAAAACTAGGATTCCCCGTGGTACCATTGATCATCGTTGTAACGAGCTCAAAACCGTGTACAGTCAACTACACGACATGTTCAGCATGGACTCTAAGAGGCGGTAATAGCGGTGAATTTGCGATGATTGTTGGAAGGTTGGTGTGGCTAGCTGTACCGACCTCAATCTCGACTGGTCGATAATTTTAATGGAAAATCACTGATTTTATGTTCCCCTTGGTATAAACTCCGGTAATGTTGGATCTGACTTGGATTGTAACATATCTGTGTTAAATTTTCGGTTTAACTTATTTTATTTCGAAGAATACACTAAAACTTATATGTATTGTAAATCTTAAAGTATTTGTCTGTGAAGATATTATTTGAACAGAAATAAAATATAACCAACGTCTAACATGTTTACATAGTTATGACTGCGGGAATAAATGGAAGGAAAGGATGTTTGCTTCTGTTTCTCACGATAATCATTGAACCAATTTTTATAGAATCATGTACAAAGATAAGGTACAAAGTGGACTAACACATAGAACACTTTTATGGCAAAATTCCCATGGGAGTGACGCCAATGGTGGCAGTTAGTATCATCATAATCATAAAGGAAAGGGAGAGAAAATAAGGTGTAGCATATTAAATAAGTACTATTATCTAGAGACTATTACACATGTTTACTATACACCTCAAGGAAAATAAATTGCTCGTATAAATTGCTGAAACCTACTAGAGTGGCGAGGTAAACGCTGAGAATTTCTTGGTATTTGGGGCAATTTGAACAACTGCGTCTGTAATTTCAGAATTGTTTCATTACGACCTCACCCTAGATTGGTCTTTATAGACCATAAAATGTATAAAGAATTATCTTGTACGAAAACTTCATTTCTTATTTATTATAGTGCTAGCTTTGTCGGAGGAGTCAAGTCTCACGCCACGCAAGAACAAAACATTACTCAAACACTCAGTCCTAAAATACTTCACTTTTGAACTCTCGTCGGTTAGGGCTTACACAGGTTAGACCTAAATATATCAGGTATGTAGTCAGACAGGTAAAGTCTCCATATAGCTGGCGATGACGTCACACCGGCAGACAGCACTGCGACAGTCAGACATTTATAGATCCAGTTTTAGAACAGGATTTACATTGATGTTGACATTTTTAGGACTAAAGCTTAGATACTGGAACGAAGATTCATGTGGGGTGGGCAAAGCAAAAAAACTTACATAGCGAGAAAACTTTTTATGAGAGAAAAACTTGTCAGGAAAGAAACGTCAACTGATAAAAGTGATGAAACCAAGGAAACTGCTCGCAAAAGAGATGCTAATATTGCGGACTAACCACAATGTAAAAATACGAAATGAACATGTATGAGGAAACATGAAAGTAATTGAAGACTATTGGACTAATAATGAGTATTAGTCATATCTAGAGATCAATCAATCAATAAATTTAAGAACTTCGTTCTTGTCGGTGGAGTAATTTCCATGTATTCCTGTCTTCTTCATATCTAGAGATGGGAAGATAAAAATCAGAAGAAAGACGTTAAATATGGAAGTGAACAGATTTAGAAATGGGGAAGACCAAAGCATTATAAGAAATGGAGAAACTATACTAGCTAATACTATGCTGACCAAAATATAATAAAACCATAGTCACGTTGATTAAAAACCTGCAATGTCATAATCATAATCCTAACAAGACTGGCAACCATAAAATATCCATCTAGTAGAATTAACTAATAATAATCTAATAAAAATATGTTGTACAATATCATGGCCTGAACTTGAGCAATTAATATTTTACAACCCTGTGAATTGGATTCCTGTTCTATTTACCAGAGCAAATACTGTGAAACTCGTAAAACCTGACATGCCAATAAATTAGTTCCAGCAAACAACACCAGGTGGCGCTGCGCATAATGGCGGACAACTAAAACAGGATCGCGACAATTAGAAGGATTAGAAAGGTGATAAATAATGTATTGCACTGTTTGCACATCATCTTATTCAATCTTTATTGTTGTCTTGGATGTTAGATTTACTAATTTTGCTCAGAGGTTTTAGTATAATGGGAATTTTGTGATAGAAAATACCCTATGTGTTGCTCCAGGTTTTACCCTACCAGTGTATTAAATCATCTAAATTCGTCCACGTTTTAGGTTAAGAAATATAGAAGGCAGCCATTCGTCAATTTTTTTATGATTCCATAAATATTGGAGTTGGAATTTCGCTTTTGTTTCTAGTTTAAAGATACAGCTATTAAAAAACTAAATTAGTTAATTCTTCATCGTTTGTATTGCTACAGCAATGGTTTTGGCATATTTCTAGCTGAGCTCGCTTACTAAAATAAGCTGAAAGTTAATATTTATAGCTCAACAAAAACCTAGAAACATAAAGCTCATTACCAAGTCGACTTTCATATCGTAAAAGCTAAGCTCACACATTGTTGTCGCCTCGGCGAGGCATCTTTGTGACCACAAAATAATGCCGCTACGGAAGAGTAACGCATATCTGTTGATGTTAATTACCCCGTACGAACCTATATGTGGCGGTAATAGTATTAAATTCGCTATGAATTTTAGTAGGTTGATGTTGATACCATACTCCTTTCATGTGGTCACGCGCGCGTTGCCGACTCTGAACAAGTCTTTTCACGCCCTTTTTGAAGAACTCCATGTTGTATTCTCTAGGGAAAACCATAGCAGAGAGATTTCTTCAAAACCTTTGTAACCTGTGTGTATTCTCTGTTTTTTTCTCAGAAGCTCAGATTTTGCAAAGGATTTAACAAAAATATCTCACTCTTTGTATATCCTACAAAGTTCCATTAAATATCAGCATAATTCGCACTCAGTCATTACTAAAAGCGATTAAAAAAAAAAGCTAAAAGGATTTTTAACGTTATCGCTAATGAAGTAGATATTTTTAATGTTAGTTTGCCGAAGATCATGGTAGTCGTTCAGAAATACCTAGAAACGCATTGATTTTTGTACGTACCTGTACCTACCCATTGAATTTTTCTGTATTACATAATAGTTTTTATAGAATGCTAATAACATTGCTTTGGTGTGTACTGTAATAATGTTTTTATGTTTTTTAAATAAATAAATAAACCAAAGCTTCTCCCTGTTCTCTACTCCTTGGTAATTCTATTTCTTAACTTTCCCAATATTCTTATGTAAGGTCAGCACAGTATGTTTTTTTTATTGTAACAATTCTACATCCTCTTTAATTGTAAACGAGCACTCAAGAAGATGAAACGTCTCCACGATTCTAAGGCTCAGAAATTTACAGAATATACCTGCTGTTCACGACGACAGTGAAATAAACAGACAATTAGTGACTTTAAATTATGTATAAATAATCAGTGCAAAATAAGTGATAAGACAATAAGTGATAACAGTGTAGTGTTAGTATTATCTCTTATAAAAACTTTACGAATCAATGAGTAGATGATAGTTATGCGTGAAATACGTTTTGTATATTTAAATTTTCGTATTTTGTTTTATGTTTGTATATATGTGTATGTAAGCCTCTATTTACTGAATAAAGATTGATATTTTTGTTGTTTCATTTATAAAGAATAAGACATGATAGAAATACTTAGGTTTCATGTCAAAGTACTAATGTTGAGGTTTGCATATTTTTACACAAACACATTTAAGTTTACATACTTACTTTTTCACATAGTTTTAGGTCTTACTAGGTCATACACATAGATTTTTAGGATAAGTAAACACTAGGAACGCTAGACATAGACTGAGAAATGCGACACCTTGTGTCCGAGTATTTAAATGACCCCTCCCGGGCTGGGGTGCGGGGAGGCACGCCTACCCGTGTGTATTTATAGTGGGGATTTTCCAACGCATTTCCCAGGAAAACTAGCGTTCCTAGCACTTGGAAAATACTGTAAATAGGTAGCCTAGAGTAAGACCTAACTATTAGTATAAGTTTTATGATGTAAATATTAGTTTTAAGTATGTTTTTCAAGAAATAAAGTTTAGAGGTGCGCGGGGGAGCGCGGGACGAGGTACTGCCAGGCAATTGTATAAAAGCGCGAACATTACAAGGCCGCGCCAGTTCGTTCGATCGCGGGTTACAGTGCAAATCAAGAAATACAAGGAAGAAAGAAGCCCTGGAAGAAATCCCTGCCTAGTAGTGCCTGGCTCCCTCTCTCTCCACGTCGCCTTGCTGGTCTCTATGAAGAAAAGTGTTTTATTTTTACTATCCTGTTTCTTAGCGTTATCTTGAAACTCAAGCCTATACAGTCCTAAGTCAAGAATCCCCCCACCCTTCAGTCCACTGCTCATCAACGCGTCTCTTCACATCGCATGAACAGCGCCATTTGGGGGATCTAACGAGTGCGGTGCTGTTCATCTGGTCCTTCTTCGCTGGATCTACGCCAGTCAAGTCCACAAGTTTCAAGAGCTACGAAGCAGCGCAGGAAATATCAAGATGGTCGTCACACGTAGCCAGCAAGGAGATGAGAGGCCAGACCCAGGCACTACCCAGGGAACCCCGATCGACCGTACTCAACCAACGTCAGGGGCGCCGGCGAATGTCGTCCGCCCGCCCCCCGTATTAGAAGCGTTTCTGTCGTCCGCGGCTGCCGGCCGCACCTCGCCCCACGAAGAGTCGTCTGCAGACATCACTACCGAAGAAAGAAGCGTACGTGACCGTCAAGAAGGCTCAGCGAGGTCAGGCACACTCAGGCCTGGCGACACTCGGTCCGTCCGATCGGCGACCTCCCGCAAGAGACTCCTCGCGGAGTTGGAGGCCAAAGAGAGGATGGCCGAGCTGAAATTGAAAAAAATCCAGGCGGAAGAAGAGCTCCAGAAGCTACGCCTACAACGCCTCCAGATCGATGAAGAAGATGACGAATCTGTCGAGGAAGAACGAGAAGAAGAATTGGAATCGGTCCGGATACAAGAATGGATAAAGAGGACACCGCTCAAGGAAAATGATACTGCACAGCCGCCGCCCGGGGAGAAAAAAGAAGACGCCGAGGAAGAAGTGCAGCACACAGGAGATATTAAGAGACACTGTTTGTAATATATTGGGTAAAACTAAACGCAGGCGTTTCCTGTCGCTGCCGCCAGAGGGCGTTCGGGGTTTTCACTGCTCGTGCGCATGGCTCGCGGACGGTCGCCATTGCATTGCCCTATGCGATATCGGTTTGATTTTTAATACGCGAGAGGTTCCGCGTTCTTTGATTGCTAATTAGCTTGAGTTGTGTTTGTGAATTTCCTGTTTGTTAAATAACTATTGAACTTTGTGTTTGTGTACCCGTCATGGTGACTTTTTCTTGTGAGAGGTGAAACGTGGCTGGCGGTTCACATCTGGCTGTTCCCGAGTGAAACTACGGGAAGAAATCTATTTATTTGTCCTGGGGAATTGAGATCTCAAGGGTTAGGTAGGGTGATTAGGAATTCCCCCTTCCCGAAGATACTCAAGTTTGGATCCGAAGAGAAAGAAGATTTAGCTTGGTAAGTGTTTTTTAAGTGTAATTAATTTATAGGTTAGGTTATCATATAGGGCCCTGTAGCTCCCTTCATAAGCTACGGTGGTAGCAGACTGCGTTAAGTTATTTAGGTTTTAGTCGGGCAATCGTGGTGCCGCGTGGAGATTTCTTCCCGGTACTTATTTTTTACCGGTGGTTTTTTCCCGGTGAAGTTCCGGTACAGAATTCTTCCCGCCGCTTCGTTTGTCCGGATTCGCTCTGCGCACATTTTCTGGCAGCAGAGCGTAGTTGCTCTGCACATTTTCTGGTAGCAGAGCGTAGTTTATCTACCCTCTATTTGTTCGTTTGTAAAAAATAATTAATTGTTTGTAAAAATTATTAGATTTTTCTTAGTTTGTTTGTATAAGAATATTTGTAACCTTTTTTGTATTTGTTTGCGGTTTGTACCGTGCGTTCCGGGTTTGTGCCATTCTCATACCTACCGCGGTTCTTCGTGTAGTTGCTTGATTTTGTTGTTTTTTATTTACCTTTTGTTATTTTTTGTTTGTGACTTGACGCGATGGCGAAGGCCTCCAATGCTAGGGCGACACTCGCCAACGAATTGAGATGGTTTGTGACGGCCGGAGGACTCCTGTCCCGGAAGGACAGGGAGGGCGCCATACTGCTAAGAGCGGATCACCTCCACTCACGATTGATTAGCGCGGAAGCGGCCATGGCGGCGCTTACCGAAGCCGATCTTACCCCGGAGGCCTACGCAGGTCACATGGCGGACATGGACCAGATCCTGAGTCTGCACGATGATATCGCGGAGGCGGTGACCGCAATAAGGGCGAGACAGGCTGGCGGACCAGCCCCTCGCACACCTGTTAGACAGGAAGGACCAGCGGTTACTGGTCGGCTCCCCACCCTTCAGCTGTCCCACTTTGGGGGTAGGATGGAGGAGTGGGTAGCATATAAAAATATGTTTGAGTCCCTGGTCGTAGCACGACAGGATTTGTCGAAGGCCCAGAAGATGGCCTACCTCCTCTCCACTCTTGAGGATGAAGCGCGGTCGCTCATCCAGCACCTCCGGGTGGAGGACGACCAGTACGATACGGCTTGGGAGTTATTGAACTCCCGCTACCAAAACTTACGTTTGTTAGCGGATGCGCACGCCGCACAGTTGATGGCCCTGCCCAAGGTGGCCAACAGGGCACAGTTGCGCCTGCAGTTGCTCACGCCCGTTACAGTGGCCTGTAACGCGCTCCGCACACTGGGGCTGCCGGTGGACCAATGGTCCTTTTTGCTGGTGCACATTGTATTGGGCAAATTGCCCAATGACATCCGCTCGCGGTTTGAGCGCGAAAATGCGGAGCGGGATAGCACCACCCTACCAACATTCACTGACTTGGTGAAGTTTTTGGAGTTTGAGGCACGGGCTGCTGAGAATACCATGACGGACTCAGCGCCATCCAGAGCGCCTGAACGTAGGCCCTTGGAACCCTCATGGCGAGGAGGCCCCAACAGGGACGGCAACCGCCACCGCGTGGAGCTGGTGCGCGGGTTGCACACACGGCAGCAGTCGCGAGGGACGCGGACTGCCTGCAATGTGGTCGGATGGGCCACAGCCTGCTGCAATGCAGGGACTGGCAGGGACTGCCAGTACAAGATCGGCGCCGCATGGCAAAGCGGCATGAACTTTGCTTTTATTGTTTGGGCGGTCACTATGCACGTGACTGTCCCAGTGCCATACCATGCAGTGCATGCCGTGGGCGGCACCACGCGATGCTTTGCATGAACCGCAACGGGGATGGCACCCGGATGTTGAGGCAGGGGTCCCCTATGGGCGGGGGCGCTCCTGCGCGAAGCCCTCCACCACCGGACGGAGGACGCGGCTTCGCTCGTCGCACCCCCCTCGGGAGGGGGTCGCGTACCGGCGCGGGTCTTGGCGGACCGGGACCACGCGCCCCAAGGTCATGGCCAGTATGTGGCTGGCCAGGCCCCGGATAGGGCCCCCATGGGCGGGGGCCCTAGATCGGACGTGAGAGTGGGGACACCCCCTCCACGCGGGTTACCAATACCCAACACATGCAGCCGCAGCGGTTTTCTCCGCCGCTGCACGAGTACCCACGGCTGGAGTACCACCCGCCGTACCATAGGTATGGCCGGGCCGCGGGTTATGCCCCCTCAGATGGGGATGTGCACTCGCCCGACATATTATCCGGGTCAGTGGCGCCCCCTGGTTTGGAGAGAGTGGGGAGCCCGTAACTAGCTTGCTCCCTTGCTGGGACAGAGCCGCGGACGGTTCTGCTCCCTACCGCGGTGGTCCGCGTATGGGGTCGTGGGGGAAGCCATTAATTTGAGAGCTCTGTTGGACTCAGGGGCTCAAAGCAGTTTGGTTACCACTCGAGTGGCACGCCAGTTAGGTTTAGTCGTGGAAGACTCGCCTGTGCCACTTCTTGGAGTTGGTGGCATACAGGTGAAGTGTCTGACGGGCCAGACACTTGTCACCTTTTCTTCGCTGAAGTCCTCCACAATGAGGATCACGACTTCGGCTATGGTAATGGATACCATTGCGGGTTGGCACCCCTCGACAGACATACCGCCGGGTGTGTTGTCTTTGGTTTCGGGTCTGGATTTGGCCGACCCCTTTGTCTTTCATCCCGGCCCAGTGGACTTGCTCCTGGGCTCGGACGTATTGGGTTGGATTTTGTTGGGTACACAGAAGGCTCTGGGTTCGTCTTCACTGATGGCAGTGTCTACGATTTTTGGTTTTGCCCTGATGGGCCCTGTGTTTGATAATAGCACCGTGGAGGAGCCACCGGTCGTCGCATCTGCGTCCTTGGCCAAGACCATGCAAAGGTTTTGGGAGGTGGAGGAGCCACCTATGAGTTCCAGGATGGATCCGGAACACGCTGAGTGCGAAGCCCTTTTTCGATCGACCACGGAGAGGTTGCCCTCCGGTCGGTTTGTAACTAGGTTACCTTTTGTTGCCTCTCGTCCTAGCCTAGGGCAAAGTAGGGCGCTTGCGGAGAAACGACTGCTGTCCATGGAGCGACGCATGCAGCGTGACCACGTACTTCGCGATAAATATATTGAATTTATGCGCGAGTACGAGGATTTGGGTCACATGTGATTTGATTCTATTATTTTTATTTCTTATGTTATTAATAAATCTAAACATGTATGCAACTGATCTTATTAGTTTTGAAAAATTCGAATGTTTACAAAAAATGTCATAGAAAATATCAAACTGTTTGGATACATCTGTGCAAATGTTAGTTACTATGTTTTGAGTTTGTAAAGTTTTTGATGGCTCACTAGAGTCTTGACACTGAGGTATGTCCAGGGGCCACTGTGATTGATCTTGAGTTAACCAACTAGGACCGGTGAACCATGACTTACATGACTGTAGAGCGTTAGGCATTACACCTCTTGAGAGTAAATCTGCTGGATTTTGTTTAGTGTTAATATAAAACCAGTCATTACCTGAAGTAATGGTGATAATTTGTGTAAGCCGATTTGTAACATATATGTCATGTTTATGTTTGTATGGGGATTTTATCCAACTAAGCACTATAAGTGAGTCTGTAAAAAGATATATTTTATTAATACTAATTATTTCATTAAGTGTAGCGATAAACTTGTTAACCAACTGGGCCAAAAGAAGGGCACCACTTAACTCTAGACGAGGTATAGACTGTTGTCTTTTGATGGGAGCAACTTTGGACTTAGCAGTGACTAATAGGCAACTAGGTGGGTGATTGGGGTATGAAGCTTGTAGGTACAAGCAAGCTCCATAGGCTTTCTTAGAGGAATCACAAAAACCAATTAAATTTATAAAATTACAACATGTCTCCGGCTCGAGTTGATTGGAGCTCAACTGAGCATTATTTTTTGCCCCACCACGCGGTGGTGAAGGCCTCAACGGGCAAGTTGCGGACTGTCTTTGATGGGTCCGCACCCACTTCGAACGGAGTTTCGTTGAATCTATGTTTGCATTCAGGTCCCAAATTGCATAGGGATATAATTGACATCATCTTGAACTTTAGAAGACATCAAGTGGTTTTTGGTGCGGACATCCGGATGATGTTCCGCCAGACAGTCATACATCCTGAGGACAGGCGATTTCAGTTGATACTCTGGCGTGAGCGCCCTGAGGATCCTGTGACGGTGTATGAACTCAACACAAACACGTATGGTTTGAAATCTAGTCCCTATATCGCCATCAGATCATTGCTTGAATTGGCAGAGCGGGAACGGATCCGCTTTCCCCGTGGGGCTTCCGTGCTGTCACGTGACTTGTATGTTGATGACGTGTGCACCGGAGCCCAAAGTATTGAGGAGGCCCTCCTACTGCGGGATGAATTGATTGAAATATTGAAGACGGGTGGCTATGAGCTACGTAAGTGGTTGTCTAATGAGCCTAAAGTTCTAGAAGGGATCCCGGAGGATCACCAACAGAACCCTCACCTGTTTGAGGATGTGGATGATCCCAACAGGATAGCGGTGCTGGGCATGCAGTACCAGCCGCTAACCGATATTTTTACATTCCAAGTGGACTTGGAAATACCAAAGGTCTGGACTAAAAGAACGGTGTTGTCCGTAATAGCTCGTATGTTTGATCCAAGCGGTTGGATCAGTCCAGTGATATTCTCTGCAAAGTGTCTTCTTCAGAGACTTTGGACTTTGGGCGTCTCGTGGGACGAGCCGCTGTTTGGTTCTCCATTGGATGATTGGCTCGAGTTGTTTTCATCGATTAGGGAAGTCAATCGGATTGCCTTGCCCCGTCGAATATTGCCACCCGGGAAATATCGAGCCAGCCTGCATGGCTTTTGTGACGCGTCGGAGCGAGGCTACGCCGCGTCAGTCTATATGCGGACAGTTGACGCCGAGGGCCGGGTCAATGTCTCGCTTTTGTTAGGGAAGAGCAAGGTCGCCCCCATCAGGACTAGGCTGACTATTCCCAAGCTTGAGTTGAGTGGAGCTCACCTTCTCTCTAAATTGTTGCATCACGTTGCCTGTGAGCTGGCGGCCACGGTCGAGATACGAGACATCTTCGCCTGGTCGGATAGCCAGGTCGCGCTTGCATGGTTGCGCGCGGCCCCACATACCTTGGAGGTTTTTGTGGGAAATCGGGTTTCCCAAATCCAGAACATTGGAATTGATATAACATGGAGACATGTGCCGGGAGAGCTTAACCCAGCGGACTGTGCTTCCCGAGGTTGTACGGCACCAGAATTGGTGTCACACCCGCTCTGGTGGGGTCCAGAGTGGCTGATGGGATCAGAAACATCTTGGCCTGTCTGTCAGACAGATGTTACTTCTTTGAGTTTGACTGGGCTTCGTGTACATGCTGTAGTCGCTGAGACGACGTCGGAGCCGGATTGGCTACTTGCTCGGTATAGCAGTTTGGATAAGCTTCTGGGTGTTACCAGTTGGATTAAGCGTTTCATACACAATTGTAGAAACCCACAGGCAAAGCGGTTGGAGCCGATTGCAGGTGCAGAAGAGCGCCGGAGCGCATTGTTGCATTGGGTCCGTGTCGTGCAGACCGGACGGTTTGAGTCAGAGCTTCATATTTTGCGCGAAGCACGCGCTAAGTTGAAGGGCGCGGTCGCTCGTTTGAACCCGTACATCGACTCGGATGGGCTTCTTCGGGTTGGAGGCAGGCTCCGGAAGGCGGATCTTCCATATGAGACTCGCCATCCTCTGTTGTTGCCCAAGGGCGGACCCTTGGTGCAGCTTTTGGTGTCTGATCGACACATTCGTAACGCCCATGCTGGGTGCAATGCTTTGTTGGCTATTTTGCAACGCGAGTTTTGGATTTTGTCAGCCCGAAGAGCAATCCGTAGTGTCCTGTTTCGATGTATTGCATGTTATAGGTTGAAGGCATCCACGATGCAACCACAGATGGGTGATTTGCCCGCTGATCGAATCCGACCTTCGAGACCGTTTGACGGCGTTGGAACCGATTTTGCCGGTCCCTTTTCGATCAAGGCTTCTCCCTTTCGTAATGCCCGTATTGTGAAGGGCTATTTGTGTGTATTTGTTTGTTTGGCCACCAAGGCTGTCCATTTGGAGGTGGTATCGGCTCTGACTACGGAGGCCTTCGTCGCCGCGTTGGATCGCTTTGTTTCGCGTCGAGGTCTACCTTCCCTTATTAGGTCTGACAATGGCACAAACTATAAAGGAACTGTAAATTATCTTAAGGATGTTTCTGTGTTTATTGATAAAAATTGTACTAGTTTAAGTCAAATTGCTGCCCAAAGGGGAATAACCTGGAAGTTTAGTCCCCCAAGTTGCCCCCATTGGGGAGGGATTTTGAAGCGGCTGTGAAATCCGCAAAGACCCACCTCCGCCGCATTATCGGAGAAACGGCTCTAACTTTTGAAGAGCTGGCCACAGTGTTTTGTAAAGTTGAGGCGGTCCTCAACTCTCGTCCTCTCTGTCCGCTATCTCCAGATCCAAATGACTTGGAAGCTCTCACCCCTGGTCATTTTTTGGTGGGAGGGCCGTTGAATGCCCTGCCCGAATACCCGTGGAAGGATGAACGCGTATATCGGTTGTCGCGTTTTCAAATGTTGCAGCAAATGAGCCAGGACTTTTGGCGTCGCTGGTCGCTTGAGTATTTGCATTTGCTGCAGCAAAGAGTGAAGTGGACAGACAGGACTGAGCCTCCCAGGGAGGGTGATTTAGTATTGTTAAAAGAGGCAAATTTGCCCTCATTGCTTTGGCGACGAGCTCGCATATTACGTTTGATTCTTGGCGGAGATGGCACTCCGCGTGTGGCTGAGGTGTTGGTCGACGGTTCGATTTTAAGGAGAGGTGTGACCTCTCTCGCCCGCCTTCCCGTAGAGTAAGCTAGCGGTCTGCTTCTCAGACCGGGACGGGGGATGTTTGTAATATATTGGGTAAAACTAAACGCAGGCGTTTCCTGTCGCTGCCGCCAGAGGGCGTTCGGGGTTTTCACTGCTCGTGCGCATGGCTCGCGGACGGTCGCCATTGCATTGCCCTATGCGATATCGGTTTGATTTTTAATACGCGAGAGGTTCCGCGTTCTTTGATTGCTAATTAGCTTGAGTTGTGTTTGTGAATTTCCTGTTTGTTAAATAACTATTGAACTTTGTGTTTGTGTACCCGTCATGGTGACTTTTTCTTGTGAGAGGTGAAACGTGGCTGGCGGTTCACATCTGGCTGTTCCCGAGTGAAACTACGGGAAGAAATCTATTTATTTGTCCTGGGGAATTGAGATCTCAAGGGTTAGGTAGGGTGATTAGGAATTCCCCCTTCCCGAAGATACTCAAGTTTGGATCCGAAGAGAAAGAAGATTTAGCTTGGTAAGTGTTTTTTAAGTGTAATTAATTTATAGGTTAGGTTATCATATAGGGCCCTGTAGCTCCCTTCATAAGCTACGGTGGTAGCAGACTGCGTTAAGTTATTTAGGTTTTAGTCGGGCAATCGTGGTGCCGCGTGGAGATTTCTTCCCGGTACTTATTTTTTACCGGTGGTTTTTTCCCGGTGAAGTTCCGGTACAGAATTCTTCCCGCCGCTTCGTTTGTCCGGATTCGCTCTGCGCACATTTTCTGGCAGCAGAGCGTAGTTGCTCTGCACAGACACGACAAGACGGAAGAGGCAAGAAGGGAGACAGAAGAATGTCAAAGGAAAACTCTCCAACCTCAGCCAGTCGTGGATGTTGCAACCTTGGCCGCTACGCTGCTCAACGCCGCGCGTAGCAACCGGGAACCACCGAAGTACCTACAAGAACTTCCATTTTTCAACGGCAGCAGTAACGAGTGGCTAGGATTCCGGGCCGCCTACGAAAGTTCAAGTGGTTATTTTACGTCGACGGAGAACCTCGCACGCATAAGGAAGAGTCTGCGAGGCCCCGCAAAAGAAGCCGTCGGGTGTCTACTGCTCAGTCAACCCGACCCCAAGTCGGTGCTGGACGCTCTGGAACGAAGATTTGGAAGACCAGAAGCACTCATCCACGCCGAAATAGAAAAAATGAAGTCCCTACACAAGTTAACAGATAACCCGCGGGACCTATGTATTTTTGCCGGCAGCGTGAGTAACATCGTGGGTACTATTGAAGCACTTAAGAAGCCACATTACCTGTACAATCCGGAGTTGGCGCGCGTCGTGGTTGAAAAATTAACGCCTATTCTACGCAACAAGTGGTACGACTTTGCCGCCTCAAAAAAAGAAGAGACGCCGGATATCAAGAAATTATCAATATTTCTCAACGAAGAGGCCGACAAGTGTGGTGCTTACGCCCTGCCGGAAATAATAAAAGAAGAAAGAAGAAACTTCAAGAAAGAACGCACTTTCACCGTCAACAAAGAAGAAGCTGACTACACCCATTGTCCGACGTGCAAGAAGCAGCACAAGCTCACCGAGTGCGAATTATTCCTGGGGGCTACGGTCAACGATAGATGGGAAATCGCAAAGAAAAATCATATATGTTTTCGCTGTCTGAAAAGCAAGCACAGAAGATTCAACTGCAAAGCCGCACCGTGTGGAAAACAGGGCTGCAACATGCGACACCACAAGCTGTTACACCATGATCGACGCGAGCCGGCACCGCAACAACATCACGAAGCTGTGACGTCAACAAAGGAGATCACTACCGCGGCGTGCCATAAGTCAAGTCGTCGCGCCTATTTGAAAATTATTCCGGTGGTACTCAGCGGGCCGCTATCAAGCATCGAAACGTACGCGTTATGCGACGAAGGCAGCACAGTGACGCTCGTCGACGCCTCCATAGCAGATGTCATCGGCGCCGACGGCCCTAAAACAAGTATGTGGCTACAAGGCATCAGCAGCGAAATGCGACACGAAAAAAGTAAGTCAGTCAGCATGAAAATTCGGGGAAAATTCGCGTCAGAAGAGTACAACATAGAAGCCGCACGCACAGTCAACAGGTTGGACTTTGCGACCGAGTCAGTCAAAAAAGAAAATATGGAAGATTGCACACACCTAGAAGATATTATGGAAGAAATCGTGTACGAACGCGCCTCACCGAAGATACTACTGGGACAAGACAATATCGACCTTATTGTCACACGAAGACTGCGAGCGGGAAAGAAGAATCAGCCCGTCGCGTCCTACACACAGCTGGGTTGGGTACTCCACGGGTGCCAGAGCTCTCTCACTGGTACCGT
The DNA here is from genome assembly GCA_018467065.1 of Ephestia elutella. Classification (NCBI taxonomy): domain Eukaryota; kingdom Metazoa; phylum Arthropoda; class Insecta; order Lepidoptera; family Pyralidae; genus Ephestia; species Ephestia elutella. The sequence goes on along the minus strand of CM031590.1, from coordinate 11,531,982 downwards.
CGCCTTTTGTGGGAACATACAAGTTAAAAAGAACAACGAGGACATGGAAGAGATGATCAAGAACCACTTCAAGCTCGAGTCACTATGCATCGAGCCCAGGAAGCCAAGAGAAGATCCAGAAGAAAAAGCCCTCGTCACCCTACAAGAAAAAAGCCGACGTTTGCCAGACGGAAGATTCGAGACCGCTCTACCGTGGAAGGACGAGAACTTCGCTATACCTAACAACTTCATGCAAGCCGAAAGAAGACTTCACTCGCTGGAAAAGAAATTAGATCGCGATGAAGATTTGAAGAAAAAATATGAAGAAAGAATAAACAACTTGCTGAAGTCGGGTTACGCTGAGTGCGCGTCATCCCCACCCCCGCTACATCGTACGTGGTACTTACCACACTTTCCAGTAGTCAACGCAGCGAAGCCACACAAGCCTCCGCGCCTCGTACACGACGCAGCCGCAAGATACGCCGGTATCAGTCTAAACGACCTACTGCTCTCCGGGCCTGACCTTCTCCAATCACTGCCGGGGGTCATCATGAGATTTCGCCAACATCCGCACGCCGTGTCCGCCGATTTGAAGGAAATGTTTATGCAAATCAAAGTACGAGAAGAAGATCGCGACACGCTCAGATTCCTGTGGAGAGGCAACCGGCGGGAGGGACGACCGGACGAGTACAGGATGACATCGGTTATCTTCGGTGCAACGTCATCACCATTTACGGCGTTGTATATAAAGAACAGAAATGCAGAAGACTTCCAACAAGAATATCCTCGGGCGGCGGCATCAGTGATAAAAAACCACTACATGGATGATTATCTACAAAGTTTCGAAACAACGACCGAAGCGATCGAGATAGCAAGCCAAGTCGACTTCGTTCATAAGCAAGCAGGTTTCACACTCAACGGGTGGGCCTCAAACAACTCGGAGGTCCGTGAAAAGTTTTGTAAAAAAGGAGAAAGCAACGCAGCTGTGTCCATAGGAGGAAAAGAGACAGAAAAGACATTGGGACTACAGTGGAACGTCAATGAGGACTACTTCAGCTTCAGAGCTAACCATCTGAAGACACCTGCCGACATCATGGAGGGAACAAGAAGGCCTACGAAGCGGGAAGCGCTTAGTATTATTATGGCGCTTTTCGACCCCCTGGGCCTCATCTCACCCATCACTACGCCGGCCAAGAGAATATTTCAAGACACGTGGAAATACAAGATCGACTGGGACGACCCCCTGCCTGAAGAACTCGAGCCAAGATGGAGAAAATGGATGGAGAATCTGCGCAACATCGAGAGTCTACGCATACCCCGCTGCTACGACTACGAGCCAGTAACAAGACGTCAACTTCACACATTCGTCGACGCTAGCGAAGAGGCATACGCGGCCGCCGTGTTTTGGCGGCAAGAGCATTTCGACGGCAGCGTGAAAGTGGCACTCGCAGCAGCAAAAAGTCGCGTGACACCAACCCGGCCAGTCTCCGCGCCTCGAACTTCAAGCCGCACTGCTGGGGGCCCGACTCACACAAACGGTCATGGAAGAACACGAGTTTGAAGTGGAGAAAAAAGTGTACTGGAGCGACTCGCGTACAGCACTGGCATGGATAAGGGCGGAGCCCCGTGCATTCAAGACCTTCGTAGCGCACCGACTCGCCGAAATTGAAGAAACAACGAAGAAAAATGAATGGCGGTGGCTTCCAACCAAGGACAACGTAGCCGACGACGCGACGCGGGCCACCCCGGACCACTTCGACTCACAACACCGCTGGTTTGAGGGCCCATCATTCCTCAAACTCCCCGAAGCTCAATGGCCACAAGAAACGAAGAAAGAAATCCCTCAAGAGGCAGATGAAGAAAGAAAACCAGAAAAATGTCATATAGAAGAGCTGAAGAATGAAGAAAGAAGACATCCTCATCTCCCACGCATCGAAAAGTTCTCAAAATGGACAAGACTCATACGCACTACAGCTCGCGTGTTGCAGTTTATAAGAAAATTGAAGAAAGAAAAAATCGAGTCGACACACGCTACAAGAAAACGCACAAAGAAAGACAAGGACATTGACCCCAGCTGGTCAAAAATAAACAAGAAAAACGCACCGTCACAACGAGCCCCCCGCGCCTCCCCGCCACCAGTTAGCTACGTCGAGTTACCGGCCGACCTACTTATTCAAGCCGAAAAGCTATGGGTGAAAACAAGCCAACAAGATAGCTTTCATAAGGAAATACAACGTATGGAGAAGAATATGAAGCCAACGAGCGGCGACCGACTAGCAACACTCGCCACTTATGTCGACGCAGAGGGAATATTGCGACTACGCGGCAGAGTAGCGGCGGCGAGCGGCGTACAAGAAGAACAAGTGAATCCGGCCGTTTTAGACGGGCGTCATTACTACACACGCCTGTACATAAGGCATGTACATGAGAAGTTACACCACGGCGGCGTCGAAATGGTTGTCAACGAGCTACGTCAGCGGGCATGGGTCCTGAAAATAAGACCTACAGTGCGCGACGTCATTAAGTCATGCATCCCATGCAAATTCACAAGAGCGAAGCCGACGTGTCCGGTCACCGGGGACCTACCAGCTGCGCGTCTAGCCCATCACGCGCGGCCCTTCACATACACGGGCCTCGACTACTTCGGCCCCATAGAAGTCACCGTGGCAAGACACCGAGAGAAGAGATACGGCGCGCTATTCACGTGTATGACGTCGCGGGCGATCCACATCGAAATCGCTCACTCGCTAAGTGCTGACTCAGCTATATCGGCACTTCGACGCTTCATCGCCAGAAGAGGGTGTCCCAAGGAGATATGGAGTGACAATGCAACGTGTTTCAAGGCAGCCGACAAGGAGCTAGCAGAAGCAGCGCTCGACGGGCTACAGCACGAGGTCACGGCGCGTCACATCACCTGGAGGTACATATGCCCCGCCGCTCCTTTCATGGGTGGAGCGTGGGAGCGTATGGTACGAGCCGTCAAAAGAAGCCCTCAAGACAACACTGCACGAGAGATGCCCTTCGGACGAGACCTTGGCCACGCTGCTCATAGAAGTCGAAAACACGGTCAATTCGCGGCCACTCACACATGTCGCCGTGACGCCGGATGAGCCCGAGGCGTTGACACCCAACCACATCCTCATCGGTCCAAACTGCCACGTACCACCGCCTGGGCACTTCACCATGGGGGACCTGACAGCCAAGCAGCACTGGAGGCGCGCACAAGCACTAGCAGACGTCTTCTGGCGCCGGTGGGTCCGGGAGTACCTGCCTATACTCCAAAGCCGGCGGGAGCCCCACAACGCTGATGTTCCACCGAAGGTCGGAGACTACGCCCTCATCTGCGACCCCAACCTGCCAAGGAACACGTGGCCACGAGGCAAAATAGTACGAGTCTACCCGGGTGCGGACGGCGAGGTTCGCATCGTGGACATCCAGCTGAGCAGCGGCAACGTACTCCAGAGGCCAACGAGGAAAATCGTCGTGATACCAGGGGTATCGCCTCCGGCGACGGCGGGAGAAGTGTTCACGACGACAGTGAAATAAACAGACAATTAGTGACTTTAAATTATGTATAAATAATCAGTGCAAAATAAGTGATAAGACAATAAGTGATAACAGTGTAGTGTTAGTATTATCTCTTATAAAAACTTTACGAATCAATGAGTAGATGATAGTTATGCGTGAAATACGTTTTGTATATTTAAATTTTCGTATTTTGTTTTATGTTTGTATATATGTGTATGTAAGCCTCTATTTACTGAATAAAGATTGATATTTTTGTTGTTTCATTTATAAAGAATAAGACATGATAGAAATACTTAGGTTTCATGTCAAAGTACTAATGTTGAGGTTTGCATATTTTTACACAAACACATTTAAGTTTACATACTTACTTTTTCACATAGTTTTAGGTCTTACTAGGTCATACACATAGATTTTTAGGATAAGTAAACACTAGGAACGCTAGACATAGACTGAGAAATGCGACACCTTGTGTCCGAGTATTTAAATGACCCCTCCCGGGCTGGGGTGCGGGGGAGGCACGCCTACCCGTGTGTATTTATAGTGGGGATTTTCCAACGCATTTCCCAGGAAAACTAGCGTTCCTAGCACTTGGAAAATACTGTAAATAGGTAGCCTAGAGTAAGACCTAACTATTAGTATAAGTTTTATGATGTAAATATTAGTTTTAAGTATGTTTTTCAAGAAATAAAGTTTAGAGGTGCGCGGGGGAGCGCGGGACGAGGTACTGCCAGGCAATTGTATAAAAGCGCGAACATTACAAGGCCGCGCCAGTTCGTTCGATCGCGGGTTACAGTGCAAATCAAGAAATACAAGGAAGAAAGAAGCCCTGGAAGAAATCCCTGCCTAGTAGTGCCTGGCTCCCTCTCTCTCCACGTCGCCTTGCTGGTCTCTATGAAGAAAAGTGTTTTATTTTTACTATCCTGTTTCTTAGCGTTATCTTGAAACTCAAGCCTATACAGTCCTAAGTCAAGAATCCCCCCACCCTTCAGTCCACTGCTCATCAACGCGTCTCTTCACATCGCATGAACAGCGCCATTTGGGGGATCTAACGAGTGCGGTGCTGTTCACCTGCCTCGGGCGTAAAATCCAAGGTTTACGGACGTGACGCAGTAAGGACTGTTTCAACAATTAATCTTTTGATTAAAGATTCCATTAGGTTTGTTGCTGTTCGACTTCGATCCGCCATTTTGTTTTAATCAACTTGGAAATTTAATTCGATTGAAAAATGAAGGGTTTTTATACTATGTAAGTAATTTTTAGGCGGAGTTATAGATATTTTGTCTTTTTCATTTATAGATACACAATTACAATAAACAATCAAAATGGACCTGATGTTATGCAGCTTTTTATACATCTTTTCTTTAATAATTTTCGTTATCTTACTGTTATACTATTTATGGGTACACATAACTCTGTTCTGTTGTTAATGTTTGAAGCGTCTGAAAAGTTTTTCCTCAAAGTAAATTATCCAAAAACTCTCATAAGACTTGAAACGAAATGAACACAATAATCCGGATCCGGAAGTATGTGGATACGACGTCATTACAGGATGTCACCCGCTAAAAAGGGGATGATTATTTTCAACAAGTACTTAAATTTTGAACCTTAATCAAATGTACGTTGAGGTCGTGTTATTCTTAGACGTACATGACTTTAAGAAGTTCTGAAAAGCTAGGATTTGAACTCTATGCTATTGAATAAAAGGTGGTGCAGTTGTTGGACGTAAATCCCGCAATATGACGCTGGTGTATGTTTACACAAGAGATTGCTAGGTAACCTAATACAACCTCATTCTACGTCCTTTGAACTGGGTCTTAACTGCGGTTAAATTGCTCTTTAGTTAACTTACGACCACCTATATTCCGAGGGACGAGTTGACAAGTTAATAATTAAAAATTTATTAATTTTTTTTTAGCTATTTATGTTCCACTGCTGGGCAAAAGCCTCCCCTAATATTCTCCACTCATCTCTGTCCTTCGTCTTTTCCTTCCAGTTCTTATCGAATCCCTTCAGATCATCAGACCATCTCGTTCTTGGTCTCCATCTCTTCCTATAAGTCATCAATAGCATTTTGGAATATGTACATTCATTTTACTCAATCATCAGATCAACTCAATGTCATAATAACATCATATTTACAAAGCCTGCAAATTATCAGCTCGATCGGAAAGTGATTTGATTACAGACACATAACATCTGGTAACTCCACATATAATTCAGAATTCTAGAGGTGACTGAGAGCAGAGTGAAGAGCAGATTTATCAAGAAGTGGTGAAGGACAGTAGCTCTTTCATTAGAGACCAAGATTATCTTTACGGAGCAATTGCAATAAGTAGAAGAGAGCCACTGCACCACAAAAAAGTGGCAAATAACAACAAAACAGCAATTTTACTGTCACTACATAAAATGAAGACTGTAATGAAACCTTTAATATACCCCTACGCAACGGAGCTGATATAAGAAGTCATCAAAAAAACTATAAATACATTGATAGGGCACTGATAAATCAGTTATGTCTGTCTTTACGTTCACATAAAACTTTATTAAAACATAATCTCGCGAAAACGCAATAATTACGATCATGGATGGGTTCGTTTGGCCAAAAACGACTGATTCAGAGCGTTTCAGTCTTTCGACTTTCCTCGCGCACTGTCACCAATAGCATCATAATCATTTAATAACCAAGAAAAGCTACAAATTACAAGCACTGGAGCCTATGTGCTATGTAAAATCTTGCGTAGAAGAAAGATTCCCGGGCAAAACTAGTTCTTCAACGGAATATGAACGTTTGTGCCACGGTATAAGTTACGATTTTGTGTGGCGTTCGCTCCAAAATGAACATTCTGATAATACTTATTGGGCAGAAACTGGACATTTCTAAACAGCCCAGTTTCAACCGGGCTTATTATTCACCACAGAATATAGCTGCTGATGCGCTCGTAACAAAATCACCTTCACCCATATAGTGCCATATGCCGGTCATCGGCACTATTACTTCGGTGAACCAGTTCGAATGCAGACTCGTAATTTTTGAAGGAATTCATGGTGTATTTTGAAGTAGATTAGTAATTTAAAGACTTCTCTTCGAAGGTGATAAGGAGGCAATGGGCCATGATAAAGTAGCTGTTATCTGAATTTAACTTATAGGCTAAACTTTTAAAATAGTAATTTAATATTTTATCCAAACTTGTATGATAAGTCCCAACAAAAACTTTTATTTATCGTATACTTACAAGGATATTCATGCCAAGTGAAGGATATTACTGTACATTTCCCCGAGGTCTCCACAAAGGAACTGATGATACACTAAACCTGCGTGTATCAAAGGACTATTTTGTACTTCATTACACATCCGGATCCACCTTGATTCGGCTTTGTGCTCGGTGGATTGCGTTTCCGTAATTTCGGTATTTACCTGCAGAATTTCGGTTTTTATTTTTGCATAGAATAGGGATTTTTGCGATGTCATCACACCAGTAAGCAGTGCTAGAGGATTAGGAGGAGGAGTATTAAAAGATTTTGACACTGACAAAGGCAGTCTTTCAAAAAATGAAAATTTTATTGACTTGGGTGATTTGTATATAATATGTACTGGTGCCGCCATCTACGACGACCTTTTGCTAATATTCCCTATTGTTGTCAGTATCTTTTCGGGTCTCGAGAGGGATTAGGGATTTTCTGGTATCAATGACTTCTGCTCAATATGAAAGTATTGAAATATAAAACTTATTCTTGGGAGCTTATCTAGAAGAGCGTGTGAATTTGCAGCTTTAGATGTAGTGGTTCTTATATTGATCTCACCCACTGCATGTTCGCTTTAATGGTTTGAAGAAATAATACAAACATTGTTTAATTCTATTAACTCCAATAAGGAAAGGTAAAACGAAGAAGGGGCCTAGAAAGACCAAGACAGGGCTACATGAGGCAAATAAAGGAAAAAGTGAGCGTCGGGTCGTATCAAGAAGTAAAACAGTTGGCGATGGAGAGAGAAAAATTAAAAGAACTGACAACAGCCTCGCTCTTAAATTTGATGATGTAAACTCCAATAGATTTATTGGAGCATTTGAGCATTTTGCTTCATCCGAAAATCTTTTAGTATTAACATTATATACTCGCAGCAATCACTCTTTCATCCTAACATGGCGACCCTACCCATTTTAGAAAAAAAAGGACGAGTAACGTAAGTTAGGCTACTATTATACCACAATAAAAAAATGAGTCTTAAAAATAATATTTATTACCAAGCTTGTAACATAAAAAGACAGTATTTCGTAATCTAGGATGCTCACAAAGAAATGAAGCAACATGGTTTCATTTGAAGAAATCCTTTGTACAATAAAACGCTTGTAAATAACAATGGTTCTAGAATAGTACTGAGAAGTGAGTAAGGAACTAGCATTCATTTTATATTTGCAGGAACTGTAATCACAGACATTTTTAGAAATAAATAAAGAAACGTTGTTTTACCAAGAAATACTACACTTTTTGTTTGCAATGAAATTGAAATTTATTGGCTGGTTGCAAATCAAATCGCATTGGTCAGGAAAAGGGGCTTGTTTAGCGTGCTCAGCACTTGGGGCGAGCACAAATAAGTTTATCAATTGCACAGATAGTAAAACATACATACATATTATTACGCCTTTTTCCCGTGAGGGTAGGCAGAGACTAGCGATTTCCACTTGCTACTATCCTTGCAGATCTCTCTCGCTTCCTCTACATTCATCACTCTCTTCATACATGCTCTCCGGTTATGGGTGCTCCTAATATCTCCATTTTTAAGGAGGTCCGAAATCTGCTCGTAGTGTAAAACAAAATAACAAAAAAAAAAAGAAGAAAATGATTAAACTTACACTACTTAACTCTACACAAAATGAAAATGGAATAAATTTCGATAAAACCAAACAAGGGTGACCTTTTTATTTAGTCTTGATATTTCGATTTCTTTGAACGCTTTCCTTGATCTTTATTTTTCAACATCGCTTATTGACGTAAATAAAATTTAATTTAGCTAGGTTTACTTAAAACTATGCTATTTGAGAATACTCGTTCGTAAGTGTTCATTTAATGAAACTAGTTATTAATACAGTAAACACACAGACGAGTCCACAGGGAGCCCGACCTAGTCTAGTGCCTAAGTCCGGGGATAAACCCTGACATTTATGAATGGAGCAGTAATACTACAAAATTAAAACGGGATTAGTGTCCACCGCCAGATGGCGCCGCCTCATATTAGAGGTTTACCGGGAGTTAAACCTTTTCATGTGAAGCTTCTATATGGGTGGCCGTATGTTACTTGTGTACCCTAGGAAAAATCGATTAAATCTCAATACTGCAATAAACACTACTAAATGCGCCCCGGGGCTCCATTTCTGTAGGAACTGCGGGTTAAAAGAACCCCGTGTTCGGTCCCATAGGAATTTCAGGACAATACGTGGTACCCAATGTAGAAAACATTGGGTTTACTCTGTGATAGTAAGTCTTTTTTGTGGGTTAGCTCAATATGTGGGATTTGTCCTCGCTCGCTACATCGTAGACCTCATCTCTGTCCTCGGACAAGATTGTGGTCAAGAGCAAACCATAATAAAATATCTATAATAAAAAAAAATATATATATATTTATTATTCATTGGTCTCAACCCCTATAATTAATTAGAAAAATATAAAATTAAACGTAAAATGAAAGCGCCGTACAGCCCTGTAATCATGTAACATTTTCAACAGTATTACGGACCATAAAACGCCTGAAAAAAATAAGTAAAGACAACACCTGTCCCGTAGGCGATTATATATTAACAGTAAATTATAATTATGACAGACGACCATAAAAAATTCCCATGAAGACGAGTCAATTAAAAGTTTATTTTTGCGTTGTTGAGGAGTTATTGGGGCGAGGACGGACGGGTCAGTGGGTCGAGGGCCGCCCTTGAGACAGCATGCCTTGCCTTCGATTCTTGGGGTAAGGTGCCAGATTCTAGCCCTTGAGAACGGGATGTTTCTGATCTTTTTAATAGGAGTCGCAATTTTAACGGATGGTTAAGTGTGACTAAATCGTATCCAGGGTACACGAAAGCACAAAGCGGGAATTGCTCAACAGAATGAATGGACATGTAATTTTTTACGCATATGCAATGCATCCAGATAATTCAGATGACAACAAGCAAAGCTTTATTAAAAGTAACGCTGTAAACCAAAACACACTATTCTATAATCAATTGAAAAATGACAGTAAAAAATATGAAAAATCAGCTTAGTTACCAGTAATTTAGTTACTGGCCGTATCACTGCTCAAAGTGCTCAAGTCACCCACACAGTTTGCGTGACTCGTCAGAAAGCTTCCATTCAAATTGATTTCACGAAGGTTACGTCATCTGTCTGTTCGTCTGCCATGCTTCATCGTTACATTGAAGCTATAAAATTAAGAAGTGAATTACAAATTGGTACGACTTAGTCAAATGAATCGATCAAGGGATTGGGGATTCTTGTTATAGGTGATGAGCTAGTAACCTGTCTACATCTGAAGCTCCATTTAACCAATAAATCCTCTATATATATATATATATACCGCTAAGCGTGCCCTTCGAGTTTCACGATTCTTGGCTCTGTATACTCCGTAAAGGATAAAGAAGTAACTTTGTATCTGTATTTATATGAAATTTGCTATCTTGATAACTAGTTGCAATTCGGATCTCCACTTCTACAAGAGAATAAAGTCGTCAATTACTATGAAGGACTATATAACAAACACAAAACACATCTGTGTCCAAACATGAAGAGCATTCACAGCCAAGATATGGCGGGCATTAATATCGATAAGCATCCAGATACCTTGCCACAAAATAACGACGTGACAAAAGGGGAACAAATATGCAAATCGTTTATTCAGAAATAAGCCCTTCATAGGCGCTCTTACATGTCAAATTATATAACTTTGTATTGTATTATTTCGAAAGCTACAAACGACTAGCATTTCGGAACGACCACCGCTGAAAAAAGCAACGGATGAAACGTGGATGAAACTCATTATACAGTATTGGTCGCTATCATGATAGAAAGTCAATATAGAAACATATCGTATAAGAATAGGTGAAGGAAAACATCGCGAGGACACCAGCACTCATTTTTTTTTTAATAAACTGGGTTTGCTCTTGACCACAATCTTCCCCGAGGACAGAGCTGAGATCTACGGTGTAGCGAGCTTACACATAAGCAGCCTATTCACTCTGGTTTTGAAGAGAGATAATTTCATGATTTATCAGCTAGTATGTGAAGCGGAGAAGGCAAATGGCATAACCATGCACTCCGTTAATATTGCCAAGAAAGTAATTGCGTGTGTTTCTTTTCACGTAATAACAGCTACAAGAGCTTAGGCTCTTAAATACAAAGAAGTCACATGGTCAAGTATAACTTGCAAGATATTTCAGAAAGTTTGGTGGCTTCTGTTCCTACCCTCATTTTGAAAAACCTCCGCTTAAGAGGGTGAGGCATCTGTGAAATCTTTTACGGCCGTTTTATTGAGATATTTGACGTGTTGAGTGTCAGAATGTTATTGCCATATCAAAAAAATTGGGGTGCAAAATATGTTATATCTGCCCTCAACGGTTGGCGACTGAAACAAGTGTAGGTTTAGTTTTTCGGGCAAGAATTCTTTGTCTGACTGTTTTGTAAGTTTAAATTTATTTACAGTAATGTTAAAAATTATATTTTTTGAATAAAGCATATAATATGCGAGCTGCTTCTCTTACCGCGCCTTTAAATTCTCAAAAATATATATAAATAGGTTCTGTAGAACTTTTATATTCACCTGTATGTATGCAAACTAAATAAAATTTTCCACGAACACACATCACCGACAACAATACGCTGTCGATTTGCAGAATTCAATTCATCAGTATTATCATTTGAACTACAGGAATATGTGAAAATCGGAGTAAGTACTATGAAATGCTATGGAAAGAATTCCGAATGTATTTCCATTGAATCCTTTTCCACATGAAGCTTTTAATCCTATTAATTTTATTTGTGTAAGCAAAATATATAAAATCCGTTTTTTCCTATTATGTAAACAATCTTACCATGTCTTTTTTATTATTTTACAAAAATATAAATTAAAATAGACTTTTTAGGAAATTACTTTCGTGATTTATAAATGTTTTACCTTAGAATGTTTAGGTTTGAACTAATATTGGATTTATTTTCAACAAAATTCAACAACTGTGAAGATTGTTTACATAATAGGACAACTAAGAAAAGACGGAGAGAAATTACAAAAACGAAAGTTTCGACGAGTGTTTGTTACTAAATTACGGCAGAATGGCTGGACGGATTTCAAATTTGGCATAGGTACTTCCTGGACTCCTCTATTCCAAAAGAATAGCCTGTAGACTACCTTTTATCCCGAAAATCCTACAGGAGCGGAGCCCCGGGGTTTTGTTAGTTTCCAAAATATTCAACTGAAATCTTTTGAAAAAAACATGAGTAATTCTGAATTTTTTCGCATTAGTATGACTCTGGCGTTGCGTAATCCCGGATTTCTGACATAAAACTATATTCCCGGCTTCGGGTCTGACAGGCCCCGCTAATTTCCCGCGGGAGCCACCCTGATTTCGCCGTTTAAAGATAATCACCGCTGTTTCGGAAAACTATGCATATTGGCAAGCTATCGAGATGGGTCCTGAATGGGCTGGGATTTTTAGAGTCCTCAATTTGAAGGGTAATTTTGCAGGAATATCTGAGTATTCTACATAAATTATTTCCACGAAAACGTACGACTTTTGCAGTATTATTACGGTGGCGTTTCGAAATAAATGAATGGTTTAAATTATATTAATTTCCTAGAAACATGATAGGTACAGTTAACTGCATACTTCGTATTGAGCTCTACGCTATAATAATAAAGGCGAATTCGCAATGAATTGGACTAAATTGATGCACTGCCTACATTATGAAGGTTTTGATACTAAAGCAGAAATAGAATTTCGCAAACCCGACAATATCGAATCGAATGGACACCGGAATCTAATAATAATCGTCGAGTGAATCTGTGTGTCCATGTCCACGTAACCTGTTTGCTCGGATTGTTTGACTATCGGATGTTTGGTGTCGGAGTTATTCAAAATTGATTTGTGGACTCATGATGGTACTACTAACAAAAGAGTCGTCATCGAATTAACGAGAAGTAAATCTTATCAATACGGCTGTTTTCCAAAAAAAAAAAATCATCGCCTTCAGCAGGCAAAATCGTGAAATAACAGAATAAGCAGATTCAATCCAAGAGAGGAAAATTTGTAATCGCATGTGCTACTCACCGCTTGATTTAAAGTCGGTGTCAAGTTCAGTCATTTAATAGACAAACTAGCCCTCCTTATGAATGGAGAAGATCTTCTTCTTATGAATCCCACGCGGGCCCAATGCAGGTTGGTGGTTACGGCTTCATTAGCCTGATGAAGGTACTTGCTTCGGATTCGGAGGTCTAGATTAGATATATATATTTTTGGGGATAAACTAATCTTTTAGCCGCCTACTATATACACCAATGATTCAATTGATGTTCAATGGAGAAGGCAATGGCAAACCACTCCATTAACATTGCCAAGATAGTCGTTGTGTGTGTTTCATTCATATAATGACCACGACCCTCAGTCATGAGGAATACGCCTAAAGAAGGTATACCTACCAGGGGGGATCTTTGATAGGGAGTAGTGCACCGGCTCCAACAATCGCAGGCGCGTCGAACCATTGCGCCATGCCACCTCAATGGACTGCATGGTAAAGTCATCAATTCGTCATAAAATAAGATAATCACACAACCATACATCATAAGTCATACACTAACATAGTTGACCGTGAAGCTGATTGTGTCAAATTATTGTCCAGTTAGAAATGACATCACATGTAAACATTCGATAATAGTTTAATAATGTTTCCACAAATAACACAATTCGCACATTTGTATTTATTGATCAGATACATAGTCCATTCTATTTTTTTTTATAGTCATATTCATCATGGATGAGGATCGTGGTCACTACATGGAATGAAACATACGCAACGACTTTCTTGGTAATGGCCATTGCATTTCACACACTAGCTGAGAAAATCAACAAGGGGTCACACTGGTAGGATACGGGTAAAATCTCACTAAAATGTAGGTTTCTTTCATCGGAAGCAAGTCGGATGAGCCGGACTCGGTTTTCCTCACACTGCAAGATGACCAATGACAATACTAAACTATTGTTACGGCACTGACTCTGGCCTCTGTAGCTTGGATGCCCCATATCATTGATTCGGCTGTATTTACACCGCTACTTCTCGTTAGAAGAACATAGAAACATGTCGATCTGTCAAAACTTTACAGCTCTACCACACCCTATGCCCTACGGGAGCACCACATTTCTAAATTTAGATCCAATTAATTAAAGGTCATGTTCCACGCGCCGTTAGGCAAACACACGATACAACTCAATCCGGTAATTTAGTTTAATTTCCGTGGGACGGAGTAATGTCAAGAAATGTGTCACTTACAAGTAAGCTTAACTATTACTTTAATCAGAAATTACCACGGACGATATATAAAGACTTTACATTTCGTTCGGTTGCTAAGGCAATATGTAATTGAAGTTAAGACAGAATTCGAAGTAAGAAATGGAAGGCAGACAACTGATGGAAATGGAAAATACTCCACCGACTAGAACCGAAGTTCTCAAATAAATTGTGAGACAGGATTCGGAAAATTACCTGAAACAAGAGGAATGATATTATTAAAACAAATATTTTCACAAATTACGATTTTGGAGCAAAATGTTTACTTTATTATTAGAAAACTTTTACGACACCACATAATAAAGCCATGTACAGAATAAGACCTGGGGTAGCTACCGAAGGAGTAGAAGATGCCGTGCATAAGGCCCTCCAAGCTCAGGGAGCGACGGACCCAGACCAGCGACCACTTTTTTCATCGCATACACAATCATTTCATGTAATAAAACCTAGCTGGGTTGAGAACCCAGATTTTGTTTCGCACTAGTTACACCGCTGATCAATCCTAAAAGATACGCAATCATCAGTTCAATGTTCAATAAACTATAAATACAGCATATTATATGTAGCAAGCCATCAAACGCAAGCTGTTCATCCGACCATGCAGCTTGATGCAGCATTTATGTTATTGCGTTTTCCACTCGGTTAACTGCGAGTCAATAGCATAATATGAAAATGGCTTGAAAAATGGCAGATTCGTTTTTAAATGAGCATATATTTTTGCAAGCAAATTAAATAAATATATGGATTTTTGAGATAAGATTTTTTTAAAAGCTTTATGAGAATTAGCCTGTCTTCGCACGGGAGTCACCGGGAGTGTATTAATACTAGTAAACATTCCTCAAAAAACATCCCATCTAACAGTGAAAACCGCCTCAAAATCCGTAACGTGGTGTTTTCTAGCTGTCTTAATAATAATTTACAATCGTGTCTTAATGGTGTTTCGATAGCATATATCAAAGGTCGTACAATTCAAATATCTCTCTTCTAATTTGAAAAGTGCCGGTTCAGTGCACACGCGTGCATTTGATTCGCATAGCGGGCGCATGTAATATGTGCAACAGCGCGGGAACAATAAAGTCGATATTGAACGAAACGAACGTAGTTACAATATAATCGTTTGTAACATATAATGAAATTTTGAATCAGCCAGTAGTTTAGTACTTAAGTCGGAGCTATACGAATCGGTGCTCTGTCCGAGAGTAATATACCATATACCTCATTCAAATCGGTGTAATGAGCAAACTCCCAATTTTCATCGAAATCACATCAGATTTTGCGTGAATGAACAACAGATCAACCCTATTACAGGCATGGGTTATCCCTGTAATTATCCCACTTCCGTATTTCTATCAGGAATTGATAAAGTTAGTCTTGTTCCTCCTTTATGTGGTCATAATGCTGAATGAACACAAGACTTCTAGGCAATATCAATGGAGTAGTTTGCCATTTGGAGCCACAGAACCATAAAAGCTCAGTTTAAATCTAAACTAGTATTATCTTGTCCAGAAAGCTTTTCAAAGTCAAAGTTCTTTGAAGCTAAAGCTACCGTCCCGGAACTAACGGGCAGAAAAAGTATAGTGACTAAAGGTAAAAGGTAACTATTAAAATAGCTCTCAAGCTCCGAATACGTCTGTCTGCGATCCGGAAAATGGCGGCTGAAAACCGGAAAATTCCGGTTCGGTTCGCTGCGGTCTGGATTATTCCGAATACCATTATATTATATGATAGGTCTCTTTCAAATCCTCAGATTTTTGTTGATTCAGACGCTTTGTTTGTCTGTCTGTGCTACACATCTCTTCAGGGTAAAACTAATATGTTACAAAGCTGAAGAGAGTCTACGTTTGGTTGATTAACACCGCTGATTTTAGGAAACACAAGTTGGACTGAAAAGGATCCTATGTGATAGCCAGATACATGAGAAATAGTTAGGCTCTAATTACCCCGAAATGGAAGAGCCCCGAGGCGCAGATATTTTGTAAACATTGCTAATTATCTGTAG
Organism: Ephestia elutella; assembly: GCA_018467065.1. Lineage (NCBI taxonomy): Eukaryota > Metazoa > Arthropoda > Insecta > Lepidoptera > Pyralidae > Ephestia > Ephestia elutella. The sequence continues at coordinate 11,515,937 of CM031590.1, read as the reverse complement.
ACTCAATCACCTTCAACGGCAGTTTAATTAGTCTTTTAGCGGGATCTATATACTTTTCACGTAAATAACAATTAGGCCTTTGTACATAACATCTATCCAAGTAAGTGTTGGGCTAGAATTACAGAGCCAAAGGTATCGATTTCTTTACAAAACTTAAACCAAAACATGTCAAACAATAAATCCTGTGAAATCACGCCGCTCAAAGACAAAGGCCCTTTCATCACGTCTATGAACGCTAGACAAAAGAAATTGGATGTATGAACGAAAAAGCAAATTAAAAACCCTTCAAGAGCTTTTCAATCTTCTCCCGGAGGCGGGGGAAAGAATCCGTAATTAATCTACGTTGGAAGGAGCATTTTTCCAGTTAGAACCGGTTACAAGTGGATCGATCCAGCTCGGTGCAGTTAGATCGTCTTATTTCTGCTAATTGAACGGGTTTGAGGTTACCTTTTATTTAACCGATGCTGAGATTTCCTAGGTGAATTGGATAGCTGGATTCTGGATCCAATTGCGGGTTCACAGTGTAAATGTTTTATCGCAGTTCCTCACGTTTTATTGCTCCGTGGGGATTAGCAAGTGCTTTTTTCTGGGGTACCTTGTCTTTTTCTGCCCACATGAATTCAAAATTTCTTGACAGACTAAATGGGAAATAAAAGCGTTAAAAACAAACTTATATTGGCTTATAGCTCAGGATTTTTCTGCTAGCAAAGTCAAAGTCAAAATTATTTATTGAAACTTGGCCTTCAAAGAAGGCACTTTTTCACGTCGAAAACTAATTATTTATCATAATATATTATGTCTCAAAGCTACAAACTACTAGCTATAAATTTAACATTCGCGATTACGACATGCAGTTGTCACGATGCTATCATTTCCTGCAAGTGCTTGAAACGTGAGGAGAATTGAAATATTATAATTGAATAGAATAAAGTATTTATTATTAAACTTAAATATGTAGTTAAAGGTAAAATGGTTAAGAAGAAGATGATAGACATAACGCAATAACTTAGTAATTCGAATAATATATTTTACCAAAGAAGATTTATTCTCGAAGGTACAAAGAAATAAATGCTGTTAATAAAAAAAAAATATCTGTCAGTGTATCTATTTTAATTAAGTTAGTCTCGTCAGGTCTGGATCCCAGTAAATTGGCTGCTGCGTCAATACTGTCAATCAATTAACTTTCAGTCAATTCCCGCGGGAGATACCCTACATTTTCGGAACAAAGGATTTTCCTACCTAAAATATATATAAACTAACTTTTACCTGGGCTTCGCTCGCGTGAATATCCCACGGGAACAGTGCTTTTTCCCGAGATGAAAGGTACCCTATTCCCATGTCAGTACTTCTAACTATGTGTAAGCGATATTTCAGGAAGATTGGATCAGTAGATAAAGCGTGAAGAGGTAATAAATGAACAAACTCATTTTAGCATTTATAACATTAGTTAGATGAACTACCTGATATGTTATTGTATCATTACTTCTATTACATATGTGATCACTAATAATATATGAGGATCTTTTACGAGCTTGACTACTTAAAAATATTCTTAATAATGATGCCTATGCCCAGCCGTGGACTTGTTGTAGTAGAAATGCTAACGCTCATCATCACAGCCTCTTGCATACAAAAATGATATTATTTTAAGTAAAACCCGATATTCCTTTGTTTCGGTGGAGGCCATTATTTTTAATACGTAGCCATTTAGATCGTCTGAAAGATAGAATTGTATTTAATTTAATTAGTATTAGTAGTATACAGTGATAATCTCCTTATCGAGTGTGTTATTAGTATACTAACACTTTTTTATTCAAGTCGCCTAAAGGCATAATCAAGTTAAATAATGTAGTAGAGAAAGGCCTAATGAAACTGCAGGCACAATAGGTCAGGTATATTAATTTATTTTATTAAACGACTTTATAGCTTGGGTAATAACATTTTGATTTGCTGAACAACATGTTGCGTTATTTAAAAAAATATATATAGAGAGAGAAAATACATACATACATATTATCACGCCTTTTTCCCGTGGGGGTAGGCAGAGACTAGCGATTTCCACTTGCTACGATCTTTACAGATCTTTATAGAGAAAATACAGATATCCAAATTACATTATCTATCGTAGTTTAAGGAATATTTACTAGTAATTAAAACAAATATCTCAGCCAATGTGAACCTTTCTAAGAGTATAAACTGGCAGCCAGCCAGAGCGATAAACTTGCTACTGTCTGACCTAACTTAGAATAACTTGAAATAGACCGGGAACTGGCCGAAGTTAAAAAGCAAGTTGCAGCTTAGCTCCACTTGGAACAAATCGACGTCAAAGATACAGAACGGATACAAGTACTACGGTTCTGTTTTAGAATAGCGTTACCGTTTTACAAGTTTTCTGTAATCTGAGTTTCTATCGGTATTTCTTCTCAGCAATAGTCGTTCCGAAATGCTTTCCTACATAACTACAATGCTTATTATATATTTTAAAATTTGACGTGAAAAAATGCAATCGATTTATATGTATTGATAAATCGATTGATAATTAATATTGGTATTGACCAATCTAATAACAATAACAGAGAATAATGTCTGAGATCAGAATCGTAATCTCCAATCTAGAAAACAGTTATTTTTAAAAATTGTAAATATAATTAACACTTCAAAGAAAAATGAGTCTGATCTTGAATGAAAAAAATAACCCGTTAAATCTAAGTAGATAATTCTGATACTGAATGAAAAAAATTACAGTTTAATCTATAGACTTATCATATACATGGTTTCATCTAAAGTAGAAAATATGCTCTAACCAGTTAGAGTTTTCAGGAAATATACGGATCCTGGATTAAATACAAACATAATTAAAGCGGCTTAATTAAAAATTAAAGTTATTCCGTCGCAGAGAATAAGTCCCGGGTTGTTTTAATATTACACGATTTAATTAAGAGGATTCAATCTGTTAACGTTATTGGAAAACGCGGTGTTATCTCATTTCCATTGTATTAATCCTCGGTTTCTAATACTGTGCTTTTCTAAGTCTTCTGAGAACGACAACTTTTTTTTTTAATGTCAACTTCCTAAAATGACAAATTCACCGGTGTCAGATATTATCAAGTCGCCTGAATGACTTGACTAGTAGTCAATGACTACAGCCATCTAGCAGCAGCATTCGTATACACACTAGTAAACGGAACAGTCCGCTAGTGAGTAGATTTCCTCACGATGCAACGAAAGCAGGTGGTGGTCGATTAAAATGCCCGTGAATGAGTAAGTTTGATCTACAAAATCCTGTAAAACAAATCTAAGAAACGAATTTATAAGTTTATGAACTGTGAAACGTGTACAGTAAGATTAATTAAAGAAAAAAGTTCAGAAGCTTTTGTGATTCTATTAGCTCCCCTGAATACATAGTAAGCGAGTTAACTTTAATGAACACAGACAATTGGACAGAAAAGCGTATATTTGTTTTCTGAAAACACTGCATTAGGATTCCGAACACGGGCTTACAACGGGGCTTACATTGCCGGGGAGCGGAACGAAAAAAGCCCCGGAAAGTTTTGGGAAAGTGTGACAAGCGAGGGACTTGATTTTCGAACCGTAGAGATGCGTACACGAAAATTGGAAAAGCGTTGGGGTCATACTGATGGGACCACGGGTAAAACCTCTTTTCAGAAATTTATATTTCTACCTACGTTTCAACAGCTCATACACCTGCGCTTTCTTTGTCGGGTTGTCGGGGTAATCTTAGGAACAATTGCAATCGGATTGAACTTTTGGCATATAAAAAGTAATAATCATACAGACTAGTATAAAATAAGGATACAGGGTTTTGACGATATCTAATATGCAAATATTAGTAAAATTATAAAAGTATATTAGAAAAGTTGTTTACAAATTATGGTGTAAATAGCTTCGCAACTGTGGTGAAAATTTCGGTATAAAAAGTATTCTGTGTTTTGTTTCAGGTTTTCTCTATTAATGTAAAAAAAATAATTCACCCAGTGATTGAGTAAAATCCATGTAAAATTTAATTGCTTATAATATTACTAAGATAAATAAATTCAATTAAGTTACATACTAAAAAGGACCTTTCGAAAATAAATACGCATACGAAAAAGTTTTTAAAACGGATTGAGAAAATTGTCGATCAAATTTAAAAATTGAGACCCGAATGTCCTGCTTTTGTCGGAGATATATATTTCTCGAACAGAGCCCATATTTTAAGCGACATTTTAACAGGGATCGGACACCAGCCCAAGGGGTAGGGTGTTAGGGTGACCAAACGGCCAGGAATTTTTGGCAATTTGTCAGCGACGAGAGAATTTTATTCTGTCAGGAATTGAATGATAAATTAGCAACGCTGGTAATTTTATTATTTTTTAGACAACAGATACATATACAAGTACTTTCAATCGGGTTTTAATTAATTAATGACAAGTTAAGTATATGAAAATACTACGCTTCGAAGCTCCGCTCCCGTGGGGAATTAGGGGTAAAAATAAATATTATGTAAACCAGGTCATATCGCTTACAATTATATAAGCGAAATATGGAATGAAGATTTTATCGAATATGTCGTTTCAAAAGCAAATGACTACTTACTTTTTTTAAATACCAACATTTTTATTGTTACCTTGAATCATTTCTAAAATTATTCCTCTTGTTTCTATTTGAGAGCAATGCTCTTATCGGTGTCATTACGTGGAATGAAACACATGAAACGACATTCTTGTCAATGTTAACAAACAATTCGCCTCCAAATGAATGATACGTTTCTATTTCTGTTTGGTTTTCATTACAACTTTCCGTAATCAATCTTTCTTTTCAATTATTTTAATGTTCCATACAATTGGATGGAAGCAGGTGTGCGTTCCTTATTTATTACAGTTTTCCTTTAATTCAGAGAAGTAAAAGGTACCTTTTTAAATAAAATAAAAAAGTTCCGAAAGTGTGTTTTAACCAATTTGACTACTGCTGAAAAAGAGACATGTTATGCTAGTGGTGTGGTAGTCTAAATGTTTACCAGTTTAGTTTTCTTTCTTTTATCGTGTGTGTTACAATAAAAAACTGACACCAGCCTTATCTGTAACTTACAGATTAGACTGGTGTAGTGGTGTTAGATTTCTATCAAGTCGCCTAAAGGCATCTGACATGACTCGATAACTACCGCCGCCATCTAACGGCAGTTTAGTTTTGTATTATTTTGCTATCAGGATAAAGGGCAAATATCTGTCTCCCATAGCTCCTCTAGGTGGCTGGGATATCTAGATATAACCTAGAAGGGTTCATACGCGAAATGAATTTTCCAAATCGGACTGGTAGTCCCCGAAATCGGTGCGTTCAAACATTCAAACAAAAGATTTCAGAATAAATATTGTGCTTCATTACATACTGACTGAACTAACCCCACATAAGTGGGAAAAATTGTCAAGATTCAAAAATACAAGTTCCTTTGTACCCCATTCCACCAAAAAGAGGGTAATGTTTTTATGCCGCTGTTATCTCTTCAAGCGGTAACTTGGCAATATTTTCAGCCGAGTCGGCGATAAATTGCCAAGTTTACTAAAACAATTTTCGCGACCAACTGAGTGGATAATTGGTTAAATGTGCTCACAAATTGACGTCACTCCCACGCTGCTTGACAGCTTCAAATAAAACAGATGCATCAAATTCTAATAACCAATATGTAGGTCAGATAAATATCAGTGTTTATATAATGTTACATAGCCTTAAATAAATATAAATAGGTATTTCAATTTAAAAAATATTGAATCGCGAAATGAATTTTATTCACTAATACTTACAGGTAATTTGTTTAAGTATATTTTCAAAAAATATAATAATTCTCAAAGCTACAAACTACTAGCTTTCTGGATAAGCATCGGAATTCTGGATGGTGCTCATTTCCAACTCTTGGCAAAGTGAGAGTGAGAGGCTTGGCAGGCCGGCAGGAAAGCTCATTCAATCAAGATCAAATAGCGTGCTATTATACATTATTATACATATTGGAGGAACAAAAGGAAATAATACCACATCAATATAAAAAAAATAAGTATAAAAAATGTTTAAATTTCATTCACGGTATCCAGGAAAGGTCAAGCAAGAAGGATGGTAAGCGTATGATTGCCTTAATAATATCAGTCCAGTGTCTCAGACATGAAGTTTATGCTATGAATGTTATGTCTACAAGCGTGTCACGTCGTCTAATTACCCTGAGCAAGCAGAGATCTGACACGCCGTAAAAGAACGAGGGTACAGAAGGGACGACCTGTATTTTACTATTTTTTTTATTATTAAATCAAAACATTTACAAAATAAAAGTCATTTACATGCTATCCTAAAACCACGAAGGTTTGACTGGATGCACTGCGATCTGCATACAATCCAACCAAAGTATAGTAAAATATAAGTAAATTAAAACTGTCATTCTCATAGACCAACCCGCACTACTATTTTTATTCTCCAAGCAGTTCTTAGGTTGCCTGGGAGCAATTATGCTTACCATGTCGCCTTTTGCGCATCTTATTTTAAGTTTTAATGAAGTATATGTTTTGTTTTTTTACATGCAATAAGGGTTTTTATATGCAATAAAGGTATTGTATTCTATCAACAGTAATAAATTGGAAGATTGAGCTTATAAGCTTGGCTTCGTTGTACAAATGCAATTCTTGAGAACAATTTATTTTTTATGGATAGAAGGTACGCAGCGCATTTCTTGATAATCGGTTGACTAGTGAAAAACTAATAGTAATATAGACAACCTCACTACTGAATTTATATTAATAGCCAGAATCAAAAATTTACAATCCCAACCTGAAACAATTATAACAAATATAGTTATCCTACTGCCTGTATTATTTTATTGGGTGGCATGAATGTGCGAGTGATGTTAGTCTTTCCACGCAAAAATCTTTGATTTAATAAAAAGAAGAAACAATTCTGTTCAGTCCACATTTTCATAATCGTCCACATAGAATGTGGCTATAGTAGCTATAAACAGATGACGTCACGTCCGGGGATTCAATTAGCTTTGTTTGAGACCACAGACAATAATAGAGAATGAGATATTCAAATCGATTTCGTATTATCTCAATCCGTTTAAGATTTTGTTTATGATATCTCTACATACAATAATAATGGTATCGTTCTCGGTATTTAACTACTTCTATACAAGTACACAATCCTTTCTAACTTATCGAGTATACCTTGGTGTTTAGATTTGGGTCAGAAGAACCCACTCGTCTCCTGAAATTTGCACCCTGTGCCTACTCGTGCCCACAATTTCGCATGAAACTATATATTATTATCGCTACATAACAAAACTATAACTGGTTATGGTACATATAGTCCAAGAGCACCCCAGACCTTAAAATCTCAGTAAAGAAATTTACGTAATGGATAGTCATCGATAATGTGTTGGAGAGTGTATGTGTACTCGCTAGCTTGGCTACTTAAACTAGTACACTATAAGTGTAAATTTAAATTACAACTTGAATCAAATGCCGATCACGCAGACCTCATCAAAAACTCAGTAGTTCAACTGCGGTTTAGTTTTGACAGGCCCAGTCCGAAAGCTCCGAAGCTTGCAAGTTCAACCCGACGTCCGTCAAACTTCCAACACACTCGGAAGCTTACGCAAAGCTGTTATTTAAATTGCCGAAGCGCTTATGGTAATTTCGGGTTCGAGTTAGTAGCTTTAGTTGGGAGCTTTTTGCTGAGTCGCTTGACAGTTTGCTTGATTATGGTCTGTGGATTTGGGTAGTTTGTTTGTAACTTTTTTCACACGACTGACCAAAAAAGGAGTGTTATGTTTTCAGGGTACTATGTATGTTTGTAAGTTTCTTTATTTCACCATAAGTCCTGAACAGCTTAACAGATTTTGATGTGAGAGGTATTTTTAGATTCCTTGCATTCCTCCGAGTGACATAGGCTATGCGAGTTAGGAGTCGTACTTTTTTATTTTCTTAATTAGCTTGTTTCAGACATGGGATGCCTGGCAGATGTAATGATGAACAGATTACAACTAGATATGTCCTATTATATACACCTTGGCTAACTAGTTAGTAGATAACAATTAAAGATGTAGAAGTCAACTCTCCTAAAGATATAGATTACAATTAAACTACTATCTGACAGCGAATAAAAATAAAATTCTCATCATGATTCCTCTGCGGCTTAATTCGCGATTTCGACTACAAAATCGCATAAAAACGCAGTTACATCAGGTAATTAGATCGCGGCACTGCATTCGCCGCTCATGCATATGCAATACTGCGGAAGAGGTTTTAAGTTGATTTAACTTGGGATTTAACGACCTTTTTAGACTGGTAAAGTTGTCAAATTGATTTTAGATGATAATGCCTTTTAAAATGGTAGCTTTTTCGAGGAACAAAATCATTCAATTGCATCAAAAATACATGCTAATAATAACAATCAATTATTAGCAAGTATATTCAGCTATTTAAGATTGCGTAATATATACTTGTGTCTGTCACAAGAATAGCACATTCATACTATGAAAACTATGCTTAGAATTACACTGCTGGACAGACTGCTGGACAGAGTCCGGAATACAGAAATCCGCAGGCGTACAAAATTTCCAGACAGCCTGAGACAGCAAGAGTCGTAGCGCAGCAAAAGTGGAGATACGGGAGTCACATAAGCAGGATCTTTCCTGCTGGATGGAAGATGGAGCCGGAAGGTTGTTGAATGGAGACCGAGACAGGGCCGTAGATGTTTAGGGAAGCCACTGACGAGATGGGCTGATGACCCGCATATCGGGAAAGACCTGGATAAAAAATGCTCAAGACCGCAAGGAATGGCGTGTGCATGAGGTGACCTACACTCAGCAGTGGGTGGACAACGGTTGAAGAAGAAGAGACGAATAAGACAAATGCGAAAGTCTGTCTTTTACGCTTTCGCAACAAAATCGCAAAGTTTGTATGAAAAACACCCAAAATAGGTACCTGCGTGTTTGGAACACGGGAAAAAAACTTCCCACTACTAAATAAAACCTTGCAAAAAGGAGTACCTACGATTAGTTCAATGTAGGAGCTGAAATTACCTTTTAACTAATAGACGTTACGTTTGCACTTTGCAGTTCCCAACTCAAATATCAGCCACACTTGCATAATATGCATATGAATGAGGGAGTTTTTGCTGCGCCGAAGTTATTAGCTTTTCGACTTTTATTAGTGAGGCAAAAATAGGAAAAAGTAAATAGACAGCTAACGTTTACTTAAAACACAGACATATTCTACCCATTTATCCTATAATAAACTAATTTTATCATTCTTAGCAACAATTATTATTTGTTTTATTAAAATGACAAAGGTTAGCATTCACCGGTCTCTTAGACTATGAGGGATATGCCGCGGTGTGTGTATGTGGTCATTGTGTATCTTGTACACAAGCGTAGCTCCTAGCTTGTCTCTAAGCTTGTCATCTATAGTGTAGCGTGGCTTTAGCCTTAGTACACTTTCCTCACCGTCCATTAGTGAAAATCGCAAATCAGTTTAGTAGTTTATCGCAAACAGTCAGATGCGCCGAGGGACTTTGTTTGTTGCGAAGTATAGATTTTACTTACGAAGAAAATGCCCATGTAAGAATAAAAATAAATGACAGAACTACTAACTCAGAATCGTGGATGTAAGGGAATTGACAACGAGAATTATAACAAGTCATATAAGTACGACTAACTTTTGAAGTAAAATTTTGCTTGCACCACAGTAACTTATAATTGAGATGTTTCAAGACAGGACACACTTT